>CM059999.1:22483198-23083198 GCA_030463065.1 Aphidoletes aphidimyza
CCTCAGGATGTCCAAAGTAATTTTCAGCGCAAACATCACACTTTGCACCGGCATATCCTTCTTTACAATAGCAAACCATGTCATTTGTGCGTGGATCCAATTGACAGAAATCTGAATGTGTATGACCTGAAGCAACTGTATCTGGGCATCGACATGGTCGGCATCCAATTTCACTGCCCAACAACGGATCACCATAGAATCCCTCAATACAACGTTCACAATTACGTCCATCCGTAAAATCAGCACAATTCAAACAGTCTCCAGTTTGTTGATCGCATAGCTGTGCATGTCCGTTGCATTCGCATCGTTGACAGCTGGGGAAATTCCAGAATCCAGTTTGACATTGATCACACTGTCGTCCGTATGTATTTGGATGACATTTACATTGACCCGTCCAAACATCACAATTATTGTCCAATGCACCAATGCTATTACAATCGCATGCTTTGCATCCCTCTGGACCAAATCCATAGTAACCGGGAGCACATTTATCACATTGTCGTCCAACAACATTCGGTTTACATTGACATTTACCACCAAATTCAATACACTTCTTTGTTAGTGATCCAGTTGGATTACATTCACATGAATCGGCACCATCAAACACAAATATACTGACCGTATCCAAAAGATTTTTACATTCTGGTGATGTTCGATCATCAAAATCAACTCCATAGTATGTGGCATTACAGTTATGCTCAACATACATTTGCTGAGCGTTATCTGCTTCCGGTGAACCCGATAGAATTGGTGTGGCTTCAATACGTGGAATTGCCGTTATCGAATCGATTAAAATTTGAGCAGCTGGATTATCATCGGTACGACGTTGACGCTCGAACAGTAATTTAATTTTATAGATTTTACCATGCTCAAGACAAACATTTGGCAAAGCAATAACACTCGTTTCACGTTCGGGTAATGCAAATTCAATTCGATCTTCATACGATGGATGCGCATTCGGGCATGGACCATTTGGATTGTATTCATCGGGACGAATAACTGTGATTTTAGCCACTTCCCAATCACCACGGGATTGAGTTTGATATCGCACAACAACATCATATGGCATCGTTTTTGGCAATTGATCGACGATAAATGTCAACTCATTTCCTTCATTTACACGAGTGTAACCCGGTCCAGTCCATGATGGTCGGCCATCATTTGGTGGCTCTCGCAATACTATTGTACAATTCTAAAAATAGATGACATTCGAGTCAATTAAACATTGCATTCGAGTTGAAACGCATTTTTAAAATGCTTTTTGACTGAAAAATGCATAAAAAACTGTTTTCATTTTTTTAATTGCCTAAAATATTTGCAAAAAACGTCCATGTAAATCTTTTTAGATGCCCTCATGGATGATTTCTCTTAATTTGGGACAGTTCTCTCGTTAAATAACGTATCAGGCGATTTTCGGGTTATTTTGGCAGTTTTTCGTAAATATTTTGGACAATTGAAAACAAAAATGACGAAAACACGGAAATTTTGAGGTAATTTTATCACATTTTCAAAATAAATTAAAATCAACGAAACTCATTTAATGTATGCACTTACACCGTGGCTTGAATCAGTGTCACATTCAGCTACTTCCGGTAGCTCAGCTTCATATCGTATGTGCAATGATGGTACAAAATAATTTTGCTTTGGAATGTCACAGCGTCGACCTTGCATATTTTCACGGCATGCACATTGTCCAGTGAATACATCACAATGATTATCATACGAACCACCCGGATTACAATCACACAATTGACAACCGTCTTGAGTGGCTGACAATCCATATGTTTGTGGCATACATTGATTACAATCTTTTCCGGTGACTAAACGTTTGCACACACATTCACCCGTATGCATATTACATCCCAAATTTCCAACCGTTCCCAATGTATTACATGTGCATGGTTCGCAGCCCAATGTATTATTGGCATCTAAATTCCAAAAACCTTCGATACAAGTGTCACATCGTCGGCCGCCAACATTTTTCTTACAATGACATCGGCCAGCTTCATTTTCTTCGTCAGTAATTGAATCGCAAATTCCTTCATCAGTTGCACCTCGAGGGTCACAATCACAGCCTACAGTTCAAAAAAAAAAAAAAAAAAAAAAAAAAAAAAAATTCATATTAATACTTTGTAATTGAACATGCAAAACAACCAAGATACAGTAAGTGCATTTCAATCACATACTGAATGAGTCCGATTAGATAAATCAATTTTAATTTTCCATCAATTGTTAGTTTGTTTCTAGGCAACCAAAAAAGAATTCACTTACGTCTGCACACATATGGACTGTTGATAGGTTCATTGGGATCGCGATAAAAGAATGGCATACACTCTTGACAATATTGACCTTGCGTATTGTGTTGACAATTATCGCACACTCCACCGCTCACGCGCCCAGAGTGCTCATATACGGCTTGATCAAAGTGACACGTATCAGTGTGATTGTTACAGTTACATGCTGCAAGTATAAAATCAAATGAATCACGTGAAATTATTGCATAGAAAAAATACACACATCATTCAAGTGCTTTTGAAAAATTCCGTTAAAATGATGGAATATAGTTTACCTTTACAGGCGTTTGTTTGCTTGCCCAACGCTGGCTTCCATGGCAAATCATTGTAAAAGTCTTGACATTCTTCACAATTCAATCCTTTGGTATTGTGAGTACACTCACAACGTCCGTGCACCATATCGATTTTATTCGGTACTCCTTCCAATGGCAGACAATGCGATGCATGACCATAACATGAGCAAGAACCACGAACAACCATGTTCGAAATTGCGTAATAGTATTTTTCCTACAGGAAGAAAAAAAAACACACACAAACCGAAATGAGTATTCTGCAAGATACCTCAGTATTTTGTCGAAAGATCAGGTTTTCCTAGCGCACTCACCTGAATTTCTTCACGATCATCGAGCAATGTGTCTCCCAAATTGTGTAATTGTGTGAAATTAATACGTAAATTGGTCATTTTCAGCATATTTTGAATGTGATCAGCATACGGATTATCAATATTATGTTGTGGTGGCAGCACACGGAAAATCACTTCACCATTTTTCGATGGTTCAACACCTGAATACCGTTCATCGCACACAATATCGGTAAGATTGCGTGCAATTCGTGGAATATCCGGAAATGCTTCATGACATTTATGCGCAAAATACCGATAAACATGCCATGTTCGACCAAAATCATACGATCGTTCGATTAACATTGCCGCCGGTCGAAATGTTTGAAAAACAATAATCAAATGTGTAAAATGAAATTCCGCCTCCAAATCCAATTGAACGGTAACATTTTCTTTGCCATTTTCCGATTGCCACCAGGATTGTTCACGGGTTCCAGGTTGATTTTTGTAAATAATTTGTCCGATTCGATGGTTTCGCAGTGGATCGTTCACCGTATATTCATTTGTTTCACACAAAAAGCATTTTTTCTCTTCCAAATGTGATACAATACAGAAACGTTCTGGGCTTCGGGTACCGCACGTTGATGAAGCTGTCAACCGCTCTTCACGACCAATCAATAGATTTCCAGTGGCTGGATAACACGAACTCTTCTCACACGGATGCACTGGCTTTCGCGGTCGGTATGCTGCATTTCAAAAATCCAAAAATATGAACATATTAGCCAAAAAAAAAACAAAAAATTCCAATGCAATTAAGATGGAAATGTTAGTGACATAGAAATTCTATAGAATTTGGTGTCGACAATGGAAATGGTCTGTTAACATCATTAATTTGACACGAAAATATTAATTGAATGTGGATATGGTTACATTTTTATGATTATTTAACGGTTAAATTATTTGCCAGGCATAATGAACAAATGAATGACGATGAAAGAATCTCTTTGTTGCTTTGTTTCGCATTAAATTTCATTTCATGCGACAACAAACGCATTGCATTGCGCTTTGCTAAAATTACATACATGTTTATGCATTTTTCACGTACTGTGTGTCATAAAAATTACATAGACACTTTTTTTGTTTGCTTCAAAAAATGAAATGTATTTTGTTAGTTACATAGTCACAGCTATTGTTATTTGGTTTATATTAGAAACTTCATAAACACACAGAAAAATGAATTGAGTTTATACACAGTGACGATCATAACCATTTTCGATTTCATTGCGGATGAAATCCAATCGAAGTATCTGACAAAATAGACGCTTTCTCGGAAAATCACAGCAACGGCACACCCAAAATGGTTTTCATTTGTTGGTTTGCATACGCGCTCGTCAATGGCATATGTGTGACTTAAAACTCATTTTTATAGAAAAAAAATCATCTGGTTGTGTTCTGTTTATTTCATTTTCCTTCTCTCTACTTCGTTATCTTCGTTTTTCTATAAGTTTTTTTTTTGTTTTGTTTTTGCTTTTCAAACTCGATAATTTTATGTTACAATTGAAAAAGGAAAAAGGTTACGTCGTCTTCTAAGTTTGATTTTTGGTTCGGTTTAGACTGGTTTCAAAAGGAACATCTGAAGACATTCATATACACAAAAGTCACATAGAGATTGAGTGGAACTGCGCATATAAGACTGTTCAGTGTTCATATGAGCATACTGCTTTTTATGAATATGGTTTTGTTAACGGGATATGTGATCATCAACACAATCGCTATATTTAGAATACACTTCAGACATATTTACAAAATGCCATTGCATATATATCGATTTAGAAGTAAAAGTATGAAACTATCATGGCAATGGATGTTTTCTATATACAAACACTCATACACAACAAATACATGTAAAATGGAAAGAGGTGGACGAACATTTTCCAGGTTTTAGTGCTGGAATTGAAAGTAATGTGAAAAAAGGCGATCACAAGTAGAGAGATACAATTGAATCTATGAAGTAAAGTTGCCATTTTGCAGTGTAGATAAATAGAGATTTCAATTTATAATACGTCTTTGGGTGTTATCGCGTTCGTTGGTAAAATAGATTGGAGGTACTGTAACTGGTTGATTTTTAACGCCAAGTGGAATAAACTCATCGATATCATCATGATTGTCATCGTCGTCGTCGTCGATTGGTGGCTGTTGATCGCCACGCAATGGTGTTGTTGTAACCGTTTGCATGGCAATCGTTGTGTGCTGTTTATTTAATCGCCGTTTCATTAAGATCGATGCCGGCATTTCACTGTGATGATGTAAATATTGACTGGGAGCATATAGTTTACTGTATAATGCCTCTGCCGGAGTATGCAATAGAAATGATGAGTGTGTACTTGTCGTACGACTCAATCCAAATCGATGATTGTAAGCGCCCAAATATCTGCTGACTTGTTTGTGTGTGTGTGTGTTTTTTGTTTTTGTTTTTTTGTTTTGTTTGTGCATTCAAATGTATTTTGTTTCGATTCATGCAACATGCATCATCAAATTGTGTAAATATGAAAAATGAAATCATTATCTGTTGTTTCTATTTTATATTCAAGCAAAATTGAAATGTGATGCTAGAAATTAGCATTTCAGTATTTTCCATGAGCCAAAAAATCAGTTTAAATAATTTTGCCTAACCAAAAATATAAAAATTTAAAAAAAAAAAGATTGAAAGAAATTCAAATGCTTACGTCTGGGCCGGGTTGAATGAGCATCCGAACTTTGTGCCACACATTCTGTTAAATCTGAAATTTGAATAATATTCACATGTGTGTTAGCTCAATTGTGTGTCGTAACGCATAACTCAAAAAAGCGCACATTTAAATTGTACTGAAACATATTTAAAAAAAAAATGTCACACTTGCCTTTAACTAATACTAAACCTAAATAGAAAATAGCTCCAACAAATGTTGATTTTAACTTCACCATGGTTCCTCACTTGTCGTTTGGTAAACGTTTTTTTCTACGAAGAAAACGTTCCCGTCCTAAAATTTCAAGTACATAACGTTTATATGAGTAATCGTTGATTGAATTCGTCAAATGAAATTTCATTTAAAAGTGTTTTTTTCGGACAGTGAAATTAGAATTCTATTCTCTCGGATATTTTTAATGGGATTAAAGAAAAAAAAACGAACGATCGATAAAGTAATGAGAGCATTTCAAACCACATGAACGACAGACAAACAGATCGTCAAAAAAAAACAGAAAGAAAGGAAAATCATAATTATGATAAGAAGTAAGTAGTTGCCGGGTAAATCAAAAATATCATCCATTCATTCAGCATAATCAGTATCAAACCAAGAAGAAATTTATTTCTGAATATAAGCACATTCTTAAAGCAGTAAAAACGAAATTCATTGAAATATTCTGTTGCTTTCGAAAGTTGGAAGTAAATCGAGTAAATTCTTATCATCGTGGAGATTGGTTGTTTTTTTTTTCTTCTACATATATTATTTCACTGTTTCCGTACGTCGAGACTGAATTGGCTTATTTGAAACATCAGCGTTGTTCGCAGGCTATCAACAAAAACAACATACACACACACAAATAGTTATTGCTATAGTTCTTCCGGTAAAAAAAAGAGTTTGTAATCTTATCGAAGGTTAAAGAACCGATGTGCACGATCTATGGTGCTAGTTGTTGGTGTAATGAGAACAATTCCTGCAATAGAACATAGTTACAAGCAGCTACCAAACACCCCAAAACACAACGACCAACCAACCAACCAACAAAAAAATGTGCTGATTCGACATATTCTCGTTATCTGATCAGCAACTTTACATGTTCTTACTTCTGTCGAATTTATATGAATTTAACGTATTTAATGAAACGACACCAGTGACTGGAATGTTTGATTGAGAATACACGGTTGTGTCAAAGTATGCTGATTTCTGCAGTATTAGTTTTTTTTTTATTGTTCAATGTATTTTGTTCACACGATCTAAATTTATTGAAATATTGTCATCGAATTGTGAATCGCTGTACAGTCGGTGCGGACAGCAATGAACAAGAAAAAACATAAATGATTTTACCACCAATATGAAAATCAGTTTATGTGAGCATTAAAATGTGTTTATTTTCGAATATCTCATGTAGACTTCTAAGAATTGGTTATGGTTTTTGCTAAATTCATTCACTAAGCTATTAAATCGCTTTTTCACTTGCTTGACTTTTTGCGACAACATTTATATTTCACTGCATTTTATTCGTCCGATTGCGAATTGACGGTTATTGTTCTGAAAATCTCATGCTGCGTTTAATTCGGGAACACTCTTAATGCAGCATTTGATAGGCACTGTATCGTTTATGCATACATTTCAGTTGCATGCAACACTATAAATCTCTGGTTCATGTTGATCTAAATTCTATTTGCTTAGAACTGTACTGTAATTTATCATGCTGATATAAAAAGAACGATGTTTCCATGTCGGAAGCACAACTCCAACGCTCCCATTCCGACCGTTTCAATTTTCATTTATTTTTGCTGTCGAAATTCATATGATAAAAAAAAACACATTACAGTTTTATGATCAAAAAAACGAAACAAAATCGTGGTCTTGTGTTTCCGTTTGTACACTGTATTGAGTATGTTGGCACCATATGTTCAATTTTTCTGCTTTCAATTGTTTCAATAATTTTTTTTTTCGTTCGTTTCGCATTTTTTTTCCTTGCTTCACTCAAAGTTTATTTTAAAAAAATATTTTGTTCATCCATTGGATTTACTGTCGCTATTCATACGATATCCATAAAGATCAAGAGGCATACACAACAAAGACAACAACAACAACAACATCAAGACATTGCGCTCGGATAAATGCCGTCGTGACCATAAATAATGTTAACTTCAACTTGGCTACGTCGACACGAGATTAAGACTAAATCTTAGAATGAACCGTTCATAGAGTTCGGGAGGATCACAAACACACATACAAAAAAAAATAATACACAAAACATTATGAAATACGTGCAACAAATGCAATCCAAACATTCTCACGCAGTTATGATATCACTGTATTCAAATGTACTAATCCTCAATTGTGCACATCAAAATAACTTTAAATGAACAAAATCATCAGAAAATCATTTGATTTTTAGAAAATATTCAAGTAACATTTCACTGAGCAAAGAACCGACAAAAACCGAAGAAAAAAAATCACACACGAGATAAACCATAGCTTGAAATTTCAGGAATGCAACAACAATTGGTACCTACACAAGTTCAAAGAAAAATGGAAAAAAGGGAAAAAACAACACAGACTCAAAGAAAGACTAAAATAAAGAAAAAAAAAATATCCAAAGACGGAACAAAATTAATACTTTGGTGCTGTTGACCGATTGAAGTATTCCACTCGACTGACGGGAATGATCGGCTCGGGATCCGTCATTGCGCATTCATTCTTTGCCGTGGTGCACACAGTGTGTTCGCATATGTACATCGAAGTAAAGTGCGTTTTCTTCGGCATGCTTTGGTATTGCTTTTTCTTGTTTTATTCCTGTTGCTTGTGATCATTTTTATGCTTTGCGTCTTTCATTGGGTTTGCGTCGATTTCGACACACCGAAAATAGAAGAGACTGGTGTATATGTTCAGTGTACCCACTGTTGTATGCCTTTTGATGTGTTTTTGTGGCCGTTTTCCTTTCCATATCACAGCAAACAGCGATAGAGAGCCCACGTGTGTGTGTGTCTGTGTGTAGGTTCTTTATCCCTTTTCATCTTACACGCAACAATACCAACTTAGAACATATATTCGTTGCGTTTTCTTTTATGCCTTTGTCCCAGTTTGTTGGAAGCCGCATTAAATTTATATGCATTTCACATACGAAATAGATCTTGAAACCCGAATGAAGCATGTGTTTATCGTAAAAATGTTGTTGTGTTTTTTCATTTCATTCTTCCCATCCTCATGCCATTTCATTCCATGTTGTTGTTGATTTTTTTATTTTTTTTTATTTTTCTGTTTGCTGCTCGAGACATTCGATGGCTTGCGTTAAATGCCGCACTCAAATTCGGCAGAATCTGGAAGTGAATGAGAGCAAATGATTGCGTCCAATCGGTTGCTGCTGCGATCTCTATTAAACCTCTTCATATCTCTTCATACACAGTTTTTTTTGTTGCTATTACTCTAGCTGTGGCAAGCAACAGATTTTCATGCTTTTATGGTGACGCACATCAATGTTGCAGACTAAAGGATTTTTTTTTTCAATTTGAAATATTAGACAAAAACGCTCAATGCGTTTAACGAAATGTGCTCACATCATCGTTGGTAATTGTCATGTTCATTGTTTGTATGAAAAACGATATCCACATTTCATTCATGCTGAGTAATGAACCCAATTGTTTTTGTTTTGTTTTGTTTAAAATGCTTCAGAGCCAACATCGAGCATTGAGTACTCCATCGAAAAAGCAATTTCTCCATTTCGCTTTTTCAATTCGTCTTTTGTGTCATGCCTTTTATGGTTTAAAAAAAAAAGTATTCACCATAAATGGAATGCCAACTGAAATCAACTGGTATTTATCAAGCGTTTGGCGGATTTATTCCATTTGTCTTTACCGAAATTATTGAACGATCAACGTTTCACTCAAAATCCAAGCAGTTTTTTCATTTTTACATTTTATTCGGCATTTATTGAAATGTGGCCGCGATAACAAGGGTCAAAATTCGTTAACCGATGTGAGTAGTAACCGATGATCATTAACGGTTTATCAACATAGAAATTAAGAAGACTAGAAACATTTGGCGATTTGATTTTTTTTTAGATGAATACAAAGCGTAAATGAGAAAATAACGAATGAAATTGGTGGCAAAAAGTAAAACACATTTTTTTTTCAATTCAACAAATGAAAATCAGTTGGTTACGAAAATATCCAAAGTGATGGACCCCATTTATGAGCTGTGTTCCGTCTCATTCCAACCAAACGAAAGTCAATCAATTTTAATGTCCATTTGGTGGCTAAATAAACCGTTTCGGGGATGAATATCGTGACTTTTTTTGGCATCCAACAGCTGTTCGCGTCGCTTGTTCATATTCGCTAGATCAAGAACTGATTCATTTTCATTATGAAAATCGTTGACTCTCAATTGTTTCAATTTCACCGATTGGTAGATGAATGATAGCAAAAGAGCCCAAATGGCAAAATCAACTCTTTCGAGATTGACGAGGTAGCTCGCCATCATATCCAAATCTTGAATTTCAAGAAGACACTCCGTAATTTGCAGCTCAACCAGATTCACCAGTTTTGATAAATTGACATTAAATCTTCGCAATCTCATGCTTCGTACAGCATTTATTGGAATGATTTCATCAATTGATTAACATTAATGATCTGCTGAATGTATTGCCCCATAAGTGGATCATAAAATAAATTGAATGTGAAATGAAGCCGCTTGTAAATACCCTTCTCCTTAAGTTCATTCAGTAGAGTGCAGACATTTGCTATCATCTCTGAATTGATTTCAAAACTTCGACCAATTTCAATTGTTAAGTCATCGAGTTTTACACCAGACGCGATGATCAATTGATGACTTTTCGAGTCAAATGCTCTAGTGATGAATACGCACGAAGAAGCCACTGTTTTCCATCATCAGGGCCAATATTGATCACGTGAAGACGCTTCAAACCGAGGGGTGAATCACTCAAAAAATTAGTTTTGCGATTATTTGTTTCTCCTCGATTACTTTCCGATTGATTTCCGATTAGTTTACATTTTTATATGGTTTCTTGTCCGATTACCGATTACTTTGGGCGAATCACTAAAAAGTAATCGGAGAGAAAAAACTAATCGGAGAAAAAAAAAACTAATCGGAGAAAAATAAAAAGTAATCCCGAACAAAAGTACACACACAAGCCGTGATCTGTTTTGTTCGATTTGAACGTAGTTTAGTATTTATGCCAGGCAATGCAATTGAGGTTCGATGAATTTTCTTGATTTAAGTGTAAGTTCCTTTGCTTTTATTCTTGCGTTCCGTTTCACAACACCGCTGTTCTCATATATGAGGTTAAAACTATAGTTTGGTGACACAATCGTAGTTTTTGGACGAAATCACTGTAACCGGTTGCTTCATCATGCATGTAAACGCAATTATTTTTTGTGATAAGAGTACGTTCTTCGATAGTGCCATAATTCACTTTATAATATTGGCCGACGGCTTCTTTAATTGCCTTACAAGTTTGACTAAATTGGCGTAAATCGTTCAGCGACAAATTATCGAAAACATGGTCAAAACGATCCGAGTTTAGTTTAAAAATGGCCGGTCGTTGTTCCATTTCTTTGGCTTGAGCTCAATTGATAATAATTCAAAAAAAATAATATTTTATGTGAATCTGCACAGTTTAAATTGGCCGAAATGTTCTACCTTTGATATTTGCAAATCAAGTAGAAAGTTTCAGTAAAGAAATTGATTGGAGTTTCCGTTAATTGATTGTATTGATTGACAATATTCCGATGAATTTTTACTAAAAATAGAATGAATTTGCAGAATCTTACAATCGAAATGTCAAAATCATTTCAGTGGATTCTGACGTGTGACAAAACGGTGCGAAACCGCTGCAATTCGAAAATACCAAAAATGGAACGCAGCAAAGTGGAACGTGAAATTGAACATTTTGAATCGTAGATAAGATTTTTGCATTATTCAAAGCGATTTTGATTCCATATTTTTCCATATTTCATATGATTTTTCTTCTCTGATGAACACAAATCAAATGAGAAAAAACGAAATAAAATGTGTAGTAAATAAATTGAATTATAATCGCTCTAGAGCATCCTATGACGAAATTAAACAAATTTACCTCTTTCAATTGACGATGAAATTGATTTCAAACGACGCAAAGTGTATGAATTCTCTCATAGAGGAAAAAACGGCCAAGACGGTACAAAATCTGAAAATCGGTTTTTGCATGAAATTGAAAAACGAGGGTGGCCATCGCATATCCACTTGAGTCAACTAAAATATGAAACAATCGGTGATGAAACTGAACAAATTTACTTTGATCACTTTGGGATTTTACACTGTGGTCTTGAGTAACGCACATCCGACGACAACGACTCATTTTGCACAATCGATTTGCATTCGATTTATTTATCCATAAAATCATTAGTAAATCAGAAAAAATTACTGCCAGTCAAACGACTATTAGACGACTATAGTCGTTTTTTGGGGCAATAGACGTCTGAAAACGATTTTTATGCACTTTAGAAGGTTTTAGTCGATTGCCAAGCGATTGCCAGTAGTTTTTTTATCCCAATTTAATCGTTTGGCAGTCGTTTGTCGAACGACTGTCTGTTCAATCGTTTAATTTTCACAAGGGTAAGTTATTTGTTATATTGAACTGAGACTCTGGTCAACATTTCAAGCTGATAAGATATTCACCCAAAACCAATACTATTCCTGAGCATATTCTAGGGACACATTGAGAATGTTCAATAAATAAGATAAACGCCATTCTTTATCAATCAATTTTATTCAACAAACGAAAATCTTTTTTTCTTTTTCATCTTCTGTAATTTGTGGTGTGTGTGTGTGTGTGTGTGTGTGTGTAATTTGTTATAACAATGTGAATACGATTTTTGAAATGGATATCCAAGATATTTAAACTTTTCAAAATATGTAATGGTAGATAAATAACAAATAGCTACCGGAATTTATGCAATTTATTTCTGCTTTAATATAAATTAGAGATAGAACAAAATTTAAATGAATAATATAATTTATTTGAAAATGTTGTTGATTTGTATATAAAGAGAAGGTGCTTTGTTCATATATGTTCAAGTCGCGATAAATGTGTCAATTTGTGCAAGTAATATTCTGTTCTAGAAGCCTCAACACGAGTGAAGTGTTTACTTCCGTTGATTTCCTTGAAAGGTTGACCGAAAGTGACAATACACTTTCTAGAAGAAATGACCATGTCTAGTCAACTTGTTTTGTGTCGTTTTCAATTGACACCGTTTATATTCTTATCGATCATTTCATACTATATTAGGAAGATATCACATCTAATTTATATAAATAGACACGACAAGTGTGTCTGGCATTTGAAAATGACGATCAAATTAAACATTGCATTTTGCACAATTGGAAGTTAAAGAGCAAAAATGCATACCAAAATGAATGGAACCATTCAGCTTAGACTTGAACATGAACGAAAACGATTGAAAATCCAAACTATACAAATCAACTCAATTTACAAACGCCACACATAACTGAACATTTACAGAAAAACGAAATTTTCTTGGATTTACATATTTAGACTAATTTTATAATTTTTTTCTTTTTTTTTTGTTCAAATCTTTTTAATATTATTTTAAGCATTAGAAAAATAAAGCAAATTTCTCAATTTCTTGTTCAAGAGGGTTTTGTAATGGTTTGAATTAAATTATGGATGAATTCAGTAAACTAAATCGAAAGACTATTTGATTGATGCTGATAAATCGAGATCAAATTTCAATCAATTTCAATTTAAAACAAATCCTAATCCAATTCACTTAAAAATTGATCATTTTTAATTACTAAAATGCATTAATTCTTACAAACGACGCAAAAAGCATTTTGTTTATTTTTTGTTTTTTTTTGTTTTTCATGTCAATTCAAACAATTTTGCCGTTTCTGTTTACGAAAATGTTAATTTACAAATAACTATCTGTCCATTCAAGTGCAAAAGACTTGGCAAAATATCACAAAAAATCATTTAGTGTTTATTTTCTCTTTTTTTAAACATTTACTTCTAGCGGTAGAATGACAATTTGTATTTGTTAGATTTTTTTTTGCGATTTAGCCACAAAATGTACAAAAATAGAACCGATTTAGTAAATAAATATTCTGTATGTATGTTTGAATTTGCTGGATTTTATTTTCGAGCTTGTGATTGCCATTGAATCCATCAAGCAGCGTATTTGTGACAACGAAAATAGATCAGCAGTATTTATGTGACAGATTTAAAAAAAGAAATCAACACATTTATCGTCGATTAGAATCATTTGATTGAGATAGATTGTGTGTTTGTTTGTGTATTTTGGAAAAACGATGAACTTAGCCAATGGAAAAATAAACGAAAACAATGATTTTGGGTGTAGCAAACAAATAAACAAACAAACAAAAAAAAGCATTACACCGAAGCGCACTCAATCATGGATGGGTCTGATGGCGACGTTGTCTTTCCACATGCAAATCGAACAACAGTTTATTTTTATCATAATAGAATGGATTTTCTTCAGCTTTCAATTCCGGATCGTAAATATTCTCCATGTGATTGTTGTTATTGGGTTCGGTGTGTGTGAGATGATGATGCATTTGCTGTTGATGATTTGGTTTGTCGTGTGCATTGGTCCCTAATGCTAAATGGTTACCATTGTGAAACCCATTGGAATGATTTGTTGATTGTACGATGTGACTTTGGTGATAAGTTTGATGATGTGAATGATTCGATTGATTTTGGCCCGCGTTCAGATAATGATGTGACATACTATTTGGATAGCTATGCCCTAATGAATGCTGTGCAAAATGCTGTGACTGAATTTCCTGATTATTTATGGCCATAAAATGATTTGATGCTGCTGGATGGCCATTGATTGCGGTTACACTTGGTGCATCCTGTTCACCCAAATTTTGACTGGTCAACGTGAGATTGTTGATGCGCTTTGAAATTGGCATAAAATCACAAGTGTCTTCATCTCGGGATCGTTTTCTGCGGGGTGGAAAAAAACAACAACGATGAACAACAACAAAAACATTTCATTATTCAATTTATAAAAATACGCTCATTTTCGATGGAAAAATGTGTATTTTCAGCATTTTTGAGAGAACAAAGACAAAGATTTGCAAATAGAGCGGAAGCATAACCTTTGTAACGGATTCTCAACCAAACACATCACTTATCTGATGCAATGACAATACAAGACAAAAAAAAGAATGAATCTATTTCTTTTCCATTGACATGTGCTCGAAAATAGATGATATTCAAATGAATCGTTTCACATTGTATTGTTGCACTTATTCATTTGAACCACTCTATTACTGTTTCTATTTGCTTTTCAGTGGCTACACATTTCTGTGTTTTTTTTTCTTCTTCTCTGCTCTTCTTTCATTTGTTCTGTCATTCTTTGTGTTGACAAAACTATACATGTCTTAACAAACCTGGTATCAGTGATTGCAGTCATTTTTATGAATTTTCACAAGGATTTTTTTTTATTGTTGCTGGCTGTTCTTTTTGCTCGTTTTTGTCGTCTTCGTTGCCTTTTCAGGGTGAATGTTATTTGCTTTGTTCTTTGGTGACTTTGATTAGATGTTAAACACTTGCTGATTTCTCGCCCATATACGTACTTCACGCTAATCAAAAGTTTCAAACAACAAAAACAACACCAACCATTTTTCACACTTCAAATCGATGAAATTCTTAGTTCATTTTGTTTTTTTCTTTTTTGAATGATTTTTTTCTTTAAATTGTCCGTTTTTTTTTAGAATCAAAATCTTAAATGTTCACGTGGACAAAGAAATAATAAACCATTTGACATTTGCCGTAATAAATGAAATGAAATGAGCCAAAAAAACAACAAAACTCAATAACAAAATGTTATAATATCGTTTAGAGCTCCCTTCTACTTCGTTGAAAATTGCACACAAATGCGATGCTGTAAATATAACAATGTGAATTGATTGTGGCCTTTGTTGTGTGGAAGTTTACATCTTTCGTTTCTCAAATGCTCAACAAAAAAAAAATTTAGATGACTTTTAATAAATGCTCAACACAATAACACAATGACACAAATACACTCACAAAGGCACCTTTATTGAGTCCACAACTGTCAAAATGTATGCATCTGTCAATAATGACGGACTAAAAACAACAACTTCATATCGACACTCAAATGACTGTCGATAACACAGACCACCATTACTCATGTAACAAAGATAGACGAAAAAAATGACAAAATTGACAAAAACTAAATCAAAATTATTTATTCTAGAACCCAGCGATACATGATTGAGTGCATTTGATCGTGTTTTGCTATCAGTGCAATTAGACTATTGCCAATTGCAATAGTCAGACATACTTCAAAAAATTGATTAGATTATAAGGCAAAGTATTCACACGTGTGGCGCTCGTTTTCGATTGTGTCTCTCGCTCTCTGGCTCTCTGGCTCTCTTGCCTTCTGCTCATTCATTACTCGTACACGGAGTTTTTTTCTATGTATTTGTGTGTTCGTGTCTGTGTGCACGTATCTCTTTCGCTCTCAGTCATTCCCTGAATGCAATTTGAATTCGCTTCAGCAAGACAAATTCGACAGCTCAAAAATACGAAATAAAAAAAAAGAGAAAAAGAAATCGAGTGCTGGGCCAGTGTGTGGTTTGTACGAATGTATTGTATCATTAACCACTGGTCGCGCATGTATATAAATTCATGCATTTCTGTCATAGAAACTCTTTGAGTCCAAAACGGTGTTTGTGTCAAGTACATCGAGTTAGTTCGATTTGGATTCTTTTACGTGAACTTCCTAAAAAAAATATTCACTGCTGCTGCTGTTGCTGACGACGTTTTTTGTCTTCACATTCATAATTTGGTTTTTTTTTTGTTTTTTTTTTGGTTTGGTGTTTTTTGTGTGTGATGCAAATTGAATTAAAGGCAAATCAATTTTTTAAACAAACCATTCGAATGGTGACCAAAACGTTAGCAATAACGGGACAAAACAGAGGGAGAAAATTTACATTAAAAATGAACTGAATGTGTGTGTTTTTTTTTCGCAAAACAACAACAACACATTAACCCAGCGAAAAGCGAGTGAAATATATGTACGAAATCGCGAAATCCCAGCAAATAAGTGAAAGTGAAGATTACCTCACACGGCGCGTACACGGCTTACTTATGTGCTCGATAAAGAAAGAAAGAAACCACAATTTTATCAAGGTTTTTTTTCGTTGTTATTCGAACAGACGCGAAGTTCATGTCTTGTAAACAAATTGAATTAGTGTTATTAAGATTTTTGAACTGAAATTGCAAATGAAATAAATATATATTTATATGAAAAAAAAAGACGAAACGAAAAGAGAAAAGAAATTAAAATAAGAAAACAATAACAAAGAGAAAAAAAAGAGACACACCAACCCAAAAGTATTTGGAACGCAATCGAAAACTGAGGTACTCCAATCATTGCGGATAGAAACGAAAAAAAAAATAGAAATTCAAGACTATTTTGTGAAGTTCGTATGATGTTTCCGATAAACGAACAAAGCAGACGATCTTTTTTTTAGCTGGAATCATTGAGAAATCGAAGAGAAAGTGAAAGTTATCTTTGTGTATGTTTCAGCATATAGACACAATCCGCATTACATAATATACATGAGATATAAAATATTTTAGTTTTTTTTTTGTTATTTCGTTCGTTCGTCGTCGAATCGCTTATAAATTTGAACAATTTAAAATCATTGAAAAAAAAAGAAACACACCAATATATTTATATATATATAGAGACACACAAAAAAGTGGTATTTTATCAACAGTAACATTAACAAGAAACATTATATAAAGTCAACGGCTTTGCAATTCAAAACCAGATTTTAGCAAACTTATTGCCCGTCAATACACTGTGCCAAACTATTTGAAGTGCATATATTTACGTGATATTGAAAAAAACACACACACACACTCACCAATCAGCGAGAAGAAATTACATTTAATTGCACGAATTTTGATTTTCGATTTCGTTGCGATCGTGACATCAAAGTTGTTAGTTCCAGAGTAAAAAATAACTTAAAAGAAGAAGGACAACAAACATAGCAAAAATGACGTCTCAATTGTTCCGGGCTCACGGTAAATTTTGCGCTTCACATCCATGGGAGGTGATCGTGGCGTTGCTCACATTAACAGCATGCATGCTAACGGTTGATCATAGTAAAACTCCAACACCGTCACGGTTACGCAATTGTCAAGGTTGGCGAGATAAATGCGATGGACTCGAAGCGGAATACATAGCTGTCGACACAATTTTGATGACCGTAATTCGATGTTCGGCCATACTCTACAGTTATTATCAATTTTTAAATTTAAATAAGTTTGGTTCGAAATACATTTTAATTATAGCCGGATTGTTTACGGTATTTTCAAGTTTTATCTTTACATCGTCGATTGTTAACTTTTTGGGCAGCGAGGTGTCCGATTTAAAAGATGCCCTATTTTTCTTTTTACTATTGATTGATTTATCGAAGGCTGGTATATTGGCGCAACTGGCGCTGAGCGGTGCAACGCAATCGGAAGTCATCGAAAATATATCACGTGGCATGGAAATATTGGGGCCAGCCCTATCATTAGATTCAATTGTTGAAACGCTTGTAATTAGCGTTGGCACACTATCGGGCGTGTATCGTTTGGAAAATTTAAGTAGCTTTGCAATAATGTCGGTGATTGTAAATTATGTGGTATTTATGACATTCTATCCGGCTTGTTTGTCATTGATTATGGATCTATCGAAGAGCGGCGTGGATATGAGCCGTGCCCAAGAGAAACTTAAAGATTCCAAATTGATTAGCGCAATCTTTGAAGATGATCAAAAACCAAACCCGGTGGCACAACGTTTAAAAATTATCATGTCAACCGGATTGATGATTGTACATTTGTGCAGCCGTTTTGTATTTTCAAATAGTGATGCCATTCAATCATCGGAATCATATGAAGTTGATTCATTACACTTTTTACCATCAAATTCAACTGATAAGATTGGCATTTCCGAGCATATTATGAAGTGGCTTAAAATCAGTTCCGATCAAATAATCATTTTAATTTTATTGACAGCATTGTTGGTGAAATTTATTTTCTTTGAAGAGCGCATTGAACTCACCAATCAATTGAATCAAACATCAAAAACCAATTTATCAGCGGCCACTTCAAATGCCATGTCAAATGAAGTGTCAATGCCAACGGTTAAACACACATTAATGGTACATCAATGTACACAAACGGAAATTGCCGCAACGGGCAAGAATCGAACAATTAGCACATTTTCGATAAACAGCGAATCCGAAGAAAGCGAAGATGAAGATGTTGCAATCGAACCACGTTCAATCGATGAATGTGTTGAAGTGATGAATGCACACGGTGGCAGCCAACTTAGCGATGCCGAATTAATAGCCCTTGTCAAGGCTGGAAGTAGTCAATGTCCATTGTATAAAATTGAAACAATCGTTGACAATCCAACACGTGGTGTTAAAATTCGACGCAAGATCATTGCCGACAATGCCAATTTACCTCTAGACAAATTAAACAATTTACCCTACAAACATTTTGATTACACCAAGGTGATGAATGTTTGTTGTGAAAATGTGATGGGCTATGTTCAAATACCGGTTGGTTATGCGGGCCCACTTATTCTGGACGGTGCCAGATATTTTGTGCCGATGGCAACGACAGAAGGTGCATTGGTCGCAAGTACAAATCGTGGATGCAAGGTCATTTCAATTCGTGGTGTAACGAGTTTTGTTGAAGATATTGGTATGACGCGTGCACCATGTATTCGTTTCCCAAATGTACATCGTGCATCAGTGGCAAAACGATGGATTGACGCACCGGAAAATTTCCAACGCATTAAAATCGCCTTTGATTCGACCAGCCGATTTGCACGTTTGCAAGAGATTCTCATTAATATTGATGGTCCACAATTGTATGTACGGTTTCGGGCATTAACTGGTGATGCAATGGGCATGAATATGGTATCAAAGGGATGCGAAATGGCATTGCGTTACATTAAAAACTCCTTCCCAGACATGACAATCATTAGCTTGAGCGGTAATTTTTGTTCGGATAAAAAACCAGCCGCTATTAATTGGATCAAAGGTCGTGGTAAACGTGTTGTATGCGAATCAACGGTAGCGGCTAGTGATTTACGGAAAATTTTAAAAACCGATGCCAAAACCCTAGTGCAATGCAATAAATTGAAAAATATGGCCGGATCAGCAATGGCTGGCAGCATTGGCGGAAATAATGCACATGCAGCTAATATGGTAACAGCCATTTTCATTGCTTGTGGTCAAGATCCAGCCCAAAATGTAACGAGCAGCAATTGTTCAACGAGCATGGAATTATGCGGTGAAAACAATGATGATTTGTATCTAACATGTACAATGCCTTCATTAGAAGTCGGAACAGGTAAATAAATCGCTTTTGAATAACGTTTTAACGAATATTTCGTTGAACTTTACAAATCAATATCAAAATATGCGTGTGTCTGTTTGTGGTGGTCACTTAGTGTGTGTGTGTGTTGGTGTGTGTAAACGTGTTTTGTTGTAAATCGTTTGGAACTGTTCCACATTCGTTCGTGCCAAAAATGTATTTATGCAAATACGACATGATCTAAATGGCTTTCGATTTGAATGAGGAAAACCATTTGTTACTATTTAGGAAATTATTTCAATAAATCAATAACGAACCAAACGCACACATACGCACCAAAACACACACTCGAATGATTCAATAGATTAACGTTTTTGCGTGATCGTTTCACTTTTTATTATCATGATTTCTAATGAATTTTGTTTGAAATTTTATTTTCTTTTTTTCTCTGTTTTTTTTTTTTTTTTTTTTTGTTTCTTTCCCTGTCATTCGTCTATGTTTCATGCAGTTGGTGGAGGAACTGGTTTGCCCGGTCAAAGTGCTTGCCTGGATATGTTGGGCATTCGTGGTGCACATCCAACAACACCTGCTGATAATTCAAAAGCTTTAGCCAAAATTGTATGCGCCACTGTAATGGCTGGTGAACTATCATTAATGGCTGCCCTAGTAAATTCTGACCTCGTTCAAAGTCATATGAAACATAATCGAACGTCGGTGGCATCAACGATGAATCAAATGAATCAAACAACAAATTCGACTAGCAATGGCAATGTATCAGCTGTAGCGTCATCATCAACACCGTCAACGACGTTTTCATCGTCGTCGTCAAGCGCAACACAGTAACATTAACTAAATCAGTTAAATTTTTGTTGAAACACACAACAACAACAAATTATGTATTCAAAATACACACATTAAAATCGTTAAAAGCCATGTTATTTAAACTTAAAAATCAAAAAATACACACAAGAATGATGAAAAGAAGAAGAAGAAGAAGAAGCGAACAAAATTATGTATTCTAAAGCGTTCTTTCTTCCTAGCGAAGAAATAAAGCAGCTTTAATATTTTAAACTTAATAGTCTAAATGTGAAATGTTATAATTTTATTATTTGCCTTTGTTATGTACTGTTTTCTACATGTTCAGACAGACAGACAGACAGAGAGAGAGAGAGAGTGTGTGTGAACAGAAATCTGAGTAATGAAATGGATAGAGATAAATTTTGTTAGTATAATGAATCAATGTTATCTTAATATTTAAGAAAACCTAGAGATTTAATAAAGGGTTGGCAACACACAACGTAGACCAAGATTCTAGATTTTATGCAAAAAATAAACAACAAAACAACAACAGTAACACCAACAACACTCTTCTATATGTATATTTATAAGAGATACAACAATGAGACAAACAAAAAACGTTTCAACAAATTTCAAGGTGCAGGATATGAAATAAAAAATTATGTATATTTAATTTAAATCCGCTTTTGCTCATGAATTAAACAAGATTTTTTTTAAACAAAATATTCGAAAAAGTAAAAAAACAACACAGTTCGTTTAACTTAACCAAATCGAAAAGGAAATCTTTACAGGAGGTAAGAAGCATTAGATGAAAGTGTCAATTTGGAAATTTGATAATTATCGATTATAATCGATCAATTGATAAGACGAATCTCAAATGCGTGAAAGTGGGCGAGTATAAAAAAAAATCCCACGCGCGATCATTAAATAACAAGCAATTGAAATTCACACGACTCAGCATGACTTAACATAATTGAAGTACCATTAAGTCATTCTCAAATTAGGTTTTGGGATTAGAAAACTTTTTCCCATCAACGAAAGTGTGCAAATCTTATCAATTTCACATTGTTTTGACGAAAAAAAAAGATTCCACCTTTAAAGTGTGACAATAAGTTCAAGTTCTTTTTTTTTTAAATCAAAACAATGTTAGTTTTTTCGGCAACAATCCGACTCAGCATGACTTGACATAATTGAAGTACCATTGAGTCATTCTCAAATTAGGTCTCGGGATTAGACAACTTTTTCCGATCGGATCAAGTGTACAAATCTTATCAATTTTCGCATTATTTTGACGATGAAATTTGATTCCGCCCTCAAAATTGTGACAATAAATTTCAGTTCATGTGTCTCCAAGCAAAACAATGTTCATTTTTATTTTGGTGCATTAAAAGTTTTTTTCTGGAGCTACGTTTTTCCACTGAAAAACCATTAATAATGTTATCTGCATTCTTTATTATGCATTAAATCGTTAACGATGCTAAAAATAATCTGGTTTTATCAGGAAGTTAACTCATATTAACATTTACAAAGTAAATGTAAAACATAAATGTAAAACACCAGCGCGCGTCAATAAATTGTCGTAATACAACAAAAAAAAAAAAATCTCAAAAAAACCCACAGAGAGGCCAAAAAAAAGAGTGAAGAACTAAAACACGTTTTAGCGGTGTAGTATGAGCATCTTTGGGTTTTGTGTTTCCAAGAGAACTATTTTTCTTATCGATAGCAAGCATATGCTGCGCGCCTTAATGATGACGAAATACAAACAAGACATAAGAATGGAACACTCCAACCAAGTCCGGTATCTAAGCGAGTCATTGTATAAATTGATTTTTAAACTCTATCTTTTATAGTCATTAATTTTTCTTATGCCTTTTTCAAACCAATCCAATTTCACCATAGTCAAGTGTGTGCAATGTGTGTAGCTACTCATGTATAGTTTTCATGCGGTATGAAACTGATCGAAGAAGTGGCCACTTGACCAAAACCGTTCGATAAATTTCGAAATAAATAGTAAAGACTTTAAATGAACACTAGATGGAATTCCCATTTCATAAAATCAATTTAAAAGAGAGAAATATGTGGGGAAATATTCGAAAAATCGCACTTTGCTCTGCGATTTGCTCTGCAACAAAACGAACATTGAATATAATATATAGCCAATACACGTGCGTGTGTGCTCTTTTTTTTCTTCAAATCTATACACAATTTTATTCTGAGGCTTTTATTTAATTTACATAAATATGTAAGTTTAAATAGACTTTTAGTTCGCACCTACATTTGGGTGATGTGAGAAAAAGTGCGATGATGACAACAACGAAAGAAAAGATGAAGGAGAAAAAAAACCGATTGAAAATATGCTCAATTAATTTTTTGGAACTTGCATTTGTTGGCAATGCGAATGAAATACCAAGAAATCATGTGACGATAGAAGGCTAAACATTAGCTTATTCATATTCTATTTGAACAATTCAAGGTAACGAACTAATGAATGCACACTGTTTTTTTTTCGTGTGTGTGAAGCATGTGTGTAAACAAAATAGCAAGACGCTTGATTTATTTCTTTTTTTTTGTTTGTTTGATAAATCATTCGATGCACAATTTTTTTGCGAAAAAAAAAAACTCACACCATATTAAATCGAACCATATCATTGATTGTGACGTAGTTTATTGGTCCACCGTTTCATTCACGTTTGATGCTGTTGGTATGATGTTTGCGCAGCTGCAAGAATCAACCGGTGTGACATACAATTATCATAAACAATAAAAATAAAAATAAAAATAAAATGAAAAAAAAATCTTGACCTGCCTCATCGCAGCACGCAAAAACGTTGTTCACAAATTTGCGGTGCGGATCAAGTTTTTGGACGTGTTTTTGTTGTTGTTTTTATGATGACGTTCCAGGAAATTTAGTTTGTCGTAAAATCATCTAATCAGCGCGATGGGAATACCATTTACATGAAAATAGGTATGTTTAGGTAAACAACAGTATTTCACAAGTGGTAATGCGATCAAGATCAACTACTTTGGTGTAAATGTCAACATCAATCGGTTTTTGTTGTTGCTGTTATTGTTGTTGTAGGGCAAAAGTCCGGGTTTAAACATTGGTTTTTGGTTCCATGTGTTCCTGACTTCTTTTCCTCTGCTACGTAATGTTTGGTTTTTCCACTGTGATGCGAAATTGTTGAATGAACAATATTTTATGTATTGAAATTGTTAGCGTCTTCAGTTGAAGAAACTCTTTATTTGTTCCCAATAACATGATTTTTTCTTTTATCTCTCTGTATAATATGTACGCCTTTCATGCTGCTACATTTTGTAGGTAAATTTATTCAAACATAATTAGTGTCAGTTAGCGATAAATTCATGATAAATTGATTACTATTTGGAAAATAATGATAGCTGTTTGCCGTTCAGTTCAACATGTCATTATTTTAACCATTCCCATTTAATGGAATCCATTGGAATGTGATGCACCGAGATAAAGGTGCGTATGTAAAACAATTTAGTCTTAGTAAAAGGTGTCTGTTTAGCCATTTTTTTTGGCATTGATAAATCAATTTTAGAATATGTTTGGTTCTAAACTGTCAAGTGTTGATCTTGCATTCGAGCACACACAAAATCGTTCGGTTGCTTGTTTTTTCTTTTGGTTCAGTTTGTTCAAAAAAAAGAAAGTCCACACCAGTTTTGTTGAACAAGGTCCCATTTAATCTTTCATTAAGATAATTTTGATTGGTTTTTTTTTCTTCTTATTTTGGGTTATTAATCTATTCCGGCTACAGATATTCTAATTTCTCATAAGGAGGATTTCAGGATAAATGTTACGATATCCGCTAAGTGCATGTGATTTGTGTTTTTTTCTGTTTTTTTTTTTTTTTCATTTGGTTGTCATCAATTTTTATTACTTAGTTTTGATTTCGGGCAATATTTTATTTAGATATTTTGTTGACTGATTCTATCGATTTTTTTCGATATTTTTTTTTTCTCTCACGGTCTTCCTATCTTAAACCCAAAATAAATGAAAAAAACATATGTTCGCGATACAGAATTGTTGTGTTATTTTTTTTTTTTTGTTAAATATTTACTATGATCTTAAACATTAACGAAATTAATTAATGGAAAAAAATTAATCAATTTATAATTTCTATACAAATTATGGCAATCGAATAAATGATTTTCCGTTCTAAAATCAATTCAAATTCCATTTTCATTCACCAGTTGGAACCGCTGGAAATGCACTTTTATCATTTTGGTATTGATTTGCGCTGTCGCATTTTTACGTGTTTCGATTAAAGATTCAATTTAGTTTAGTTTTTTGTTTTTTGTTTTTTTTTCTCTATCATTTGGTAGTCAACACACATTAATCCAGAATTTAAAGCTCAACTTTCTGTCATTTAATGAGAAGTCTGGATTGGGTAAAATCCATCAAATTTTAGATTCGTCTTCGTTTGTTTGCGAGCGTTGGAGGTGGTGTGGTCGATGGGCTACTATTCGATTCATTCGAAATGGAGCCACGTGTACGCTTTTGTCCTCGTTTTGGTTGTTCAGCAACAATTTTATTGGCTAATTTTTTGTCCAATTCCTTTGGTGTTTGCGGTCGTGTTTTAGTGCTCGTGCTTTGTGGTGTAGATGTTTTAACTGTTTTTTTGTTGTTGTTGTTTTGTTTTGGGTCAAAATGAAAGTGTAAATATTAGGATTTTGCTGACCAACATATAAAATTTGTATCAAACTAATCGCTTACCTTTGGTATTTGATTCTGTTTTTATTTCAGCTGCTTTTTTTTCTTCAGCTTCGGCCAATTTTTTGGTCATCAGTGCGCTAAATTCGGAATCGGGCAATGAGAATTCCACCTCCTCTTCGGCAAATGGGACACGCTCCATTTGATCAAGTGCATCCAAATTATACCATGTGCGTAGATGTGCCCAAATTGTTTCGGGTGCAATGTCACGTTTCAAGGCATTTGACATTCGTTCACAAATTCGGGCCATATAAAAATGTTTATTGATGCCAACTGGTCTCAAACCATCCAACGCATACAATAATTGCACTTCCTCTTCGGTACTCCATTCTAAATCTTCTGGTTCGGAATTTTCCTTAACAGCCATTGTGCGCTCGGCTATTCGAATTTGGTTAACTTTAATGTTGCGATGCAGTTTCCTGCTTCACTGCCACAGACCCACACACACACACACACAACTGATTGTATTTTCGTGGATTTGATACACTTTTACGACGCACAAAACAATTTAAACAAATTTTATCCAATTTATCAACACGATTTTGTTGAAAGTATCGAATACTTGATGTGACAGCACGATGTTTATTTTCCTTTACGCCTGATGTACCATGGATATCATTCGCATGCAAATGCGAACAAAAATTTGTTTATTTTGGCCCACTGCAAAAAAAAACACACTCTGGCAAAATTGTATAATTGATGCGGCGCATTCGATTCGACTTTGATGGAATTTTGTTGTTTTCGTGTATGCGTTCTTTCGTTTGAATCGTAAATTTTTGTTGGCGATGAAAAATCTATGTGTGTTCGGTTTTTTTTGCATCAATATGCACTATTGCAATTGTGTTTGTGGTGGAAAATAAAATGTTAAATAGAATAATGTGCTATATTTATTAAATTTGATAAGTCACATATAAAATACGGTTCTAAATGTGTATTGGTTGCAATACCGTTGTATTGTCAGCACTGCGTTCAGTTGTCACATCAACACTAAATTCTACTTCACACCTTAGCACAAGCTTCGATCATTTTTCAATCAATTCATAGGAATCTTTTTTAAATTGGACAATTTTATGAATTTTATTGCAATAAAATTCGTAATTTGATGCGTTTTTTGTGATTGTGAACCAAAACAAAAACACACACAAATAAACCAAGAAATGCTTTAACGAATTTAGTACACACAACAGCGATTTGTTGTTAATAATTGATGAGTTCTAAATGTCAATGGATTCGCCCGGTTAATTTTGCAATGGTAGCGACGAACGCTGTCAATTTCATTTTGAATTCGCCGCTGTCATTTCGATGAACACATTGATTCAATCGTAAATGTGCTAGTGATGGCGACTTTTCAAAACACAATGCACGTGTCGGAGCATTCAACCGACGGAAAATTGTATGCACTTTTAAGTTTTGATGGTAAATTAAAAATATGGAACACAGAAACCAGTGAATTTTTACGTGAATTTGTGCCCAATTTTCATCTAAATGCACCATTCACATGTTTCACCTGGATCAATGTTGATGGCACGTTGGGACCGCGCAAGGTTTGTTCTACAGTTATACAGACTTTTGATGGTTTTCAATTCATTTTTGCAATATCACAATTTTTTTTTTTTTTAAATCAAATATCATTTTAGACACCACAAAAGAAAGCTCAAAAGTCAACCGAATATGTGGCCCTAGGAACCCGAAGTGGTGGTGTAAGCTTGTATTCATTTAGCAAAAGCGAGGTAAGTTCACATGTTGTGTACATTCAAAGTGAACCATTCGAATTGAATTTACCAAAATGACCATTTATCACATTGAAAATGCAATAATTTCGTACATTCAGATCGAGTGCAATTTGAAAGGTGAAGGTCATCAAGGTAGCGTAACAGCGATTTGCCGTGGCCAAAACAATTTATTGTTTACATGCGGTGATGATTGCCGTATTGTTGTTTGGAGTCTTGAAACGGGTGCTCAGATTTCATCGTGGGAAATTGGCAATGAGAAACCAACGAGCCTCGTTTATTTAACGGATTCAAATCGTTTATTAGTTGCCGGTCGTCAGCTATATCTCTGGTCAATTGAAAATCAAGAGCTCGAACAAACATTCACGGGCCATTCAACCAATGTCACAATGCTAAAATATCTTGTAATCAAAACGAAAGAATTCATTTTATCAACATCGCAAACCGATCGTGTGCTTACACTTTGGCGATTGAAACCAACAAAGAATCGTCCAAATTCATATTCATATCTAATGGAGGACATTGCATACAGTGTTTCAACAAAAGTCGATGATGATAAATTGGAAATTGCTGCCGTAACACGAAGTGGTGTTTTACATTTCTTTGCGATTGAAAGTCTTGGTAAAAGTATTGAACATGCCATGAATAAACCAATGAAACCAACATTGACCATTGAAATTGCAAACGATTCACCGCAACTCGTTGAACCGATTCCAATTTGTACGGTATCTGTGGACATTGGACGTGCCCAAAATAAACTGCAAATTGGTTACGGTGATCGTCAAGTGTTGCGATTTGAATTGATTGAACCGAATTTCAATGAACGTCGACAAGTTATAATTCGTAGTAGTTCAAAAGCAATGCCAAATGATGCATCCAACAAAAAGCGTACCACAAATGCCCTGAAAACAATTACACCAATCGTTAATATGGAGAATGTTGAATTCCAATCGAAAGAGATGCAGCCACGAAAAGGTCAAAAAAACATTGAAATACCGATGGAAACGCGGCTTGAAAATTTAACATTCGATTCGCTTGGGCAAAGCAGTGCTGTCGGTCGAAATGTTGCACAATTGCTTGTTCAAGCGCTTCACAGCCATGATGCAAATCTTTTGCGGATGGTCTTTTTGAACAAAGATGAGCAAGTCATTCGGGCAACACTGAAACGTTTACCTCCACAGTATATCGCAAGTTTGATTACAGAGCTCACAGCACTTGCACAGAAAAAAACAACACAGTAAGTAAACAGCTCATGTTAATGCGGATTTTGAAGAAATTTTTTGGTTGTAATTTTATTTGTATAATTTTAGCGTTCACACATCAATCGTATGGCTCAAGCATCTGCTTCAAACACAGTCCAGCCAATTGATGGCCGTTGGAACAACCGAATTATATGCTACATTTGGACCATTGCTGGGAATCGCTGAACATCGAGCAAATACATTCCAACAATTGACAAAGTGAGTTTCAATTTTAACCCCAATGCAAAGGAAATGAAATTTACTAAATTTGATTGGTGTTCTCTTATTCAGGCTTAGTGGGCGTTTGGATTTACTGGTCAATCAAATCAAACAGAACACCGATCATGATATCATTGAAGATTCAGATTTGCTGGTTTACGAAGACAAAAGTATGTATTAATATTAAAATTAAATTTTTTAGTCGCATGAATGACCATTTGATTTAATTTTTATAGATTCATCAGATGAGGACGGCATACCACAAGAAGAAGAGTCATCTGATGATCAATGGGAAGATGATGCTGAAGAAGAGGTGGAGCAAGAAGATGTGGAGGGTATGGACGTCAGTGAAAATGGAAATAGCGATATGGAGAGCGATGATGAAGATGAGAGCGAAAGTGAATAAATTCGCATAAAAAAGAATGTTTTTATTTGAAATAAAGAAATTGAAAAATATTTACAAATTTAAACGTTTTGTTTTTTTAGCTTTAGAACTGTCCTTAGGTAACACAACTGAATCCGGTCTTTTGACGCACTCCGTGTCTTTAGTGCATTTTGTATGAAAAATTGAACAAAACAATCGAATTTTTGTAATATTTCGAGAACCAACTTAATGATTTTGAAAGCAATGCTATATTCCACATCCTGTGCTGCAAAAATAAAGGCCTTTCTTCCCAACAAATCCTTTCGAAATATGAGTGCTCATGTTTTGTCTTCGTTTGATAAAAATTCAAATTGAATCAATTTTGTAGAGTAAATATACATCAATGGTCCAACAGTTGCCCATACAAAATATATGGAATTCTATTCCCCACTGAGTACCTCAAAGATTTACGGAGATGTTGTAAGTTTTTATTGTTTTCAGATAAATCTGTAACGTAAAAAAATGTATTGGTTTCAGATAGCCGAAGACCGTATATAAATCAACCAGCATTTGGTGGAAAAAAATTGTTTACTTTTTTTTGTTATAAGCTTTTTTGTTTGAAATTTGCCTCGGGCACTGACTGCCCCAACGACGGTTCTCAACGTTCAGCTGATGCCTAAGATTCAGAGCAAACTTTCTCCGCCTCGACCATAGGACGTTCCATTTTCCAAGCTTGATCAATTCACAAATGTTTCATCTACTCTACTTCAATTCAATCAATCAATTTGTGTGTGGACCTAGAAGCTTCTGAGTTACTCGATTCCTAAAAAAAATCGCAAGAAATATAAGAGGTTCGTATGATTCAACCAAAAATCGTGGGATTCGTGCAAATTCACAGGATTAGTGAGTTCCTGGATACTTTGTGTAGTAAATTTGCGCGAGCTTCTGTATTCAAATTCAATGCAAAGAAACGTAAATATTTCTCATCAAATTCGACATGTAAATCTGATGCAAACACTTGTGCATTTAAATATTTATATACGTCACAATACAGCAATTAACATCGATTACACCGATTTCATGTTAATATGTTTGAACAAAGAATATGTATTTCATTTCATTCCAATTATGAACTGTTCAAGCTAGAGCTCCAATTACATTCGTAATCTATTCATGTTACAAACGCACAGAATCTCTTGAAAACATCTCCCTTAACTAGCATCCTCTTGCGCAATCGTCGTGTGAGACATTCGGAGCAGATGCATTGAAAGATAAAGAGGGGATAAAACATTCGCATCGTAGACCCTTATTCATATCGATTTGTAAAGCAGAATTCAGTCAGCCATATTGCATCGTTTGAACCAGTCATCATTTTAGTGTTTTCAATCTAAGTGATTGTGAAAGCTACTCAACGATGCTAAACCAAACTACCATCAACTTGACTCACCAACAATCCAAAAAAAGAGTTTCCAGCGCCCATTCAACACCACCAAATAAACATCATTTGGAGCGAAAAAGACTACGGAATTTCTATCAAGTAGCATGTTTTTCGTGTAAGTCGAGATTAGTTGGCAAATTTCCACTGTTGAACATAAAATCATTAAAATTGCGTCTCACAATTGTATGTACAAATAGTATAGCGCTAGCTGTGGCACTGATGGATGAACTTGAGAGAATTTCGGGTAAATTTATTTGAATTGATTTTTATGAAATATTATCAGTTGGATTTGTGTGAAATTGTCATTAGTGTTGTTTTTTTTTTATTCTTATGTCTTTTGCACTTCGTTCCGAGAACAGAAGATGTTTCCTTAAGCGAACCAGCGCATGTGCAAAAAAAACCCAGCCACCTGAAATTCTGTTTATGTGATATTTAACAGCATCTGGGGTAAATATCAATGCAATGTATAACTTTTTTAATTCAAGCTCTGGACACAATATATATATGAATATATATATATCATACGGATATTTCATAATTTGTTGAACTCAAATTTATGATATAAATAAGTTAAACATCACGGAGAACGGCAGTTCTCCCAGTGGCGCACCAAAAAATTCACTTTTGAGTGCAACACTATATATACGCGAGTTTTCGGATTCTGTGTTGCCGACCGATGTCATTCGTGGAATAGGCATTGGCGTGTAGCTTAGGACCAAACTAGACGAAAGCCGTTGTCAAAATGAATTTTTGTGGAACCAAAAAAATTTTTGCTTGGGGGACGTATGGAGGTGTTTTTTTCAGATTATATAGCATATCTCCCGGTGGGTAATCTTGACCACTGTCGTTGAGTGACCAATCGATAGTACTCCTCAATACCTTTCCAATGAGTGCTCAACCATCAAAATCGGTTGACCCGTTCATAAGTTGTGTACGTTTTCCCGGAAAGGGGGGTTTTTCCTGAAAATTGGGTTTGGTATGTGTGTGTGTGTGTGTGTGTGTGTGTGTGTGTGTGTGTTTGTGACTTTGTACCTTCTCTCGATCTCTGTGATGTATAACATTATATTTAGGGAGTCTATTAGGCCGAATTTCTTTACATATAAGAAAATAAACAGGGGAAGAGTGTCGAAGAGTTGGTTTTTATTCAAAATTCCATAACTCCGATAATACACAACATAGAAAATCCGCAGGTACCGCAAATGAAAGGTATTAAGCTAGGCTTTAAATTAGTTCTCAGTATGAAAGAAATCTGTAATCGGGTTTGGTCACCACATTGAAAAAACCGAAAAATCGAAAATCGATTTTTTTGGTTTTTCATCATTTTGACCCCCGTACCCATTTTCTAAAATTCTGAAAAACTACACTTTGGTAGTACACCTCAATACCTATCCAACGAGGGTTCAACCATCAAAATAGGATCAACCGTTCCTAAGTTATGGAAGTTGGAATTTCACTCATCATTTTTCGCAAAAATTGGGTTTTGGCTATATGTGTGTCAGAATTGACACTATCAAATCAAGTTGTGAAATAATACTGAATTTGATGACATAACATGCTCGCAACTCATATATCACAATCGATATACATTAGAATTGGCTTTCAATCGGCGCCCATTGACTCGATTTGGAGGAAAATTTGGATTACAAGTAAAAAAAACAAAAACTTCGAAATCGAAATTTTGGCTCATTTTGTCATATCTTCGCCGTATTTACTTCAAAGGTACTCAATATTTGCAATTCGATCGATGGAGTTGAACAGAATTTGATGATATATCTCGAAAAGTTGTTATTTTTGAGTGTTTTTTACAAATAAACCTTACAAAACTACTGATATAAGATGAAAAAACCTCTGAACGAGGTATAAACAGAGTGGCGCACCCAAATATCTTGCCCACAAAATGACTGATATCACATTTTACGTGGCGCTGTTGAGTTATATATTTTTGGTTCAACGCTTTTCAAATAATTCAACAAACCTTTCCATGATGGCATCAATTGAAATTTGAACTAGTGTGCGCCAGTGCGAGTGCCGAATGAAAACGTGAATTGTATTACGGCGGAAAAATAAATTCATTTTGTTTACACAAATATTTCGGTTTGAATCGTAGCCTAACTCTAATCGAATTGTCAGAAAAGCGCACTTTGCTCGCACTGGCGCACACTAGTTCAAATTTCAATTGATGCCATCATGGAAAGGTTTGTTGAATTATTTGAAAAGCGTTGAACCAAAAATATATAACTCAACAGCGCCACGTAAAATGTGATATCAGTCATTTTGTGGGCAAGATATTTGGGTGCGCCACTCTGTTTATACATCGTTCAGAGGTTTTTTCATCTTATTTCTTATTATCAAATTTTTGATAATTTGATTACAGTTGTGAAATAAAATGTAACAAGTTGCGTTTGTTTTGTTTGCAATATGTCTCATTCTGAAGATGTAGACCAAAAATATCAAGTTGAAAGCAAAACATCGAAACGGTTTTGATAAGAGCATTCCCAATCACAAGCATCGGTGGTTCAGTGGTAGAATGCTCGCCTGCCACGCGGGCGACCCGGGTTCGATTCCCGGCCGATGCAATTAAATTTTTTTTCTCTGTTGACATAATTTTTTTTTCATTTTGATTAGTCAGTTCATATATGAATTGTGCCAAAGCGAAATCAAAATTTATATAAGAGTAAATTCAATTTATTTATTTATTTGTCAATTGATAGCTAATGGGCCAGTTCCAAAAGAACTAGCCATTAAAAAAAATCGCCCACCCAAAAACCCACCCGATGCCTAAACCTAATGTAGAATCCCAACTAGTAAGCCGGAACGCTTTACCGAAACTCAAATGCTGTGGGGGGCACTGTATCGTTTCAGAAGGCACTCCATATTAGATAAGGCACGGATAATGTGATCAATCGATAGTCTACTTAACGAATTGCGTCGTACGTTGCAATAGTGAATTATAGACAAGTAAGAATGCAAAATTGTTGTTTATCAAATCAATGTTCTTAATATTCTAATGCAATTTCAGCTATGTGCAAAACACCGAGACTAACAACAAGTCGAATGATGGTCACAGAGTCCGAGAAAATAAAAATGCACGAATATAGAGAATAATTATTTTTTGATGACACATTTATCTTAGTTTTAGTAAAATCGTGCAATAAAATCTAACAAAATACATAACTATTGCGTTTATTTTGTTTCGTAGCTTTGCGATACAGCCATTCTGAAGATGTAAATCAAAAGTAACAAGTTGAAAGCAAAACATCGAATCGGTTTTGATAAGAGCCTTTTCAATCACAAGCATCGGTGGTTCAGTGGTAGAATGCTCGCCTGCCACGCGGGCGACCCGGGTTCGATTCCCGGCCGATGCAATTAATTTTTTTTCCTCTGTTGAGATATTTTTTGCTGAACTATGGAACAACTAAATGGATATGCTAAAATTACTTTTACATTTATCAAGAATAAATTTTGTAAACGGTCGTTGTTTTCAGAATTTGATTTATCTTCGTAAGTATTCAGTTTGAAAATCACATGCATTTTACCCAGAGCAAAATTAACGAATGTCAAAATCTCTGAACAAGCACCGTCCCGAATATGAACGGTAAATGACGTAGCTTTTGCTTTTGTATGAACCGTTCAACAACAAACAGGTCATTAAAATTCCATAAAAGTTGGTCTAAATGCGAGGTGAAGGCTATCGGCCGAATCTATTTGTACCTCCTCTATGGTCTAGTGGCTAGGATATCTCGCTTTCACCGAGAAGGCCCGGGTTCGATTCCCGGTAGGGGAAGATTTTTTTTTTTACATTTTCTATTCAATTTCTTTGTTGAAACTTCAAATTGATCTTTTGTTTACATATTGTTGAATCCAAATTTTAAAAATGTTCAATTTTTACGGTTAAACATAAACACACCGATTGAACGATTGAAATTGTTTCTAAAATGGCAAAATGTTTCATTCTTATTCACAGCACAAAGCATATCGTACAGTCACATAATCTTTGTTTCAGAAGATACGATTTCAAACAAACCGTCTGCACATTAAATATTATCTTCAATTTTAAGCTGAAAACTACAACTCATTCTATCATTCTGCAATATTCAGACAAAAAATATTATTTTCGATTTGAAAATCCTCTCATTATTGCCACGTTTTCATTTGTTTGCAAAATCACATTTAATCATTCGTTAAAATATGTAGTCATATTTTTATCTCGAGTATTCAATGTGTGTTATTATTTCCTTCAATGTCTACAACATTCATGTGCGTCAATGGTGTAATGGTTAGCATAGTTGCCTTCCAAGCAGTTGATCCGAGTTCGATTCTCGGTTGACGCAGATTTTTTTTTTCATATTTTTTTTCAATTAAAAATTTCATATTTTTCGCGATGTGATGATAAAAGAATGTGTATATATGAAGCTTAGAATTGATTCGATATTTTGAATCGAATTCCTCAAGCGCCTCATTGTCCAATAGATATTACACAACGATATCTGACAATCTTCAAAAACCAAAAAAATGCAATAAAACACAAATGACACAATCCAATATTACAAACAAATTTTCAAATTTATTTAACAAATTCCAAGTCAATTTTACTCCGTATAAAATGTACGGACGGTTGATTGAATTGCTTGCAGTCACACTTTTGACCAGCTACAAAATCAAATGACCCCACATTGGCCGTACATTTAATGCACTTCAACTTTCCTTTAGTCCATTCTGATTTTTCAATCTCATCTTGAATCCACGGCTCCAGCGCATCTTCATTCAAATAGATTTCAGTTCGTCCTACAATCGTTGGGCACTCTGATTGTATGTGTGTTAAATCATTTGAAAATCGGTCGGAATGTGCGTCAAGCATATTATCCACTGAAATCTTCATAATAATTGTTCGACATTTTCGACACTTAATTTGAGCTGTTGATTCCATTTTAGCACTTCTGAAATAAATATAATGCAACTCATTTTACTGACGGAAGATTTCAACCACAAAACAATGTGCTATTTACATTTATTGAGAAAATACACTGACTTTTATGTGAATTAGATTCTTTTAAACCAACCTTTTGTGTTGTTTACTTCAACTCAATATGTTCGATCATCAAATTAATTCTTGTGTACAAAACAAAACAAAAAAACGTTTCCAAAAGAATCATTCAATTCAAGAAATGCGATTGTTATTTGTTTTCATTGATTTGCCATGTGAATTAGAAATGTCTTGATGCGGTTAATTTGACAGTTTTCGATTGTCAGCCATATTTGTACCGCAAATGTGTGAATTGACATTTACCTTCACTGAACCATTTGACAGTAAACATTCCAGTGGTTTAACTCAAAATTCAACATCAAATACCGGCTTTTAACAATCACACATCAAAAATGACCAATTGTATGGCATTTTTATGCAAATAGATCGTACGTTCCGAACGAACTTACACAAACAAAAATGCCAAAATGAAGGTGTCAACATTCGAAATCTTTGCTTCATTTTTTATGTACATTGGAGCATTGATTTATGCATTATATCATGCGTATAAATATGGACAGAGTAAGTTTTCTCTATCCGAATGGATAAAAAAAAATGGGTCATTTTAAATTTTCAACAAATAAATATAGAGTAGTGTACGATTTTACTGCATTTCCAGGTATCGATGTGCCAGAAAATGAGAGTTCATTTTCCGATGGTTGGACATTTATCGGTCGAAAACGTGATGATTTTGATTCGGAATGGGAATCTTTTGTTGAAAATACTCGAAAATACATCTATTGGTACATGTGTCATGCTCTACTCTCGGAAATTGTACGTCAATTGGCACCGTTGGTAAGTTTCATTTCGCCTAAACCATTTTAAAACGGACAAATTTCATTATTAATCATTTAATATCCAAAACTTTTCAATATCCAACAGAGAGTGTGTTTTGTGCATGCTGCGGTTGGTATTTTATTTATTTGCAGCAGTTTCAAGCCATTAGTAGCCGCTTCAATGTTTGTTATGGTGTTTTCGTATTACCTGGCAATGTTCATGCGAAAGTATTGCATTTGGTTGTTAACTGTGCTTTGGTTGGCTGTTTTAAATATTCTTAAACAAAATGTATGGGAAGACGGTTTATCATCATTGCTCAACGAAAAGGAAGTTTGTGATGCAATGATTGCATTGTCATGGCTTTTGCTGCGCGTCACAAGTTTTTCTCTTGATTATTGCAATGCAAGGGACAAACCATTGGATAAAATAGCGGAACAAGCGCCGCAATACTTTTCACCGCTTCATTACATGTCATATTCATTTTATCTGCCAATTTGTCTGCACGGACCTCCTCTCATATATGAATGCTATGGAAAAATGTACGCAAAAAATCAACTGTATCGGGTTGAAGAATCGTTGGATCGTCTCAAGGAACTTACAATCAACCTCTTGCGCATCGGTTGCATTTATTTGCTTAACGAATTTTGTATGCATTTTATTTATGCCAATGTCATTATTTATAATCCCGATGTAAGTCCATAGCATTTAAAAACATTTTTTTTTTTGTAACTGAAATCTTTTTCGATTGTCATTTAGCAAATGGTACACATGAATCTGTGGGCTGTGTATGGATTTGCATATGCTATCGGTCAGTATTTCTGTAATAAGTACATCGTTTCATACGGTTTTGGATTGGCGTTAGCTAAATTTGATCGGATCGATGCACCACGGAAACCAATGTGCGTTGGACGTATTCATTTGTATTCACAAATGTGGAAATATTTTGATCAAGGGCTTCATGATTTTTTGTTCAAGTAGGTGACACTGTTGAAATTACGTTAATTAACATCAATATAATGTTCTTACCATTATTTCAGACATATTTATAAAGAAATGTGCACAAAAACTCCATCACTTTCCCGCAAATTTCTTGCCAGTTTCGTATCGTTTGCTTTTATCTACCTTTGGCATGGATATTATCTATTTTTACTGGTCTGGGTATTTTTGAATCTAGCATCATTGTATATTGAACTGTTTGGAAGATATGTTTCGAAGACTGAAAAATATAATAGCATCTTAAGACCCATCGGTGCCAAGAACATTGAACGACTGAATGCAGTATTAGGTGGCCAATTGCTTATTTCGTCAAGTATTTCAAATGTGATGTTTATTGGTGGTCCAAATGTTGGTAAATGGCTTACTATTCACACTTATTTCACAGGTGGCCTTTTAAATTATATTATGTTAAGCATCACTGCATATAATTTGTATCGCGTATCAACTTTTATATTTCAATGCGAAAAATCGCCGAAAAAAATGTCGTAAAACTTAAACTTCACAGAGATTGTATTAATAATTTGAACGATTAGTATTTTTTACCTTTTTTTTGAACAAAATCCGAGCCATTTTAAATTTTGAAATAAAAAATTTACATGATTTTATGTTAAGAACAATATATTCAACTTTTTATTATGAAGAAAAATATGTATTTATAAAATTTCCGTTTTTTTTTATTCAGATCCATATAAAAATGCCTCTTTCCCAATCGTTTACATCGAGTTACAACAAAAACACTTGTTCATCAAATCAGAACCATATTTTCTTTTCATTAAACAAAAAAAATGCATGCATTTCATGGAATCTTTCTGTTCGCTGTGAGTTGAAAACCAAGAAACAAAAAATCCCACACACAAAACAAAATAAAAATCTATTTCATGGTTGGCATAGCAACAGCTGATTTTGTATGTGTAACATCACTTTCACGCCACAATTGTGTTACGGTTCTGGTTTGTGTGTAAAATTTAATACCTTGTTTTCCATAGAAATGATGATCACCCAAGAAACTACCACGAGTACCGGTGAATGAGAACATTGGTAGTGGCACTGGAATCGGAACATTCACACCAACTTGTCCGACATCGATTTCATTGATGTATTTACGTGCTGTAGCACCATTGTTAGTAAAAATAGCGGTTCCATTACCGTATGGATTATTATTGATGAGATTGATAGCTTCATCAAGTGTGTCTACTGAGAGGCACACTAGAACTGGGCCGAAAATTTCTTCTTTGTAGCATTGCATCGATGGTGTAACATTTGTAATAATTGTTGGTCCAACAAAATTACCCTTTTCATAGCCAGGAACACTAATGTTACGGCCATCGAGTACAATTTTAGCACCTTCTTTAGCAGCTGATTCGATTAAATTGTGAATACGTTGTTTGGATTGTGGACTAATTACAGGTCCAACATCAGTTCCAGGAACATGTCCAGCATTCACCTTGAGACTTTCAGCACGTTTCACCAAATCTGGAATCCATTCATTTGCTTCGCCCACAAAAACAGCCGTTGTTAATGCCATACACCGTTGTCCAGCCGCTCCAAATGCAGCGCCAGCCAATTGATTCAATGTATTTTCTTTATTTGCATCTGGCATCACAACACCATGATTCTTTGCACCCATGTTACATTGCACACGTTTTCCGGCTCGGCTAGCACGTTCATAAATATATTTACCCGCTTGATCTGAACCAACAAATGAAACAGCTTTGATATCAGGATTATCGCAAATGAATGTGACTGAATCATGTGTGCCATGAATAACATTTACAACACCCGGTGGGCAACCAGCTTCATTGAGCATTTCCATTAATAGCATCGTTGCGCCTGGGTCACGTTCCGATGGTTTGATAATACTTGTGTTTCCAGTTGTGATTGCCACTGAAATTCAAAATATCAAATCGATAAATACATCAAGTCTTATGAAAAATGACACCCGGGTGGATAGTTCAACTGTTGCAGCTCACCTGGGAATATCCACAATGGAATCATCGCTGGGAAATTGAATGGGCAAATACCGGCCGTAACACCGAGTGGAAGTGTTAACGAGTAAGTGTCCATATCTTTGGCAATATTCGACACCATTTCACCCATTTGAAGACTAGTAATGCTGCACATGTGCTCAACAACCTCTGTAAAATCGAATATTTTAACAATCGACCGAACATTCAACCATCATTAGCCATACATACGCAATCCTCGCAACACATCACCCTCAGCATCAATCAATGTTTTTCCTTGTTCTTTGGTGATATTTTCAGCCAACAGTTGCATATTTGAGCGAATGATTTGTGCCAATCGAAACATGACTTGTTGGCGCGTTAAAATCGATGTTTGACTCCACGATTTAAATGCAGCTTTTGATGATTCAACAGCAGCCAACATTTCACTTTGTGTTGTCTTTGGAACACGTGTAACCACTTCATTGGTAGCGGGATCATGTAAATCAATCCAATCGGTGGTCTTTGATTCGACAAATTTACCATCAAGAAATAGCTTTGTGGTTGGTGCAATGCTGCTCGAGTACATGCGACGACTCAATGCCGAACGCATCTATATGAAATAATTTTAAAACAAAATATTAGATTATGTATATCAATGTTGAGACGACACAATCACCATGCATATGCGACTCTATATTTAGGTCGTTCGAAGTTGTTTACTGATTTATAAGTTGTTTACAACTTTACAAACCATATTTTCAACGCATTATTTCACGCCGTTTTGTTTGTTACAGTTATTTTATTTGCGCATGACATCAACTCAATTGCCTGCGATGCCACAAATTATAAAATGAAAAAAAATATATATATAACATGAACATTTTGAATAAAGAAAATTGTTAAATTAGAAAATTATATGCCTTCCATGCCTTCATGTGAACGATTTTACTTTAATTGAACGACCGGTCGGTCGGTCGGATGTTAAGTTAGAGTTGCATTGGAAATTAGAAAGACAGAGAATGTGTAAAAAAGGGGATAATGTTATTCACTGAAATTGATAGCTCTGTGAGAATGCATAAATTGTGTAGTACACAATGTGTACTGTAAACCAGTAGCAACAAATACATTCAACCCATGACCACCGTCAAGTTCAAATCCATTTAAATAATAAACAATTTACAATGCATTAGATCAACATTGCTACTCATTGTTTGACTGTGGTAAAATCGATTATTTCGAAAATAAAAGTCCCGAATTTATGTTAGTTAACAAAATGCCACAATAAAATGAACCAAACTCATTTACTATCTCATGGTTCAAGTTCAGCTGTGCTGTTGCTAACTTGAAATGATTAAAACAAAACTAGAATGCGACATTGAAATGCAAACAGCAAGTTTATCACTATCAAATGATATTGAATTGCCTTATCTTCGATGGAACATTTTTATGAATTGATAATAATGCGCTTTGATTCGCTTACATAACGGCATTCTTTTGTGATAAAAACAAAAATGAGGAAAAAAACAATTCCAGCTTGAAAAAAATTGTCATCTCATCTCGTTGAATGAACAACAAAATAATTTTTTACGCGTCATACGTCAATATCAATGAACAACAAAAAAAATGGTTTCAATAGATACAAAATGCTATAAAAATCACCTCAGATCCAATAACTCGCACGAATGACATGATGAATTTCGTTCCAATGAGTATTAAAAATACGTTTTACGTTTTTAAATTTTTTGCTCTAATTTATTAAATCCACTAGAAAAATGTTAAAACTATGCCTACTCGTTAGCAATATAAAATTGTGTGCGAACACCACAATCTATTCTTACGTACTGAATTCGTTGTGTAAATACGTTGGACGTCGAGCAACGTGTTTATTATTATCACTTGGGTGCCGTCTATCGCACTGCTGATGTCACAAAAACACACACAAACACAAACATTTCAACGCTGTATACATCAATATAGAAATCAGAACCGACTGATAGCAACAGAAAACGACACGAGTAGATGTAAGTCAATAAATCAGCTGGACGTATGAGTGCGCGCCTCCAAATCGTAAATGTGAAACGCGGCTGTTTTTATGCCAAAATCTTTCTATTTCAAATCTGATTTTTCTATTTTTATTCATTTTAATCACATTGGATCGTGAGACGTTTACAATAATTTTATTTTTTATCAAATTTTCTTCAATACGAACGGAATGTGGAATGTTCAAAATTCGCAAAAAAATAGACAGCACTTTGTGAATAGTAAAAATTTGGCTAAAGCCAGATGCTTATATATCGGTAAATAAAATGTCTCTATGCGAAAATGCCGGTCTTCTCTACGAAATACTCTAGTGAGTGAGAGAGAGTAAAATGTGGGATTGAGCATGTTATCCATGTGATTGTTGTGTTTACTAACATTGCACGCACAATGAGACCGGTAGTGAACCTCATAGTATTTACCCGCTGCCTTATGTGTTCAAACAAAATAGTAGCTGATTTCATTCATAAAATTCAGTTGATGGATTTAAATCAACGCTTCTTGTGCACATGATCGAGATGGAAAATTGTGAAAGTGAATCGCATTGAAGCTCAAAGCCAAATAAATTCTACTGGGAAAGATATTGGTACATACCGTCTCTATGCTGTATAGTATAGCATCACATCGCATCCACCGATGATATCGATTTTTCATGTCACTGTGCTCATGCTCCGAGATGTGAACCATCTTTATTCGATATCAGCGTCCGACATATTTGTGTGCTGGCATTTAACGAGGGTGGAACACAAATGCACTGCAAAAATCTTGAATTTTGCACGCAATCTAGTTGAAATGAGGGTGAATCGGGTTGATTTTCAGATCATTTAATCTAATTGAATGCACCCTTAATATTGCATTTTATAAAATTACGATAGAAGTTACGGTGACAAGTGATTTTTTGATATTTGTTTGCAAACGTGAGCTGGTCAAGTGTGAAAAAGAAAATTTCCATTCCATCATTCTTTGTTCTGAAATTATTGCATAAATCGATAAAATGTATCGATTTTGAATTGAAATCATTAAAAATCACATCGTTTCTATATGGAAATCGTTAAAATTGCGAATTAAAAACCAAAAACCGATTTTAATTTTTGTTACAAGATAAATTTTCTTTCGTCCGCGAAGCAAAAAAAAAATGTTACGTAATCACTTCACATAGAATAATTTGAGTGGTGAACGTTTAAAGAAAACCTGAATCAAAATGACGGGTAGTTTTAAGATTCAGCTCATTAATATGGGCACACGGGCTGCAGCTTGTAAGTTTCATCATAAATGCCAAATTTAAACTATTAAAATTAAATTCCAATTCTTTTTCTCTACTTAAACATTCATTTCAGTCCAAGCCAAGCTTAGATGCTTACATGATTATCATCTGAGACTGTTACATAATGTAGTGCCCCCACCATCCGGTGTTGATATTGCCAACACTATCAAATACTTTTCGCAAACATTTTTGAGTAAGTAACTAACAAACTAATTTACTTTGAAAATTTGTTGATCTTTCAATTTATATTCTCATTTTCCGTTTTTTTCATGTTTTTAAAGCTGTTTTAAAAGATGTTCCAAATTCACCACATCAAATGATAAAAGACCCGAACCAGGATCACATACGAATGTCAGCTTATCCAAATCTCGAGTATGGCAATTTGTACAATGCTCTTGCTATGCTATTGGATGTCGCACCAAATATTCAATTCGGGCTGAATGGTAACACAAACCCATAGATGGTTATCAAACATTTGTAATGACTGCACTTAAAATATCTTATTGATTTCAGTATTTGGTAAAGCAGTTCTACAGTGTTTGGGATGTATATTGCCATTCCTTGACAAAGATCTCATCGATAATATTCCATATTTGGTGGCATCGGCCATTTCTGTTTTACCATCATCTTTGCATCAGGATATCATCAATTCGCTCTGTTTCTTTATTCTTCCATTCACCATAACGCGACAAAGTAGCTACGATGATCAAGAATGTCACTCCTGTCAATCCGTGTCAGCCGTTATTATGTTGGTGTTTCAATACTCATCAAATCCGGCTCATCATTGTCAATTACTGGAATGTTTGATGACCCTCAAACAGAATGTGGTAAAAGATTTACTTTGTGTTATCGCATATGGGACAGCTCTATCGAGATCATCAGCTGCAAAGCTACTCTTTTACTATTGGCCAGCATTTAATGCGAACCTGTTCGATCGACGTGGACTTCTGTTCAAATTTACAAGTAATTTACATTTAGATTATATAGTCCTTCTGAATCAGAATCTCTGATTTCTCCAATTAAAATATGTTTTTATTACATTTAATTTTCAGATGATTTAATACCATTTGTGTGTCAACGTGAAAGTTGTCCGAATGCTGGGAATGCTGAAGCAACAAAAGTGTGCTACGATCACAACATTAGCATCACATATGCACCAGATTCACCGCCACCGCTGTACTTGTGCATCGAATGTGCAAATGAGATTCATCGTGAGAATCCAAATCAAACATTTGGTGATATTTTGCATCCAATGGCTCAAGTATCTATGATATGTGAAAACAAGGTATTATCTTATCCTCCCCCTGGATTTCAATTGATTGAATTACAATTTTACTGACCATTTTAAATTGTTGATTCACTAGAATTGCCGTTCAACCGATAAATCAGCCGTTTCAATTTGTTTTTCAACGGAATGTGCCAGCTATAATGGAAATCATCCAATTCGGTATTGTGCACAATGCCACGGTAATCGGCATAATAGTCGACGTGGTGGAGATCACATTGTACACAAAAGTCTTTCATCCGCATGGCAAATGGATCCAGAGATGCAAACCTATATGGTTGAAGCTGTAATAAGTTTGCTGCGTGAAGCAAAACCGCTTAATTTTGAACCGGGTCGAGATGCAAGCGATTCACGTACAACATTTCCATATCACGGACCAGCGGACAATATCTCATTGGAGGAGCGTCAATTGCTTGGTCGATATGGAATTTGGTTGCTGGTTGGACGATGCACTCCGAACGCCGACACACCTGTGGAAATACTCGGGCGTCTTTTGTCGATGTTATTCCACTGGTTTCATGTAACTGCATACTCAAGTGATGGTGAAGTTGAAAGTACCATCGAAAAACTGAAAGTCGAACATGTTTGCGGATGGCTTAAAGACATTTGTAAAAGTCATTACAAAGAGTTTATTTCATGTTTGTTGCCACATCCACCCGAATATGCTCGAAATGGCGGCCACTGGGATACACTCGCCTTCCGCACGAGTCACCTGAAAGAGGGACTACAACGTTTGATCTGTTTGGTACCGTATGAAGTGATTACCGCCGAAATTTGGGATGTTGTAATGCCGTATTGGATGGAAGCAATCACAAACGATGTACCAGAAAAAGAATTGCCCGAATTGAAAGTGGTGATTAGTAAAATTCTTGATCCAGAAATGTCACCATTGGGTTTTGATGCGAAAACAATGTACAATTTTGTTGCCATTCGATTCGAAAAGACAACGGCCAAGGTGCAACAGCAAGCATTGCATTGGCTTCAAGTTATAAGCAAACTTGAAATTTTAATACCGTTAACAACGCTATTCACCATGTTTGGAAATGGAGTGCGTATTATGAAACATGGCGTTCAGCATGAAATTAATCGAAGAAAAGAAAAAGAAGATGGCAAATCACTGCCCAGAGATACTGAAAGTTTGACACAACCGCCACACAGGAGCTCAATTTGTAAGCTAACACAACATTTTTTTTGAAAATTTGAGATTTTTATAACTATTTCTTTGCAGCTCCTGTCGTTGAAGATGAGTCTAGTCATACGTCAGCAATGTCAGACGAAGAAGCTCCAAATTCCAAAAATGCCGAATTTTCCACTGATTCTGAACACAATTTAACGTGTTGCATTTTCATGTTGGATATTTTACTAAAACAAATGGAATTGCAAGATATTGAACAGCACATGGGCACACACACGCAAGTCTGTGAAAATGTCAGCCGCCTACTAAAATGTATGGTAACCGCAGCACGTGTTGGTGTCGGAAGCCATGTTTGTGCCATGAAAATCAAACAAGTGTCCGAATGTGCATACTGTGAAGCCTCGGTAATGTGGCATCAATTGTCAACAAAATTGGTTCAGTTTATGGCACCAGAGAACCCAGTACGACCACCTGATGTAAGTATTATGCATGTTTTTATCCATAATTTATTCAATTTCAATCAAAATCGGTACGGTTTGAAAACAATTAATTTTTTTTGCAAACTTCAGCCTCCAGTTGAGGAAGTCATTGAAGATGAAAAACCGTCACGAAAGAGTCCACCCGATTCAGATAAATCGAGAGATCGTGATGTATCACTGTCGATGGCACCACTGCCAATACCTTTGCCATTGGGATTTGGCGGTAAGTTGAACTGTTTCGTTATCATCAACAATTTTAAAATTTAATCGCGATTCTCGACCGTTTTTACATGCTTATTCAGAATTTAAAACTAATCAATAAAAAATCCTTTCCTTTTTACTGGCGCGTAAAACAAAAAATTTATACAAAATGAACACACACAAAAAAAAAATTGAAAAAAAAATGAAATTGCTTAAAATCAAAGATATGTGGAGAATGCCATCAATTTTAGACGATCCAGGAAAAATAATTATTATGGCAGGTGAATGAAGCATCAACAAAACTATTCTAGTTGGATTTGTTTTTCTACTTTAGCCGAATTTACACATTTATTTTGGACATGTTTGATTTTTGAGTAGATGCTTTTTTTTATAAATCAAATAAATTTTGGACTCGATTGAAAATCCAATTTCTCGTCCTCATTTGCACTATTTTCTCCTTCATCCTTCAAACAACAAATAATCAGCTTGCCATTGATTTCACGCTTGTAATTATTTTCAAAATTGAATTTCAATTTGGACAGTTTACAATCACACCGAAACAAACATGCACTCCACAAATTTTAACACACAAAAAAAACCAAACAAATTTAAGCTATGATACAATCGCACCCAAAATTAAGCAATAAAAAAAATCACATTTGCGTGCTTTGGTTTTTCTCAAAATTCACCACAATTACACATTTTACACCGAGTACACTGAACACTAAATATTCAACACATTTACAAAAATTGTTTGTAGAAAATTACACTGAATGCCATATTTTGGAACGACTTTTAACTCAATTTTAACCATTTTTCGAATTCGTAGCACTAATTTTAATTCCATTTTATATTAATTCGATAATTGCAATTTAGTAGCCATTAATGGGCTGTAAGAGAATTATTAACAGAAGTAAGCATTCGATAGATTGCATCCATAACATAGTCGATTCAACGATAATCGTATGAAATTTAGCTGATATGATACTATGAAGCAGTGTCGTCGTTAGATTTTTATAAGTTGAGTGAAGGTGGTTGTCCATCTCTGAATTCAGGAATCTCTTGAATCTTGGACATTTGCCTTCATGAAGAGACCATGTGAGCGGAATCAGAAACAAACAGTCGCAAGTTGTCTATGGTGTGTACATTCTTGATACTATAGTACTTGACATATCAAGTAGATGAGAATAAATACGTATTAGGCAAATCACAACTATTAAGAAATCCGACAAAATGGTGCATTCAAAAACGGCACTTTTACATGGGCTCTCAAATTCACACAAATGAATTCAACGAGAACTGTTATAGGGATTTCCTCTGGTACTCACAGGACTTCGTTGCTTTCATTTAATAATCTTATTAAACAGAAAACCGTATAGAAACCGACGCATAGCTATTATTATACGGTGTTGTTCATTCCTTGACAGCAATATGTTCTCGCTGAATTCATTTGTGTATTTGAATTTAATGTGCAACCTTACCAATGTTCCCTTTATCGTGTGAAGTACATCATAAAATGTGTTTATTCCCACCGGTTCAAATCCAAAAAATTAACCCAAATTTTGTCAAACAATTCCATTTTTTATTTATTCACCAATGAATTATTTGTTCAAGAGCAATATCAAATATCATATCAGTGCGGAAAAGATAGGGCTACGAATGCAACCTATTTCTATAGTGATAAAATCATGCCATTAAATCATGGAACGTTACCACGTTCCCAAAATGAGTTTCACACAATTCGATTAATATTGACTGGTATTTAACTAATCATTCTACCACTATAACAAAAACGCATTTTTTTTTTATTAAAAATTTTGTTGTTATGGCAACCAGTTACAGTGCAAGCATGCCAAACAAATTTGCTATGCAAGCATATTATGACTTATGACACCACAAAGATTATTTTGTTTTATACAAAAATGTGTGTAAAAACATGGATTTGACACACACACACACACACATACAAAAAAGTATGTTTGCCCTTCAAAATTCCCAAAAATAAGACACTTCAAACCGATTGTTTTTATAGTCCCTTGATTTTTATCTGCATTGCTCTTTTTGTGTAAACTATCACGAATTCAGTATTTAGACTTTTTTAAAGCAATAAGATGTGAATTATTAAAGGGTTAAAATTTATGATTGTAAGTTTCAATTTGTTACCTTACAAGAGGTGCTCGTTCAATGTTAGCATTTATTTGATATTCCTCGTTTGACATGTCTGTGTATATATAAGAGAAGAAGAAGTGCATAAAACACGACATTGGCAGCAATGTTAAGTTATATGGCGCAAGCACCGCGTGTAACCTTAGGAGAAATCTGCATGAAACTGAAATAAATACACTTCGTATGTTATGATTGTTGTGGCCACGCTTGACACAAGCAATCGAGTTAAGAAAAAGAGCTTCATTCCAGATAAGGCAACAGTTTGGTTGGCGGCCGCATGCAAAATTCTTTCCAATTCTGTGCTGCATGAATCTGAGGACATGAAACATATGTTGTTGATTGGAATCTGTGATTCGTCATCGATACGAGCTGCTAAAAGCAAAAGGACAAACATTCGCATGATCACAAATATGAGGGAGAACCTCAAATAGATCATATGAAGAGGTGTAGGAAATGGACTGAAATTGTGAGAAAACTTATTTGATTATTATTATTTCACTAAGGATCAATCAATCAATTTAGTTAATCAAAACCAAAATTACCCAAAGCTCAAATAAAGTTGTTTACAAATGATAAACAAATTGATGAAAAATGATAAAACAATCATATGCGACAGATTTGCATCAACTTCGGCAACCAAACGGCACGATTTCCCATATTGAGTTCTCAGTTTAATCCAGAAATCCTCAGACATATTCTGAAAATATAAGACATCGTGTTTAAAAAAATACTCGCTAGAAGTGAATATATCTTCGAAGCTAGCTCTGAAGAGACTCAAGTCAATAATCTGAAAGTTTTAATTTCCATTTAAGGAATAAATAATTAGAGGTTTTACCTGAATATTTTTTTGATTTATTTGGTGATTAAGCAGCTTGAAGTGTGTAGATAATCCAATACTGAGAGCCATAATGAAAACATCCAAATAATTCCAAACAAACGTTAAACTCATTAATATACATTTCATTAAAATGATAATTCCCCAAACAACAACAGGTTCATTAAATGTGATTGAGTATGTTTGTTGAAAATGCTGCTTCATACCAATGAGCTTGAGAGAATATCTATATGTGTTTAATAGATGTTCCACTGAAATTATTTAGAATTATTCACGTTTATTCTCATTCTACAATTCACGACCAAAATTACCTAATCCCAGAAACATAATTGTAAATACAACAAATCTAATTTTCCACACGTAATTTCTTTTCTCCTGATAATTGGAAAAAGCGGGCAAATATGATTCTAAATCTTCCCAACGTCTCATCAACTTAGGCCATTTTCGTGCTAACACAAAAAAGCTAACGAACTTAACGGTATTCACGATTGCGAATAAAATCGATCCCAAAAATGCTAAAATATGAAAGCCACCATCTAACAATAGATGACCATTTGAGTCTCAAATTGATCGAATGACAGTTGGCAATGTGGTAAATCAATATGATTATTTCAATGACAAACCGGTTGCGGAAGATTTTGTTCCATTATATAATTTCGTCCATATGACTGATAGAATGAAAATCCAAAACACTAAACCTGTGAACAAACTGTAAATTGTTCGAATGCTTTTCCATTTGAATTGAAGATCAGACGCTGAACGACCTGTCACACCAATCACTGGCATCACTCCAAACAATTGACCAAGTACCAGAACAGGCCCAATCGCTTTATGAAACACTCCGTTCACGGCCAGATCGAAGGAAACACCTCGATTTCTGAAAAATAGTTCAATTACAATCTCATTGAAATTTGATCAATTCTATTCATAGGAAAACTAACATTTTCACATTCAACGGCATGATTTTATTATTTTGATTGAGACATCTTCTCATCGAGTCTTTTAATCCTTTTAATAATTTCCAATGTTTTTTTATAATTGCGAGCATGTCGTAAGACTTGGGAATGTAAATTTAGCCTAAAATGTTAACTACTGAAATACACAAGCTATGTTGGGATTATAGAATGTTTTCACAGTTATTCGCAATGACGGGAACTCCGGTTTAGTCGAATAATAGAATAAGACTGGTCATCAAACACATTACCAGATAGAACTTTCATCCACTTGCATCAATCAACAAAGAAAAAAAAAATTGTGTGCATTTGTGATGACGTGTAGGTTAAATCAAAGTCAATTCGGTTGCATTTGACTTATCATGTTATAATCTTTAGAAAAGTTATCTTTAACATGTGTGATTGAATTGAATCCACATACAACGGACATGACTGTCTATGACATTACGCTCCAAGGATCAACGCCATTTTTCAAATGTTGATTTACAATGGATAAATCTAATTGCTACTGCAGGAGTCTACCGAGGCGCTAAAAGTGCATTCAGTCAAATATAAATATATCGTTCAAATGGGGTATATCCGGGGTATATGAATCCATTACAATATTTATTGATTAGAATACATCGTGGACTTATTAGGGCCTATTAAGCTTACATGCGTCATTGCGATCAAAATAGAATCCGATTTTTTATCAAGTGTTCACTTTGATTTGGTATTCGAATTGGTATTGAAAATGTGCATGAAATGCAGCAGAAAACCCAACGCTCAAAATGAACGCAGAGAAAACTATCTCAAACAGACATTATCTCAAACTAATAAGACATTATTGTCTGATATTCAAAGAATCAAACAAAAAAAGAAATTATAATCACACAATGATTGATTGATTTGAGATTGACACATTGACACAAATAAACAAAATACTTCATCAGAATTTGTTGATGTCATTTTCAATCTGAAATATATTTGTAATAAAATAAACAGTATTTGTTTTGCATTTCATAAATTCGATTTAAATTCAAAATAATATAATAATAAATACGATTAATGTTTCAACCATTAATGAATTAACCATCAAAGTGTCCCCGAACATTAATTTTTGTATGTTGATGAAGATTTTTGGTTGCCTTAACTATTGCTATAAAACAATCAAAAGCTTGAATGTTTGTTGTTTTTCTTCTTCTCAATATTATCGTGCTGTTGCTTCAAGCCAGTGATCTTTTGTTGTGCGAATAGTACCAGTTAAATTTTCGCTGAATTTCATTGGTTTTACGCCATCGGCCATACGGATGTTAAATGCTTGCAAAAATGCAGTTAAGCATAAAAATAGCATATTTCTAGCGAATGTTTCGCCAGCGCAAAGGCGCTTACCTGCCCCAAATGGCAGCGATACATCTTTTTTAATACTCAATTTACCAGATTCATCTAAAAATCGTTCTGGACGGAATTCTTCTGGATTATCGAATGCTTTTGGATCATGCATACATGCATTTAAGGCTGTGACTATGAGTGTGCCTTTTGGAATCGTATAGCCCAAAAATTCCGTATCAACTAGAGCCCTGTGTGGCGTACCAGATGGCACCAACGTTTCAAAACGCATCATTTCACGAATACAGGCTTCCGTATATGGCAAGCTAAAGTGACACAAATTCCGCTATTGATTCGCTGCACAAAATAAAAATATATTACAAATTACAAAACATACTCAATTCGATCACTTAATGTTGGGGCTCGGCCTTGACCAACGACTCGATCAATTTCTGCGTGAATTTTTCGTTGCACTTTTGGATCGAGACACATTTGCTGAAACAAAAATGCAAGTGTAGCTGGCACTGCCGATAATGATGGAAGAGCAAAATCAATGCACGTCAAAACCAGCTGTTCATCTGAAATTGGACAAATATTCAAATACATGTGAAGCCGTTAAGAATGGTGAATTTCTCAACACGAGTCCAAATTACATGAAAAATATGTCTTTTCGTCTGGATTTGATTCCTGCTTCTTCATTTTCTTTATGTACATATCAATGAAATGTCGTTCATGTTTTGGATCATGAGTTTTAATTTGTTCATCGACAATTTTCTAAAATTTGAACGAAATCAATATGGTCAGAACTGATAGAAGTAAATGTTTTTTGTGATTTTTAATTACGCTAAAAACAGCCCATAAGTTAACGGATGACTCTCTGCCAATTTTAAATCCAGACATTTCCGGGAAGAGTTTTGAAACAGCTGGTATAATACTGTACAATTTACCATAATCGTCTGTTTCACGTTGAAATACGAAGGAATTGTGAACAGCCCTGTTATGTTAAATGAATTTGATGAATGAATTTTTGGTTCAGATGAATCTTCAATGGTAAAACCGTCTAAATTTGTTTGTAGAAGAATTTGACCAGTTGTTTAGCTGTTGTAAAAATACACTTGTGCCAAAAAAATGGTAAAATTTGGAACAATTCGGTTCTACCAAATGTTCGATAAAATTCCAAATCATCCAACAATTAAATACTCACTTATAAATATCACCCATGCTCTCTTGAGGTATTGGCATATTCAACAAGCACGTCACAAAACAATTTCCAACAGTTGGCCCAAATGCATAAGGCATCAAAACACGGCCCTGTTTGACATATTCCTGTGGAAAAAAAAACCCAGTTGGTTCAGTGATAAATATATTCACATTGATTCACATTTTACACACTTTTTCGTGTTCATATTTTGGACCATGTTTAACCGTATCGATGAATTGTTGAATTTGAATTTCAATTTCTTTTTCGAATGTGTCAAAACGGCGTCCAAATCCAAAATCTCGTAAATAACGTAAGGCAAAACGTCTTTGTTCGTGCCATGATTCCCCTTCTCTAAAGAAGATACCTGTTTTGTTGGTGACCAAAAAGGTCTTTCTTGAATATTATACATCACAACAGTTTCGAAATCACGCTTTAAATACTGACCATGCTGTGGTACAAAGTCTGGATGTCTCATTTGGGTCATCAAAATGTCTGGCCGCCCATCAAAATCACGATGGAACAACGCTTTTCGCATACTATCAAGATCATTTATCACCACAACGGGAAAATCACCCAAATATAATCCAATTATAGTCGATTTATAAAATTCACAAATGCGATCCACAGCACGATGCAAATGCTTATAATTCAACATTAACATGAATAAATAACTTCCAAAATAAGGCACTTTTGGTGGGCCTACAAAATTCAATTTATATCGTTAAAATGATCTTTTGCAGGATCTTTGTGATTCTGATTCAAAATTACCAGGTGGAAAATTCTCAGGCCTGTCCACTAAGTAATTGTAGCAAACATATAAAAATATTAGAATACAACAAACACTTAATAGAAACGAAATCATTTTGAATTTTTAAACATGTGCCTTTTTGTCTTTAATCAAAGTTGTCTACTAATGCGCAAACTAAACTGCGCCGTGAACAAATCACTGTCTCTTATATCTATCGTCTGGTGACAAAAAAAACACTCAAGAATATTATGATAAGCATTTTATTGTGAATGATGATGAGAAACATGTAATTTATTTTAGAAATAGTTTCATCACTGCTGTTATCACTTTATGTTGAATCATTGTCTCCAATTTGTTTAGATTTGTTCAAATGAAAACAATCATTCATTGGACGAAATTAATGAATAACAGACAAACATTTTGCATTTTTTCACCCGGTAAGACGAAAAAGTAATAGTAAATATCTAGAGAAAGGCTGACATTTTGTTTTCATTCATTATGATTTTACTCGATATGCGCAACTGAAGCTAATAATACAAATTAATTTGTAGGCTCCAAAAAGGCATGCGCACTTGCACACATGTATCAGTTAATTAATATGCATATTTCGTAATATCAATATCAATGTCAAAGTAGCCAATTTGTTATTTGCAAATTCATATCGTACTTTTCCGCTCGAGTTGATGTTTTTCTTCCGCCAATACAATGTAATGCACGTATTTCAAAATTTTATCAAATCTTCATGAAACAACTTCAGAAAATACATGTTCTTCGAAAAAACAACATGCAATGCCATTACTTGCTAATCAATCTAAAGAGTACACTTACAGAGCACCTCCCTTGTGTAAAAAAAATGACTGCCAGACGACTGTTAGACGACTATAGTCGTTTAATTAAGAACAATAGACGTCTGAAAACGATTTTGGTGTACACAAAATAGCTGGTATTCACTCAAAATTGGGCGTAGCGTAATTGCAATTGTATTCGTTCCCATTTGTAAGTTCTCTTCAAAATGATCAGCTTGTGATTTATTTTCAAAGTTAAGGTCATGAAAAAAAGGTATCCACATTCTACGTACTGATTGTGTACTATCCGGCACTGATTTGTATAACTTATCTAAGCGTCAAGAATGTAAACACCATAGATATCGGGCGCCTATCATCAGTTCGCGCACATGGTAGAGACTGCACTGTAATAGAAACATGAATGATTTAATAGAAATGAAGTAATATTCTTCAGTTGGAAATAAACGAATGAAATAACAACCATTTTATTTAGTCGAATAAAATTTATTGCTTGAATTTCTTTAGAAATCTAACGATTGAAATGAAAATTCACACGCACGAAGTATTAACATGATGCAAATTTAGCATCAAAACGCATTTAAATTGAAAATATATTACTATTTTTGTCTGTTTCATTTTTTTTCATTTTAAGGTCCTGTTCCGATTGCTGTACCACAACCAGAACCACATTCAGTTGGAGGAGTTCTTGTACATATGCCACATGTTTGCTCTGTATGTACTGAAATTGCTTGGAATTTCAATTGGCATTGAAATTTGTTCGAAAACGAAACAAAAACAAAAAATAATATTTATAAACAAATCACTTTAAAGCGGTGAACATTGCAGATTCATTTAGTATCAGTATAGTTGCTTCTTACTGAAGCTGTATAACGTAAAGTATCAGATATTTTATCCAATAATCATCTCTTAATGATTCGGGATTGTTTTTATCCACAACATAATTTTTTCATGGGAGACAATTAAACAAATTTTTTATCCTATCTAAATTGAGTGTGAAATGAATTTGACGAAAGATCATCAAGTTTTGGTTATTTCATAGCCATTTAGACCGTAGTCATTTGTGAAATGAACAAACTACATGGATAGGAAAAAAATTATTCGGACAAAATTAACACATAGACGAAAACAAAAAATAACTTACACAAACTTACAGACACATTTAACACACAATAACTTATTTCTTTATTTCCACCGTAAATGATTTCCGTTCAATTTATTTGATTTGACCACGTTTTTTAAGTGATTTCATGAAGAAATGTTTTTTTCATCGAAACAAATGGAAATTTGTTAATTTTTGTTGAAATTTTCAATTTTAATTCGTTTTTTTTTGTATATTTTTGTAAATAATTTCATTCAAATGATATGATTTCATTTAATTTCGGCAAACCAAAAGCAAACCAAAAACAATTCAGTTGAAAAAAAATTATAGACAATTTTTAAATTTTATTCTTTAGATATCTGAGCGCGGCCGTGAAAATGAGATAGCGCGATTTATTCATGCTACAGACGAGGTACTTTGTTCAATAGTCTAATCAAAATTTTAAGCAACCAAAAAAAAACAAACAAAATCGCAATTATATTCGTTGTTGTCGATGTCGTAACCACAAGTTTTCATTTGATATTTTATCGTTTATCTTACGATCAATTTTATAATTCTGTTGAATTGTTTCAATGTGTTCTTATTCTTAAGCGTCCTCTTTATTCTGTTTTCATTTATTTAGTGTGTCTGTCTGTCTGTCTGATTCACAACAACAACAACCAAAATAATATGCAAAACACAAACTCACCAACATTCTCAACATCTCAAATTAGGTTTTATTTTTAATTTTGCTAAATTTTAAATTTTTGTTTTTGTTGAAAATCAATCGTTTGTCTTCTTTTTTAAGCGCCAATAAAGTGTTTGTAAATATTAACTCTAACGTCATTTACGCACTGTAAATAAGAAATAATTTGGACTAGAAACGATTTTTTTTTTGTTTTTCTTCAAAAAACTTGATTTCCTACCAATCTGCTTTTAAATTGTCTGTTTAATTTTTCTTTCATTTTAGTTTTTCATTTCAAAGCCGTGGAAGAAACAAATGTGTTATAAAGAAAAAAATTATTTCCGAATTTGCAAAAAATATTTGTTTCAAAGTATCTTGTATGTGTGTGAAACCATTGAAAATCGACAATTTTTGTTTTTTTCTCGTTTGTTCGTTCGATAAAGTTCATGTTGATGAGTTTTGAGGGAAATTAAAGAAAATAATACAAATCTATAATTTATTTGGTTGATTAAATGGTAACCCTCTCAATAAGCTTCGATCATTTAAGTCTTATTTAACATGCATATCATAGCGTTGGCAGCGGGTATGTACTAATGTGAATCGATGATCGATTCGATGCACACACACACAAAAGAAAAATCATTGGTCAAGAAGCGCATTGAGCTGAATTTGGGTTATTTTGTACAATTTTCACTTAATGAGATGTTCTATTTCACGTTTGCCATACTTACTGTTCGTTCAATTCGTTATTTCTCTCTGTTAATATTCTACCGTTCTTCATTCACAATTGCATTAATTTCTGTTCAATTTTATTTTCGACACTATTTCGATTTCATTTATTTCGCTTCTTTTCTTGTAAATCTCTTTGTTTTCCTCTTCTATTTTGTTTATTTATTTCGAAACATTCTCAAACACACCACTTTTATAAATACATGGCTTCTACTCCAATTTTGGTTTATTTTTGTTCGAAAAAAAAAAAAAATAATTGAGAAAGACAAATTACATACACATTTTAGCAAAAGAACAACTGAAACTATAATGTACATTATCATAGATTCATGTTTTTAAAAATTTGTGCATAGCATTTGCGTGTTAAACAATGGATAGTCGAAAGTGTCGCGTCTGTACGGTTTAGTTTTCGTATTCAATCAATTTCGTCGTGGCAAATAATATACATTGAAATTCAATGAAATAATGAAATAATCAATTGGTATTTTCTTTGGGTTTTTGTTGTTGTTTTTTTTTCTCGATCAATTAGATAATGACAGCCACTGTTGAAACGGTAGCCGAACAATTGGACATGGCCGCTATAATGCCAGCCGAAAAAGTGCTACCCGCTATTGCTCGTTCGGTCACCCTGTCCGAGGCTGATACTGGTAAGATATTCAGAGTTTTCCATTTTCAATCGCCTTATTGAGGAAAAAAATAATAAACACATTTACTCATTAATTTCTTTAGCATCAGCAACCGCACAAATTGCCAAACCACAATTGCTCAGTGCCAAAGTGGAAAGTGAAGCTGCCGACAATTCAGAGTTCAATGAAAACATTGACGATGATTCCGATTTGGATAGTGATGAATTTTGGTACACATCGGTTGGAAAGTTTAAAATCACATTGGATCAATTGCCGCAATCATTGCAATACATTCATCAGTTGCTAATCGAATTGCCAAACATTGAGAAACCAGACATTTTATACTTTATGTTGCAATGTTTAAATGTGTTGGCACTGCATGGAGATGCCCTTTCAGATGCGGCCAGAGATCATCGTGGATTCTTTATTTGGTGTCAAGAAAATTTGCTAATTAAAAAGTAAATCAAATCAAATCAAATTCATTTGATAAAATAACAAAAAGCTATAATGGTTTTGTATGTAATGTTTGTAGCCTATGGAATCTATGTAATGCCGAACACTCGCACATTTCTTCAGTTTGTGTTCCATTGTTGTTGCACTGTATCACATTACCATTGGGTTCGGATGTATTTTGGCGGATCGTTCAAGAGGCATTCCACGATCATGATTGGCGTGTTCGTTTTTCGGCCGTTGAACGTGTTACCGTTATCACACGTTTTATGGATTCAACACCGATACGAAGTGAAGTTGGCCTACAAACGGCATTAGCAACGGCATTTTGCTATTTAATTGCTAGCATGGATGATATCAATGTGTATGTGGCTCAACGTGCAACACTTTATTTAGGAACAATTCATGATAAAGCAATCAATTCATTGCTATTCTGTCTTGAGTCACAATTTGATTTGTTCATTGTTGATCGACCGGTGGTCCTTCAATCATTGTATCAACTTCACAATTCGTTATCCGATCGTCGGGTTTTATCGTGGGATTTCTTTTTGAATCGTTTCGATACGCTATTTGTTGAAGCGCAAATCAGTTTAGAGAAAACGGGTGACATTCCGTATTTGCGTGATTTAAAAAATTCAGAAACGGGCAGCGATGCATTGTTAACAAAAATAAGTAAAGCACGTGAAGCACTTAGCCAATCCGATACAACATGCAGCATGGCGAAAACGTTGAGCGCATCGTTTGGAACAAAATGGCCATACAAACGGACAATGTCAGCTCCAGCAAGCATCATTCCACCGCGACAGGATTCGAAAATTGGTAAATACTGAACGAAAATAATCAATGAAAATGGCGACGAATAAAACTGTGTTGTTGTCAATGATTTTACCAACAGAGAAAATCTACAATCGTCAAATATCGGCACCGATTCTCAAACGGAAGAGTTCACGATTTGGATTGGGTCAGTTTTTATCTGGTTCAAGTAATGCTAATACAGCCAATGTAGCTAAAATTGATCATGCTAAAATTGATCATACTCAGCATCATTTACATATGAGTAGCGCCCCCCATTCGCATTCACATGTTGTGCATCATCATTTACATCACATGCATCATCCAATGCACATGGCACAGCCACAGACCTCATCCGCTGGCACAACACCAACCACACCAAATCTCCTGAGTGAAAAACAATACCAATCTGGTCCAACATTTTCCAATAATATGGGGGCGCAAGGTAGGTCGTAGTGCATGCTCCACGTTTGTTTCTATTCTGTTTTTGGGTTTTATATCTGTTTGAAATAGTCTCAATGGAACCAGTTTGTCTTTCAGTCGATGTCACACTTGAACATATTCAAAAAAAAAAAAAAAATATACACAAACACACTCACATTTTTCTTTTACATACAAACCTATCGTCACTACTATCAATCCCTGTTGTAATCATTCGATGGAATTGAATGTTTATTTTTTTTTCCTTTTCCCAAAATCGACACAATTTTTTCACGTTTACGATAAGCAGCCAATCAGTTTCACACTTAGAACGAAATACGAATAGAATTACCATCTTTCAATGTGTCAATTGAATATTAATTACAATACAATTTTATAACAAAAAGATGGCTCAATTGGATTCACTCTGAATTGTATCAAACAAATCAGTTTCACGTGTTTTTCGTTTTCTTCCTTTAGTAAATGTTTTAGTTTCGTTTTGTTTTCAACAGCCAACAATTCCTCTATGTTTAGATTAATAAACTATCTGTCTTTTCCACTGTGTCCGTCGTTTTAGTTGTCAACTCGTTTAAACGTTTGTGTGTTTTTTCCCAATGTTTTACCGTCAAATTCAAACATCTCTTAAATCCATGAACAATTGTTCTGGTGTGATTCCCTATCTGTTCATATTTCACAATGATGAAATAACATTTCATTGAAAACCGTGAAAATAAATTCAGTAAACAAACAAATCAATCAGTAAAAATCCATGTTAATCGTGAGTTAACGAGAATCCGGTATGTTAAATTCTTTGTATATTTCATTTCTTATTCATAGTCGGTAAATTTTCGGAATAGGATTTGAAATCGACGTCTATCGCTTTGAAGCCGAAATTGAAAATTTTAAAATCACTTGTTTTATTCTTCACACTGAATTTCAAATCCTATTTGTATATACACTTTTAACGAACGTAGATGCGCATTAATTAGTGATGCGCATAAAATATGCATGAATATTTTAATATTGTACTTTTGTAATCATCCAGTCATCATCCTATAAAAATATCATTCAATTCATATACTAAATATTACATATCAACTTTAAATGTCCAGTGTCAGTAGTATTGACTCAGCACCAAAGGACGAGGTTGGCTAAGTTTTCGGCTGAACTTAGACCGAATAGATAGCTATCGAGTGCACACACACAAAATTGCCTGTGGGCACTCAAATTGTTAACTTGTATATAGAGTACACATACGCATTTTGTGTGTGAGTGTTCGATAGCCAGCTATTTGGTCTCAGTTCAGCTGGAAACCTAGCCCACTTCATTCTCTGCTCAGTATACTGATGTATATACATCTAAATGGATTCATTATAAGCCAATATGTGATTCATCAAATCCCAACTAATTTCGTTGTTTGTTTCTAAAATAGATTTCCACGTTCATTCATTCGGTGGACCGGCTGAAGATCCATACATTACGGGCTGCTTGCATCGCATCATCGACATTGAAGAGCTGGACAAGGAAACGATTCATTTGCTAACATTTTTGTGTATGCAGTTTATGTCACGTTCGGATCAAGCGTATCCAACGGAGGAGAAGCCAATGGCTCGCATTCAAATGATTGTTATGCGTCACCTGTACTTGTTACTTGGCTACAGTCCAGTCGACAAACTATTCCACATTACACCGCCCCGCTTGAGGTATAGGTTTTTTTTCTTCATTGAAGAGAAAAAATGGATTGTTAATTGCAAATATCTAACTGTTTTATAGGTGTTCATCGGTATTCAATGCATTCATGTCAACTTTGCCGCAAATGTTGGATCAAAATCATCTTATGGGAGCCAGTATATTGGAGGCTGTCTTGCATACACTTCTCTATGCACCTAGTACATCAAATGTTGCCAGTGCCAATTCGGAAACCAGTCACAATATTATTTATTCGTATTCATTATGGCGACTCGAGCCGTCTGTTCGTCGAAATTGGTTGATGGCAGTTGAAGTCATCATGTATAAGGTATATACACATCAATCAATTCGAAATCAATTTTTAAATTTGAATTGTTGAAAAACCTCAACTATTTTTGCAAACTTACATCCATTTCAGTATGAATATACGCAACCGTCATATAGCCAAAAAGTACATCATTTGGTTCGAATCATTTTGAATTCACTTGAAGCACAATTTCATCGTTGTAAACGAATTCCAGCAACAGTTGTTATGGAAATGCCAAATCGATCAAGAGGTGAATGAATTCATCACATTTTTTTTTTAGTCTATTTGAGTTTAACTAAAAACTTTAACACAATTTATCAATATGTCAGATATGAGTCAACCATCACTAAGTGGAATGGGAGATCGTGATGATCGTGATCGTGAAGATCCAACACCACCAATAAGTCCATTCATCGGTTCGGAAGGTACAAGTGGCACAACAAAAATCAAGCCAACATTTTACACACAAAAATCGTCATCGAGTCGAAAGTATCAAGATTCAAGTTTAGAAGCCGATGACACTGAATCGGAACTGGTTGCAATACCAGAAAGTGATTTATCTGAAAGTACATTGCACAATAGTGTACCTGGGTCGTTTGATGATGGTGCACATTTTGATGAAATGTCACAGCCGATGAAATCGGATCAAATTAAAGGAAAAACAACGGCTCAAGTTGCAACTTGTACAACGGCCCAGGTGGCGCTAACAACAATCGGTGTGACTGAACGACACGACGAAAAACCCGAAACCAAAAAGACATCACGTTTATTTATGAAATTGAACAGTTTGGATAAGGGCGGTCAAAAGCATTCAAGTACAGAATCATCGAAAATTACCACCAAATGTAGCGTTCAAGAAGGTGTCCGAATGATGGTAACACCGTCCATTTTTATGCCACCACAAGCACCAGATGTGGCTATATTAAATCAGCCAGTGAATGTGCAACGATCGGTTGTGGTGATACAAGATAAAGCAAACAAAGAAACTGAAACGAAACGTGAAACAAAAGATGTGTCGGAAGTTGACGGTTCGAAGAGTGCCATTGGAACACTGCTGACAGAGGCATCTACATCAGTTGCCAAACAAATTATTATGGGGCCCACGAAAGTGATCAGTGAGTTTTTGATCATCATTTTCTTATATCGATTGATTTTACAAGATGGATTAATTGTTTGTTTCAGGTCAAAATTGGGTAGAGCAGACAACTGTCTCTCCAACGCATCGGACTTTGGGCCGTCAGACACGTGTAATTGAACCCAGTTTAACACCTTCAACTACACCAGTTCCACCCTCGGGTGAAGAAATTAAAGCAAGTACAAAGCCAATGCTTAAATCGATCGACAAAATTGCGGAAATTGGATCACCCGAATCACCGCTATCAAAAATGAGCATCATGCCAAATCCACCGCCAAGTTCATCACAAATTCCGGACAATTTTGATGGTTTGCTGTCTCCAAAGAGTGTGACACAATTGGAATTTCCAACGCCAGAGCGTTTACTACCAATTGGTCAGCATGCCAAAGATGGATTTAATTCGCTTGCGGATAAAGTTCGTGAGGTGTTGTCCATCAGTGAGCTCAGTCACTTGAAACAAGAAAGTTCATTCGAAAAATCAGAGGTAATTTAATGACCGTGAACATTGCATTTTGCTTGACATAGATGTCTATTAGACATTGTCTAATATAACGGTTTGTTCATTTTATTTGAAGAGTACCGGTAATGATATTACGCACAGTAGCCAAGTGAATTCACCACGTCGTCTCATGAAACAATCAGCTTTCGAGTCACCAACTAATGATGTTCATTCGAATGTAATGAATGTTGGATCTGGTGCCACACCATTTACTGCAGCAACTGGTAAAGATTCCATATTCACGCAACGTCAACGTTTCCGAAAAACCGGTCCATTTGTTGTTCATTCGCAATCAATACCCGATAGCCGAATAAAATATGCTGGTTCATGGGCTCCACCCGCCTATGAATCCGATTCGGACAATAATCACACATCCGGACAAAAACAAGTATGAAACATCATATTTATTATACATTGTGCCTGGAATTTTGATGATGCCAACAAATTATTCTTTTTAGATTCCACAAACGGGTTCAAGCAGAGAGGATAAAATCTGCCATCGATGCTCAGATTGTGGTGCTGAGATTGAGGAGTATAGTGATGAAGAAATCGGAATTATGATCACTATTTTGAACACTTTTATCCATCGTGAACCAGCACTTGCTGCACCATTTTTACCCGAGATTCTCACAGTTGTTTCCAAGTTAGTCAAACCCATACCTGTTTTTATACATATGCTTAGCCCCCCCCCCCCCCCAAAAAAAAAAATCTCGAAAACAACAAATGTTGATGTCTTTTCAGATTTGCAAGTCATGTGAAATTCCCCTGGCAATACGAGAATCCAACACATCTACCAGGTGGTTCGCAATCGGTTGCACATCAGTTTATACGCTGTGTATTACATCAGCTTGCTCCAAATGGGATATTTGTGCAAATGTTCTTAACTCAGATGAAAGGTAAAAATGATGAGTAAATTCAATTTTATTCTATTTTTTTGGATTTTAATCTATGATTTTTGTTTCATATGTTTCACTACCAGAACGTCAACGAAAGAAGTACTTCAAGAGTATAGCTCGAGCTCTGATCGATTTCAATGAACTAAATCCAACAAGTCCAATACATTTGCTGGTCGAATCTTTAAATTCAAAGAAAACATTGCCAATGGAAACTTTACCAGCAATGCTACGAAATATGGGCGAATATTTGAGCTGTGTTCCATTGGATGCCGGAATTAGTACGGTCGTTTGGACACCAGTCGTCCAAGGAATTGAAACATTATTCAGACGATTGGTTTTAATACTCAACAATTTGGAGAATCCAGATTACTTGCTAAATATTGTGGTCGGTGTTCTGAAGATTCCATCGGTGTCAAAGGTAATATCATCATTAAAATAAGTTAAAAATCAACTGAAATTCACTGACAAATTCTTTTCGTACATTTCGTGCCAGGGGATTCTTGATCCATTTTGTAAAGTGATAAGCCACTGTGTACAAAATGCCAACCTTCAATACAAAGTATTGAACGATATTTGCTGCTTGAGCGCACGTGCATTTGCAAAAGAACGTGATAAACATCAACTGTGCCGACAATTGATGTTTGAGTTAGTACAAGCGTTAAAATTTAAAACCAACATACCAGATGGAAATCTATTACTTTTGGTTGGATTTTTATTGGAAGATGCTGGCGGAACTCTGCCAAAAGGTATTGTATTAGATCTTCCTGAGCATCCGCCCGTGTATACAACCAACGCAACGGATTGCATGCGTCAATATTTGAATGATACTCTTGACTTTTTGGCCGATTTTCATACGCTCAACAAGATAAAGAATTTCAAAAGCTCAAACGATTTGAATGAAGATACGCTGGGCGGTGTGTTGAAGGGAGCCATCGCACAATATTTGGCACTGGAAATGTCACGTGGTAATTCAAGAGACAATAAAGCAGTGGCTCGGTATTTACCTTGGCTATACAATGCACCGTCATCCATTCAACAAGGTCCAAAAGAATTTTCCGAATGCATTGGACACATGCGTTTATTGTCTTGGCTACTGTTGGGTGCTCTCACTCATACAGCTTTAATGGCACGAAAAGGTGGAAACATAGGCCAACATGGAGCATCTGTTCACTATCACATGCAACACATTGGACATACTGTGGCACAGCCAGTTCCACAAGAGGCAAGCTGTCACATTGCTGATCATATTCAAATTATTTTTGCTGGTTTTGTGGAACAATCGAAAATGGCAACATCTGTGCTTCATATGTCATCACTATTTCATGCATTCACACTGTGTCAATTGTGGTCGGTTTATTTGGAACAAATCTCCTACTTGACAGCACCATCAACCGATCCACACAATATAACAATGGGCATTTTAATTGAATTCTGGGGCAAAGTTACGCCATGCATTTTATCACTTGTTTCGTCATCAAAAGTGGTATGCAACTTTTTTTTTTGTAGATGTCAATCTAAATTAATTTTTTAGCACTTATCGATTTATTTTCATTTTGAATTTTAGATGTCCGAAATGATAAATTTGCATTTCATCAATTTGTTGGAAGCACTGAAAGAAACACGATGCACAATTTTAACAAAACTATTACCACTATGGAGTCCCGTGCTTTCGTCACATTCGCAACTCTCATCGACATTACAACAGCGGCTAAAAGCTGTCCGAGATTTTGAACAAGATTTAGACAATCCAGATGTTCAACAATCCGAAGCACTTTTGAAATATTTACAAAAATTACAATTTAAAATGGGCCAAATTGAATTGCAATCATCAACGGCCACTCAATTCTATTCGATTTAAAGTGATCGAAATACTTAATCAACATTGAATTATACGCACACAAATATTCATGTTTAATGAATTTTTTATTGTTAGAATGTTTAGAGGTAGATTGGAAATTGAAATTGTTAAATGTAATCGAAGCAAAAACAAAACATGTTTACAATAAAAAAAACTAACCGAAACTTGTGGAAAATTAACATACATTGGAATTTATTCATTGCTTTTACATTAGAGAAATGTGTTGAATTCTTATAATTTCAGTGCATTATTGATTCATCAATTTATAACAGCTCCGTGAGAGTTTCGTGAAAACGTTGTGTCTGCGACAATTCAGATGTGTATTAGTAACAAATTCGTCCTTTGTTTCAATGATTTCTTTTCAAGTGACAGGTGATGAATTTATACATAAAGCTGTCAATGCAAAATATTTCAGTCATAGAAAATAACTTCATTTCGGATTTCATGTGGTTTGTGATTCGACTAAATTCTAATGATAGTATCTTTACTGCTTTGTTGAATAACCTAATAGAGACATTTCTAAGCTATTCTGATTGAGAAATTCATATAAAATGCAAGAAAGTGAATATTGCGTCTTGACATTTGTGTTTTAGACTTGTATTCCACTTTGATGTTAATAGTTATTTCAAAGAGATAATTTTTCATGGATTGACATTGTTGTGGTTTCAATTTCATTCAATTAAGTACCAAATTAATGGACTCTAATTGTACCTTCATCTAAACGATTTTTGATAAACCAATTTTATGGCACATTTCAATGAATTATTTGTTAATAATTGATTGGATTTGATGGTATAAAAGACAGCCAACGACGGAATTCAGTATAGTTTTCGAATAAGTGTACTCGTGAAATTACATTTTCAAACAGAGAATTTAGTAAAAAGTGCATCACTTAAATGCTAAAGCTGACAGAATTGTTTTTTTTTTCCTCGAAAAAATAAAAGCAAAAACACTCAAAATTGGAACATATTTCGAACATACTAGTCTAGGAGCAACTTTTCCGTTTGTACGATTTAGAGCTCGCATTTTACATGTAAATTTCAACTGAATTCTTATTTTTAAATTAAATTTTATACATAATATATGTAACAGTCATTTTCTCGCGAAAAATGAAACCATTTGTAAAAAATTGACGTATGCTGATTTGGCTGTGTTTTGGGATGAATAGTTTAGAATAATTATTGTTTGAATGACCTTGGTAGTTCAGGTATTATGTGTAACTGTTCCCCGAATCCGAATCCAAAAGAATTTTTCGAATCCACTTCAATATAAGAAAGTTATTAGAATTTGATAAAAATCTTACTTTTTCCAAATCGATTTTGGAGCGCTTCTTTCATTTCATTCTTTGAAACATGTTATCATTACTTTTAGTTATGGACTCAGCGCTAATCGAAGAATTTGTTGTGTGTTGAGTCTCCGATTTTGGTTTGAACACAGTACTAGTTTCCTATTGTTACCAAACAAAATGAGACTAGTCATTAACCCAAGTTATTAACTCGTTTGTGCACAGGTTTTCTGACGCGGACAATCGAATTTTTTTGTTGATGAAAATATATGAAAACCTAGGAGGGGAAGAACTGTTGCCATATGTGCAAATATATGCAGTTATCTACCATCTGTAGGCTGCATATATTTTATGCAAATACTCTATGTCTATTTACTATATATGCACAATATTTACAGTGTTCTTTCCCCCTAGATGAAAACCATCACATTTGAGAAAACATACTTCTGTAACCCGCTGTTTTATGGGGATAACATGAATGAGGACTTAAATGAACGAGCAACTATTAACATTGTTAATATCCTCAATAGTATAAAATGTATGGAATGGTCTGAATGTGAAAACCACTTTTTTTTACAAAAAATCGAAATAAATCCAATTTGGTTCTTAATAGTACTTACATCACAGTTATAAAGCTAAAAAAACAATAACAAAACAATAACATGCAGTTTGAAAAACACAGTAAATTGTCACGCGTCAAGCGAACAGAGCTGTAGAACACCCGAACAAGAGAGAAATTAGAAGGCAGGTCGCGAGCATAGTAATCGCGATTATATTCAATCACAGTTAATAATAACTGTCCAAGTGTTTCTCTCATTCATTCTAGAGAGCCTGAACGCTCTTATTTAAATGATTTAATAGGAGCGTGCAGGCTCTCAAGAACTCCTGGGAGAAACACTTGGGTATGAAGGTCAAAGTAGGTTGTAAATTACATTTGTAAAAGTGATTACTTTTAATTTTTTTTTTAAATTGGATAACAATTAATTTTCATAGAGAAAAATGGACTAACAAAAGAATTGTAACTAAATTGTATTAATTGTAGAACCAAATAACTGTGATTGCTCTTGAATTGAATTTACCGTGCTTCCGGTAAACAAGAAGTATTTAAGTTGGCTTTGTGTGGAACCAAATCTATGGCACATTCTATATCAATAATTTATCAGAATTTGGTGGTATAAAAAGACAACCAACGACGGAATTCAGTATAGTATTCGATTAAACGCATTCGTGAAATTACATTTTCCAACGAAGAATTGAGTAAAAAGTACATCACTTCAATACTGGACACAAGATGTTTAGTGTTCGTAACAGTTCAGTTTTCGAATATTGATAAGATTTTTTTTTCAAGTGTTCGTGATCCACATTTTAAGTACTCATTATATTAAAAAAAGGCATTGCAAAGGGCATTTTCCTGTGAACTTTGTGAAATTTTATTTGAACCAAGTTTCACTTAATTCCGAAAAGAAATGTTTCTTCGATTTAAAGCTTTTATCAAGTTCCCTGGAAATTTTAACTGAACTCAGTAACTACGAAGAGTACGATTTTATTCTCCCAGAGGGCGAATTTTTGCATATATTCTTCATGGGAGAATATTCTACTCCTTTTTTCCCCCATGGAGGAATATTTTTGAAATGTCAATATATTTTGACTGATGTCAAACCGATTCAGCAACAGTGTTTAGAAAGTGCATTATTCTCCCAAGAGGAATATATTCTCCCGATATTCCTCCAAGAAGAAAAAATGCAGAAATTAGCCCTCTGGGAGAATAAAATAATACCCTTTGTATTTACTGAGAACTCTTATTTCAAACTTTAAACAGAATATATTCGTTATTTTATCGCTCCAATCGTACGGAAAATGAAGCCATTGGTAACAACTCAACGTATTCTGATTTGGCTGTGTATGTGTTCAGCTGAAGAAAATCCAAGCAAATGGAAGAAAATCGCCCAGATTTCATTTGCTATGGTCATTTTTACACTTAACTTTACACATTTCTGTACATATTTGGACTTCTCCTTGGGGTTTGAAATGTCCCATTTGGACCTATATATGTTTGGATTTATGGTAGCAGCGGTGGAATTGGGCATTGTCTTTATTATGATAATGGCATTTATTTCGAAAGATAAGATAAATGATATCTTTAACAAACTGTCGGTCATTTACAATATTCGTAAGTGTTAATTTTGAAATTGGGTTTTGTTGTATTTTTTTCGGAATCGTAATTTTTCAATTGAAAATCCTTTGAATTTAGATAAAAATGAAGATGGATTTCGGTTTTTGGAGGAAGCAAACAAAAAGAGTGAATGGATGTGGTCAATTTATTTCAAATATTTGTTCTGCTCATTTGTAAGCACGGCAATGATAGCTGTTACTTCTTTTATGTTTTGCTGGTATAAACATGGACATTTTAATGTTGGCCATCTCTATTATCCGGACGAATTTTTGTGAGTGATTTTCAGCTCTCAAATATGTTTTCAAATATTACTGTTTTATTATTCCTAATTCAATTCTTACATTAATTAAATCGTCATAGTTTGCCTTGGAATCGAACGACTCCATTGGGATATTTTTTTGAATTTTGTTTCGCTGTTTCCACCACGGAGGCCTATCTCATCGTTAGTGGTGCAGTTTTACTTCTATTCATTTCGGTGTGTCAACATCATCAGGCATTTCCCAAAATGTTCAGACTTTCGATAAATAATTGGAATGAACGCAAAAACCGTGGAAATAACGAACCATTCATTCGCAGTCTAATCAGTTTTCATACGATGATCAAAGAGTAAGTGAAAAACATATTTGATTGACTTATAACAATTCTAATGTGCGATTTGTTTTCTTTCGTAAAGATGGTTTTTAGAATCAAGCGACATTTATAGCCCCATCATTATAGTTCAACTGTTTTTAAGTACAATTTTTCTGGTCCTTGCTATCTTTTGCTTAGATTTGGTAAAGAATGTTGTTAATTTGGTATTGAACCAAATTTGCCTAACCACGATGGATTCATTTTAGCACATGCAAAGCCATAATTGGGAGGTGGAGCTCATTGTATTGGCAGCTTCAATTGGTATTTCAACTCTTTTACTCTATTGCTACTTTGGAATGTTGGCATCTGAAAGCTATGAAGATATTAACGATACCGTGTACAATTTAAATTGGCATGAACTGCCCGCCGGATTGCAAAAATATCTCATTCTTATGATTGGAAATATGCAGAAACCAGTCTACTATCATGGATTCGAAGTTGCCATGTTGAATTTGGAAACTTTTACTTCTGTAAGTTGCTGAATTTGGAAACTTTTACTTCTGTTAAATTGTTTATTATATTCGTTACATTTTTATTCGATGATACAGATACTCAGGGTAGTGGTCAGTTATTACATGATGCTTAAGACCGTCACAGCTCATTAGAATCAAAAGATTTCAGAACATTATTTAATAGATCAACACATAGAGTACTTTATGATGCAAGCTTATCACGAAAAATGGCAATTCTCTCAGTGGCGCAACTTAAACTACTAAAACAATATAATTGTTCAAGTCAATTTATATATCACCTTGTATACAAGGTAGAAAGTCCCCACCTCTGCACATATCGCAAATGAAAAATATTGAGCTAAGCTTTTCCACTTAATTTGTGCTTACACACAGTGACTTTGGTGAGCTCTTGAATTGGTTCAAATGAATGTAGGTATAAATTGATGTGATTTTTGGTTTTGCCATCAAACATTTGAAAAAAAAGTCTATAAGTCTTTGATAAGCCACAAATAATTATTGAGACTTTATTTGAAACATTTATTAGATCAAAACTCAAACGAACATTAATTCGGTGGATATTGTGTATGTTTGTAATAAATAATTTAATTTGACCTATATTGAAGTTCTGATGGTTGGTCATAACAGCGTGGACGTAGTGAACTGTGCTTTCTATATTTTAAGTGATAATAAATTAAATAGATTAAATATCTTATGATTTTTGAAATTACTCAATCGATGTTCAACTAAAAAAAATGAATTTTTCGTTCATTTCGTAAGTATAGCAAAGGCACCTGAGTATTGAAACTTTATCGTTGTAAATTACAGCAAAGCACAAACAATATTACAAAATAGTAATCTATACCTTCTATGAAAGGTCTTCGAAATCTTGTATATGAAAGTTTCCAAAACAAAACAGTGCCACTAATATCAAATAATAGCTTGTTGCCAGCTATACGCTTATCTAACTACAGCATTGATTAAGAATGTAACATTAATAAAATATTTCCCAAAATAAAATAATGAATAAATTTAAGGTGTATCGTTAAATGTCTACCACTGACTAATATTTGATGTAACATTGTTCCTTCAGCAGTGAAAATTTAGTTACAAATTCAATCTAGCAATTTCGAAACCATGATGTTAAATTGGTCTTCATATGTTTTATCTGGTGAGTTAAAAACATTTCGCAGATCTTCTGTCTTTATTTTGCTGTGATAGCCCTAAGCATCATGAAGTAGCTGATCACCGCCTTGACCATCTGTAAAACGAATTCAAAATAAATTGAATTACATTCGTAATCCTGACTTTTCCGCATTGATATGAAATTTGATTTTTCTCTTGTTCAATTAAAATCATCGAATATTCAGAGCAAAAGTATTGGTTTTGTCACGAAAACGGGGAAAATGTTCTTTTTTCATGCAATGAACTGTATTTGGGCAATGTATGTGACATGGTTCATGTCGGCCGGAGATGGCTTCTGCAATATGGCTAATGTTCAACACAAAACATCGTGGGACAAAATAAATTTTGCGATTTGAGACTCCTTTCTTGAGATATATTCGTATCAAACTTCCATTTTCTAAGAATTTCGTACATTTTCACACGTATTCATATTCCATGATTTTTCGGCATGAAGATACATTTTGTGCATTGTATGAATATTTAAAACTTCAAGCGGACTTAAATACCTTTCAAATGATGCAAACTGCATGAATTTTCATTGGAAAATACGGTCAGGAGAGTCAAAAACGTGAAAATCAGTTTTTGTGTAAAAATGTACTGAAAACCCGACTCACGTGCACTTGAATGCACATATCTCTGGAACGGCTAGACCAATATGGCTCAAATTAAATAGGAAACATCCGGTAATAATTCTGAACAAATTTGCTTTTGACACTTTGGGATTTGAGACTCCGTTCGAGAGTTATCGTGCTAACGTACATACACAGACGACGACGACGACGCCATTTTGCACCGGGGGTACCAGAACCGAGTATCCAAATAAAAAAAGTGAAAATCAAGTTTTGTTCCCATGGTGAACTGAGACTCTGGTCAAAATTTGAGCCCGATCGGAGTTCATTTACTCAAGTAATGTGGAGTTGAATTTTTGAGGCAAAACCAATACTTTTCCTAAGCACATTTCATGTGCGGAAAAGTAATACAATATAATAATTTATAAATTAATTTTACCAAAAATTTCATCCAATCGCCAATATTTGATTTAAATACTTTAGCAAATGTTTCCAAGTTCAATCTGGCAATCTCGAATCCATGATAATAAACTGGTTTCTGCATATTTGCAATCATTAGAATGAAATATTTCTGCAATCCGACGGGTAGCTCGTGCCAGTTCAAATTGAAAAATACGCTGTTACACATATCTTCGTAGCTTTTGGTAGCTAACTGTCCAAAATAGCAGTAGAGAAAAAGAGTCGAAACACCGATCGAAGCTGCCAAAATAATAAGCTCTACATCGTATTTATGTTTTTGAATGTGCTAAAACAAATCCATCAATGTTAGTTAACATGTTTGACAAATCAACAGTTAATATTTATATCAATTGTTTTGTTTACCAAGTCTAGACAAAATATTGCAAGCACTAGAAAACTTGTGCTTATCATCAGTTGAACTAAAATAATCGAGCTGTAAACTTTGCATGAATCTAAAAACCAACTTTATGGAGAAATAAATAACGTCAAATTAACATTTTGAAACGTAATTTGGTATTTCAACTTGAATGCATTTCTAGCGACTTTTCCAGGTGGTTTTTTAACGTACTCCTTAGACGTAATGTGAAAACGCATTAGATTACGAATAAACAGTTCAATATTTCCATGTTTGTTGCGACTATTCCAATTCTCTATCGAATGATTAAACATTTTGAAGAATGCCTGATGATGTTGACACACCGAAATGAATAACAGTAAAAATGCACCGCTCACGATGAGATAGGACTCCGAAGTGATAAGAGCAAAACAAAGTTCACCAAAATATCCCATTTTAGTTGTTCGATTCCAAGGCAAACTAAAACGATTCATTGAATTTGCAACATATTAAAATTTGAAACAGATGCGCTTAATGAAAATCACTCACACAAGGTTCTGCGGATGATAAAGTAAATCAACATCAAACTGTCCATATTTATACCAGCAAGTAATAACGGAGTTAACAGCCATCATTGCCGTGCTGACAAATGCTCATATCAAATATTTGAAGTAAATTGACCACATCCATTCACTATTGTTGTTTGCTTCAGCCAAGAATCGGAACGTTTCTTCATTTTTATCTGAATTCAAAGAATTTTCACTTGAAATTACCATTCAGCAAAATTAACATTTGATTGAATCGTGAAATTTGAATGATAAACTGTATTTTTCTTACTCTAATTTCAACTTTGAGTTTCTCAGTCTAAAATATATATGAAATTTGTATCAGTGTGAAGAAAATACAGTTTTTATATATATCAAAAATAATTTTGATTTGCAACAACAGCAAACATGATAGTGTTTGTATTGACGAGATGGGAAAGATATTCAGCTAAGCTGAAAGCAAATATCTATATTTTGGACGCATCCACAAGTACAGTGCGACTGCATCACTATGAAAGTATCGCTGTTGTACGCATACCCATGAATCTGAACGCATGTACGCTCTCATATTAGCTACGGCCTCGTTGTACCTGTTGCGTCCAATATCTAGATATTCACTTTCAGCTTCGCTGAATATCTATCCCACCTCGTCCTCTGGTTTGAAGTGTTATGAAACTTACGGTCATTGTAAATGGTCAACAATTTCTCTAAGATGCCACCAATTCTATCTCTTGAAAGGAGTCCGACCATCATAATATAGATAATGCCAACTTCCCCAGAAATATTCAGAAATGAAAACAAATATAATTCTAAGTTGTTCATCTCAAAACCCAAGGAGAAAACAAAATTTGAAATCAAATTGCACATATTGATGGTGGCGACCGTTCGAAAGAATGCGATGTAGGCTATCTTCTTAAAATTGCTTGAATTCTCGTCATCGTGGTGCATGCACAGCCAAGTCAGTACACGTTGATTTGTTAACAATGGTTTCATTTTTAATGTAATTATTGTAAGAAAATGTTCTTTTTATTTAAAACTTGAATTGGTGAGATTTATGTTGAAATATTGAATCTCTGAATGACAAAAATACAATTGTAAATATTACTTTGTTTTTCGGAAAACTTGACTTTTGGACGTTTTGGAAAAGGATAAAATTTCACTCAATTTACACACAACAGCCTTTTGGTTGAAATATTGAAACTGATCTTGTTTCGCGCTGCCAAATGTTTTCTTGAACGTGTTCAAACCAAAACTATTCGGAATGTTGTTTGAAAGAGCTTTTATACCTCCAAATTAGATGAATTATTTAAAAAATATTTCTTAAACAAATTCGCCATAAAAAAGTTACCTTAGAAACGAATACGTTATGTAACAAAATGTAAAATGAAACCAGGGGAAAACTCCTAAGTTATTTCTTAATTCTTATGTGTGCAACATTAATTTTTGTGAGGAAACACCTAAATTGATACGGTTAATTTCTGGTGGCTTTAGGCACATAAATTACGGCCCTAATAACTTGCTCTATTAAATGTGGTGTTGACATTAGGCAAGAGTGTAATAAATGCTTTTGAACCTGTTTTTGACACTAAACCCGAAACATGCAGGTCATTTGTAGTTATTTGCCCCTTGTCAACGTGTTTCGAATTGCCGGACATCGAATTTTTCACATTTCAAAGCATTCAAGTAAAATCTCAAGGACTTAAGAAATATTTCAAGGCTTCTTACATCGCTTTGGAATCCTAGTTATTTACTCTTCTACGCAGCAAACTAAAACTCCCACTCTCATTACCTTAACAGATTTTGAAACATTTAATGTATCCAATGTATCTGTTTCATTCTGTTATATGACAAATATATTTGACGTTTTGTTTGACATTTAATACTAGTTCTTTGGAAAACAAATATTCGGTAATACATGTAGGAGGCTCTTCTATGCGAAGGTTTCCCACAAAACCTACACGTAAACGTGTTCCTTAGAAATGACATTTGGCTATCATACACGTAAAATATCAATAATCCCACACATGGCCATGATCAAGAATTTGATTGAATTTGGCTTGATAGGAAAACAACAAGTCAATCTCAAAAATCATAAATGTTATTCAATGCTTTTATTTGAATTTTCCAACGCTACTCATGACATCAACACGTCAAGCACTGTATCTTGAGAATATAAGTATTTACAAATTTGATATTAAAATGTTATTTCTAAGGAATGTCTTGTTTTTGAAGAAAATCTTTTTATGCATGTTATATTAAAAAATATTTTCAAAGAAGGAAAAAAATTGATTTCCGAATTTGCTTCTGAAACGTTTGTTTGGGTACGTTTCAGAGAATTTAAAATTCCGAAATTGTGTCCGGCTGCGATCTCTGAGATTTAGTTTGCTGTGTAAAGTTTACACAGTTCATTCAACCCGAGGACATTAAAAGTTTTCTCAAAATCCTTTGCTCTCGAAATATGAAATGCTTCGAAATATGAAAAATACGATGTGCGGCAAACATTAGTTCCGAAATACGTTAACAAGGGGCAAATAAATACTAATGATTTTAATTTTTCAAATTCAATATTGAAACCTGGTTCAAAGGCATTTATTGCAATATTAGGCAAACCAAGTTGTTTAGACACAGAATACCGTGCTTTATGTGCCTAACGTTACTAGAAGTTCACTTTACCAATTACTTTTTCCTTCTCAAATAGTTATCTTACAACCAAACATGAGAAATTACTTTAGGTTATGTTATCCCCTGGTTCCATTTCTCATTGATTTTATAATGTCATCATTTATAAGGTAACTTCTTTTATTTTGAATAATAATATTATTAAATAATTCATCTAATTTAATGGTATAAAAGGCTGTCCCCAAACAAAATTCAGTACAGTTATTCAGTAACAAACGCATACGTGAAACTTATTTTCTCTGACCAAAAACGTGTAACAAAGTGTCCTCTTTTTTACTATCTATTCAAAACATTTTCGTACACATAAAAAATGAAGCCAATGGCAACAACACAACGTATACTAACTTGGCTGTGCATGCGAAATGATAATGATGCAAGCAAACGGATGAAACGATTCTATGTTGGATTTGCTTGTGCGGTGTTCACTGTCAATTTATGCAATTTTCTCTCAAATGTTGCCTTTTTCATGGGATTCGAAATGACAAATTTAGAATTATATTTGTTTTCGGTTTTGGTGATTTCCGCGGAAATTGGCATAATCTATATTACGGTGATCGCTGTCCATTTGAGAGATAAAATAAGTGTCGTTTTTGACAAATTGGCAACCATTTATAATTCGCGTAAGTGTTAGGTGTTAGTTTGAAATGAGTTAAAATCCGTTCATTCGGATTGAGTTGTGATTTCAATAAGTTCAATATTTCAATTAACCTTTTGAATTCAGATGAAAATGACGAATCATTCCGGTTTTTTGCTGAAGCAAACAATAAAAGTGAATGGATGTGGTCACTTTACTTCAAATATTTACTGTGGGCGTGTATCAGCTCACCAGTGATGGCACTTATTTCTGCTCAACTTTACTGGAATAAACATCATAGTTTTGATGGCAATCTACTTTATCATCCACAAAATTATATGTGAGTGATTTTCAGTTCAGGTCGCAATACATTTTTCAGTGTCATAAATGCAATTAATCTCTTACAGTTTACCCTGGAATCGCAGTCCTCCTTTGGGATATTTTTTGGAAATTGTTTTCGCTGTTATGTGTTCGGAGGGATATCTTATCATAAGTGGTGCATTTTTGCTGCTGTTCATATCTCTGTGCCAACATCATCAGGCGTTTTTCAGAATCTTTAATTGTACGATTGAAAACTCGAGTCGTCTCAAAAAACATCGAAACCATGAACAGTTATGTCGAGATCTAATCCGTTTTCATATAACGGCCAAAGGGTGAGTAAAATAAAAGGAATTCGTTATAAAGAAAAATTTAATCTGCTATTTTCAATTCATAATAATCCGATCTGATAATAACTAATAAATTGTATGAAATGAACTACTTTATAAAGGTGGTTTTCGGAGTCTCGTGATGTTTACAGTCCGATTTTAGTAGTTCAATTGATGTTGAGTACAATTTTTCTGATCCTTGCTATCTTTTGTATAGATTTGGTAATGAGCATTGAACTAGATAAAGCATTATAATGTTAACTTACATTGATGATTTTATTTTAGCACATTCAAAAACATAAATACGATATAGAGCTCATTGTATTGGCAGCTTCGATCGGAATTTCAACTCTTTTCCTCTACTGCTATTTTGGAAAGCTAGCTACCGAAAGCTACCAGCAAATATCCGACAGTGTGTTTTTCAATTTGGACTGGTACGAGCTGCCCGTCGGTTTGCAGAAATATTTCATTCTAATGATTGCGAATATGCAGAAACCAGTTTATTATCATGGATTCGAGATTGCCAGATTGAACTTGCAAACATTTACTTCGGTACGAATAATTTCCGAATTCGGACCATTTGTTCAATGTATGATAGAAATAATTTCTGAATTACTGTTACAGTTAGTCAAATCAGTCTTCACATACTACATGACGCTTAGGACAATCACATCGAAATAGACTCAAAGTCTTCGATTTGAAGGACATAAGATGCTTTCAAAGTGAGCAGATACTTTACCAAATTTGGAAAAGAGGAATAAAAAAAATTACTGAAAAAGCAGTTGAACAGTACATTTAAGTTCATGTCAACAATTGACTGTTACAAAATATTGTTAATATCAATTCGGAATTATATATTTTATTGTTGTCGTATCATAGCAACAGGACCCAAACTTTAGTATACCCATTGTATGTGTGTGTGTCTTTATACTTGATATTTAGCCATGAAAGGTTGTTGTCAAAATTACATCATTCATAGATTCTATTAGTCTCAACATGTTTGAAAAGCATGAACTTGCTGTATTTATTTGAACAATTGTCATAAAATTTATTTGGTTCGAATATGTGTAATGAATACATTATGGATTTTTAATAAAGTAATTAATTAAATTTTATTTTTCGTATTTCTTTATATGCGAGTTAAGGAGCAAATCCGAAAGTCTTTAATTATTGGCACGGCTTTGCACGAATCATTGAATATGAAAATGCATTTTACGAATGCAAAATTATTCGAACATTTACCAATTTACTAGTTATCTGAATACATGTGGACGCATTTACGAGATTTGAATTATGTTGTTCGTATATGAGAACCGAAGTGGGTGTAATCTAAGATATCCGCTAATTCGGTCGGATTTCTTTTCGATGTAGTTGTATAATGAGAATATATGATGAATATTAAATTTTCACAGGATTTTGTTTTATTCACATCAATTTTAACGCATGGTTGTTGACTCTTCCAAATCTATTTGTTTTGACCAAGGTCAAGCGTAGATCGTTTGACATTTACAGGTTTGATATTTAAATGTCATTCTTAAGCAGTTCAAATGTTCGATGGAATCGGCAAACAAAAACCCACCCACAAATGAAATTTGTCGAGAAAAAAAAATCCGTTATCTAGACTGCAAATTACCCCATTAAAAAAAAATATTTTTTAAACTTCAAAGTTGTTTAGTTTAATTGGAACAATATTTATTTATTTATTTCTTTAATATGTTTTTTTTTTTATTTATTCCAAATTCCGTAGCATGATTTTGACATTTTGATTTGTTACGTAGGAGGGTGAATGACGGGAAGTACAACCCAAATGAAAATCGACAACGAAAAATTCGTTGTACAACGAATTTTCGTTGTGAATCTCAATGTGGGAAAGTGACGCTTGTTTCTTTCTCTGCTTTGTGCGATATTCTATTTCATGTCTGTTTTTCTGCTTACAGCCCGATTATCATAGCAAAACTGATGTTAAGTGTTGGTTTTCTGGTCTTTGCAATCTTTTGTTTGGGTTTTGTAAAGAACATTGAACTAGCTATAAAAACTACAGGGGGTTTTAACTTAAAATACAAATACAGAAAAACCTCCGAGTAGTGGAATCGCTTCGTACCAATTTTTTTTCCATTATCGAGGGGTTTCTCTTATTGGGAATTCTCTTATTAGGGAGTAATTTTTTTCATAGTTCTGGATAACTTAATGTCGTTTTCCACTATAAAGAGGTTTTGTTTTTTGTTTTTGGCCGGTGTGGCCAAGGAATTTAAATAATGTAGATAATCGATTTTATCATTATTTTTGCAGTTGTACATTGTACAAGCGATTCATTTATATTGTTTCAAAGTATTTTTTTCAAAAGGAATAAACAATCAATAAAAAAACTATTCTTTTGGAGCGGTCTATTGTGCAGTTTTGAAAAAATCGTGCATGGTTTTTTGTTTGCATTTCGATATAAAAACACCTTGAACAATATTTGCACATTCAAGAATTTTATCGTATTTTGGTGCGCGCTATTTCATTTCTAATCAACATTTTGTGCGGCCATATACTCTTTTTTCACGTTTATTTTATCTGTCAACACTTTGTACAATTTCAAGAGCTCTGTAATGGTTTTTTTACGTTTGAAGTCTTGAATCATATTGAACTTTTGTTTGATAGAAAGCCGTACGCATTTCTCTGTCTTTTTTGGCCAACAGCTGCAGGTGCCATGGTGAAATTAATTTATCACATCGAAATAATAAACCATTCCAATCGATATGAAACCAAGCGATAGAATACAACGATTGCATCTCTTCTATAGAGATATCATACAGAAATGCCAACGCACACATTTTCGATCGTGTATAAATCAAATCAAATTTGAAGAATATTTTTATTGTTTATTTGGCTGTATTGTGTGAATATAAGCAAACATGTGTTTGAATGAGATGAAATCAATAAAGAAAATCTTCATTTGCGTGCAGTTTTGAAAAAAAAAATACACTGCTATTTGGGCATAAATGTCACGAGAGCTTAATATGAACGATCTCTATTCACGAATATTTGAACGAAGTGGACTTAGCAGTTCACGGAATATTGTCATATAAGCATAGGCTGTAATTAGTATCTGATCAATAGTTTGCTCGGTATGTAGCCGGCCTCCGCTTCGCTTCGGCCGGCGTGCTTCATTTTTTCCCCCAAAATAAATCACATTTTCAGAGCCTCATACAGCTCTAACGGGTGAGAATATCTTGGACCTCAAAACGTTTTCTTGAAGAAGGTCTCAAGAAACGTCACCTGTGAGAATTTGAATGGAATCGACTTCGTCGTTCTCGAGACTTTTTCATTCAAAATGAGCTCCAAAAAGGGATGAACATTTGTATATGGGATCTCCGTTCGGGCCAATGGGTTCGTTGGAGCGTATGCCTTGGTATTTGAACCTTCACCGTTTGGCTCACAGCCCTATGATTTTGATTAAACTTCACAGGAATGTAGCATTTGTTTAGCCTGATCCAAAAGAAACAACATGGTTTTCTGAGTAATAGGTGCATTGAGTCAAACCTTATGGAATTCGTTACATATGTTCACGAGGGCTATGATCAAAATGCACAAGTGGATGTTTTCTATGCGGACATCAAAAAAGCTTTCGATACGGTCAGTCAACCACTGCTAATTAGGAAATTAGCTCAGTTTCCTGTCTCCAACCAAACTTTACATTGGATGAATTCCTATACGTCAGATCGAAAACAATGTGTGAGGGTTAATTCGTCAATTTCGAACACATTTGATGCATATTCGGCTATTGGACAGGGGACGATTTGTGGTCCACTGTGTTTCCTGGCATTTTTCGACGATTCTGACAAGCTGAGTGGTGAGACAAAAACTTTCAATTTTGCTGACGATAAAAAGATTGCATTTATAATTAAGAATAGAACCGATACATCGAAACTCCAGGATGCAATTGACAGTTTTGTTCATTGGTGCGATGAGAACGGATTGGAATTGAACATAAAAAAGTGTAAAATTATGACCTTTACACATAAAAGACAAATAATCAGGGCTAATTACACTATAAAGGGCATTGCTATCGATAGAGTGGAGGAAATCCGTGATTTGGGTGTCATGATGGATTCCAAATTGAGCTTTACTACACATATGGAGTATGTGAAGAAAAAAGCAGATGCAAAATTAGCCTTTGTCAAGAGAGAATGTTTCGAAACGTTCAAACTAGACAATGCAAAATTGTTATAAAAGATCTATCGAAAGCACTCAAAAGCAAGCGGTCATTTTCATGCACAACAACTACAAAAATCGTCAGGAAAACAATTTCGTCCTACCACCATATGATGGAAGGTGTTCTGAGCTTGGTCTGGTTTCACTTGTGAGACGCAGAGTAAATGCATCGGTGCTATTGGTACATAAAATTATTCACAGCCGACTAGACTCACCGGAGCAAAAGACGTCTGCTGAGTCTACCTGACAGGGCTTTTGGTGTACTTGCAAAACTGGAATAATTCCAATCAAAACCTATAATGAAGTCAAATCAATCAAAACCAAAATGACACGAATTCAAGACAAATCAAATCAAATTAAATCAATGCAAAACAATCAAACAAAAACATAAAAGTGCAAAGAAAAACAAAATGGAAAAATGTGTAATTGATAGACAAATTTTTATCTAAGATTGTAATTGAAATGGTGATGTCCTTAATGACTGACTATATATTGTCTATACATTATTTATCGTATTTATTTAAACATTAAGAGGTAAACCCTGACTGAACTATTAATATTATTACTGTTCAAATCTATCTAACTGACTATTTTTATTGTTATTGTTATTTATTAATCTCAAAAAAAAAAAAAATGCAATCTAAATTAATTAACTGTTATATCATAACCGGATTAAATCCAAACTAACTTTCAAACTGTATCGCATCGTCGGCTTTTTTAAATAGACGTAAAAACCAAATAGATAAAATAAAATAAAATAAAATAAAATAAAATAAAAAAATATATCGCTTGATACCCTAGCGACCTTCTGAATGGTACTTTTGGTCCACCGTGCAAAAAGTGTCATTTTGTATGGGAGGTACCCGAAGGAAGTGTCGCATCTATGGGGTTGTGAGAACAAACTTTGAGAGGAGTGAAAATCAACCCCCGATGCCAAATGGACCCAATCTATACAGCCGTTCTCGATATATTGGCATTTTTATGCAAAAAAAATCACATTTTCAGAGCCTCATACAGCTCAAACGGGTGTGGACATCTCTTCGACCTAAACTATTTATTTAGGGGGGATCTCAAGTTCTGTTACCTGTGAGAATTTGAACGGAATCGACTTCGCCGTTCTCGAGATATTGTCATTCAAAACAAGGTCCAAAAAGGGGGGAAAATTTGTATGGGAGGTACCCGAAGGGGGCTCAGACCGTCCCCAAAATTCAGGTGGTGCGTCGCAGGCCAATTTTATGGATCCTCCGAAATTTTGAACGAAATCGGTCTACCCGTTCTTGACTTACAGGGTGGTCAAAAAAAAAAAAAAATGAATCGGCCAGATTTTCCACTATTTGGAGGTGAATTTTCCATTATTGGGGGGTCATTTTGCACTAACGACCGAAAAAATAAAATCGTGTATATTGACAAATAATGCGTATAAACACTCAAAATACGTGAATATTATACAAAACTCTTGAATATCGCATATTTTTGGTCCTCGATAAATATACATAAATGCCCCTAGGCATTAATAATGTTATTGCAGAGTTTGAAAGTCACACAGAAAGTTGAAATTTGTCGAACAGTGTTATTTGTGCTTTTTTTGTGCATTGATGGTGTGTTGTTGGTTTTGAATCTCGGTGTACAAATTTCTCTACTAACAATTGTAACAATCAGGGTATTTTATATACGAATTATGGATTACGAACTATCGCTGACTGGAACAAAGTCAAAAAGGGCTCAAGTCGTTGAGTGTTTAGATATGCTTAGATTTGAGTTCATATAGTAAAACATATAAGATGAAAAAAACCTCTGAACGTGGTATAAACAGAGTGGCGCACTGAAAGATTTGTTTCCATGTGATTTGTTGCTCAGTTTGTGAACTGAGACTCTGGTCAAAATTTGAGCCCAATCGGTAATCATTTACTCAAGCGGTGCGGAGTTGATTTTTTGAGGCAAAACCAATACTTTTCCTGAGCACATTTCGTGTGCGGAGAAAAAATTGGTTCCACAAATATTAATTTTGGTCAAAATCGCTTTCGTTTAGTTTGGTCTCAAGAAACACGATAACGCCTATTCCACGAATGACATAGATCGGCAACACAGAATCCGAAAACTCGCGTATATATAGTGTTGCACTCAAAAGTGCATTTGTTGGTGCGCCACTGGGGGAACTGCCGTTCTCAGAGGCTTTGTGTTTCGAAATTTTTATCGGGTGCCGAAAGACTATCAAAAGAACAAATGCGCAGCAAAATATGCAATTATACACTGTATTTCAAAATTAATAAAACTGATTATAACTAACGAAATAAATAATTGGAACCATTTTTCGAATTGAATAATTTGTTCCTATCGTATACAAAAAAGAAATGAATAAACTGGAATACAACTCATTGAATGTGTTTTGACTTCCAAATAAGATAGAGATATCGTATAATATATGTTTTTGCTAAAAGTTCAGATTGTTATTCATATGCGCCAAAGTTATTTGATTTTAACATTTCTTTACTCCACCCTTTGATCCAGCTTCTTCACCATTCTTTGGAACGCCTTGGTTTTTGCATTGTTCGTCATTCTTTGGACCGCCTTGGTTTTTGCATTGTTCGGCATTCTTTGGACCGCCATCTTTTTCGCATTTGTCATCATTCTTTGGGCCGCCTTGGTATTCGCATTTGTCATCATTCTTCGGACCGCCATCGTTTTCGCACTTTTCGTCATTCTTTGGACCGCATTGGTGTTCACACTTTTCGTCATTCTTTGGACCGCCTTGGCTTTTGCATTGTTCGTCATTCTTTGGACCGCCATCGTTTTCGCACTTTTCGTCATTGTTTGGACCACCTTGGTGTTCGCACTTTTCGTCATTCTTTGGACCGCCATCGTTTTCGCACTTTTCGCCATTCTTTGGACCACCTTGGTGTTCACACTTTTCGTCATTCTTTGGACCGCCTTGGTGTTCACACTTTTCGTCATTCTTTGGACCGCCTTGGTGTTCACACTTTTCGTCATTCTTTGGACCGCCTTGGTGTTCACACTTTTCGTCATTCTTTGGACCGCCTTGGCTTTTGCATTGTTCGTCATTCTTTGGACCGCCATCGTTTTCGCACTTTTCGCCATTCTTTGGACCGCCTTGGTGTTCGCACTTTTCGCCATTCTTTGGACCGCCTTGGCTTTTGCATTGTTCGTCATTCTTTGGACCGCCATCGTTTTCGCACTTTTCGTCATTCTTTGGACCGCCATCGTTTTCGCACTTTTCGTCATTCTTTGGACCGCCATCGTTTTCGCACCTTTCGTCATTCTTTGGACCGCCTTGGTGTTCGCACTTTTCGTCATTCTTTGGACCACCTTGGTGTTCGCACTTTTCGTCATTGTTTGGACCGCCTTGGCTTTTGCATTGTTCGTCATTCTTTGGACCGCCTTGGCTTTTGCATTGTTCGTCATTCTTTGGACCGCCATCGTTTTCGCACTTTTCGTCATTGTTTGGACCGCCTTGGCTTTTGCATTGTTCGTCATTCTTTGGACCGCCTTGGCTTTTGCATTGTTCGTCATTCTTTGGACCGCCTTGGTGTTCGCACTTTTCATCATTCTTTGGACCACCTTGGTGTTCGCACTTTTCGTCATTGTTTGGACCGCCTTGGCTTTTGCATTGTTCGTCATTCTTTGGACCGCCATCGTTTTCGCACTTTTCGTCATTGTTTGGACCGCCTTGGCTTTTGCATTGTTCGTCATTCTTTGGACCGCCTTGGCTTTTGCATTGTTCGTCATTCTTTGGACCGCCTTGGCTTTTGCATTGTTCGTCATTCTTTGGACCGCCTTGGTGTTCGCACTTTTCGTCATTCTTTGGACCGCCATCGTTTTCGCACTTTTCGCCATTCTTTGGACCACCTTGGTGTTCGCACTTTTCGTCATTGTTTGGACCGCCTTGGCTTTTGCATTGTTCGTCATTCTTTGGACCGCCATCGTTTTCGCACTTTTCGTCATTCTTTGGACCGCCTTGGTGTTCGCACTTTTCGTCATTCTTTGGACCGCCTTGGTGTTCACACTTTTCGTCATTCTTTGGACCGCCATCGTTTTCGCACTTTTCGCCATTCTTTGGACCGCCTTGGTGTTCGCACTTTTCGTCATTCTTTGGACCGCCTTGGCTTTTGCATTGTTCGTCATTCTTTGGACCGCCATCGTTTTCGCACTTTTCGCCATTCTTTGGACCACCTTGGTGTTCGCACTTTTCGTCATTGTTTGGACCGCCTTGGTGTTCACACTTTTCGCCATTCTTTGGACCGCCTTGGCTTTTGCATTGTTCGTCATTCTTTGGACCGCCATCGTTTTCGCACTTTTCGCCATTCTTTGGACCGCCTTGGTGTTCGCACTTTTCGTCATTGTTTGGACCGCCTTGGTGTTCGCATTTTTCGCCATTCTTTGGACCACCTTGGTGTTCGCACTTTTCGTCATTCTTTGGACCACCTTGGTGTTCGCACTTTTCGTCATTGTTTGGACCGCCTTGGTGTTCACACTTTTCGTCATTCTTTGGACCGCCTTGGCTTTTGCATTGTTCGTCATTCTTTGGACCGCCATCGTTTTCGCACTTTTCGTCATTCTTTGGACCGCCTTGGCTTTTGCATTGTTCGTCATTCTTTGGACCGCCATCGTTTTCGCACTTTTCGCCATTCTTTGGACCACCTTGGTGTTCGCACTTTTCGTCATTGTTTGGACCGCCTTGGTGTTCACACTTTTCGTCATTCTTTGGACCGCCTTGGCTTTTGCATTGTTCGTCATTCTTTGGACCGCCATCGTTTTCGCACTTTTCGCCATTCTTTGGACCGCCTTGGCTTTTGCATTGTTCGTCATTCTTTGGACCGCCATCGTTTTCGCACTTTTCGCCATTCTTTGGACCGCCTTGGTGTTCACACTTTTCGCCATTCTTTGGACCGCCTTGGCTTTTGCATTGTTCGTCATTCTTTGGACCGCCATCGTTTTCGCACTTTTCGTCATTCTTTGGACCGCCTTGGTGTTCGCACTTTTCGTCATTCTTTGGACCGCCATCGTTTTCGCACTTTTCGCCATTCTTTGGACCGCCTTGGCTTTTGCATTGTTCGTCATTCTTTGGACCGCCATCGTTTTCGCACTTTTCGCCATTCTTTGGACCGCCTTGGTGTTCACACTTTTCGTCATTCTTTGGACCGCCTTGGCTTTTGCATTGTTCGTCATTCTTTGGACCGCCATCGTTTTCGCACTTTTCGCCATTCTTTGGACCGCCTTGGCTTTTGCATTGTTCGTCATTCTTTGGACCGCCATCGTTTTCGCACTTTTCGCCATTCTTTGGACCGCCTTGGTGTTCACACTTTTCGCCATTCTTTGGACCACCTTGGTGTTCGCACTTTTCGTCATTGTTTGGACCGCCTTGGTGTTCACACTTTTCGTCATTCTTTGGACCGCCTTGGCTTTTGCATTGTTCGTCATTCTTTGGACCGCCATCGTTTTCGCACTTTTCGCCATTCTTTGGACCGCCTTGGCTTTTGCATTGTTCGTCATTCTTTGGACCGCCATCGTTTTCGCACTTTTCGCCATTCTTTGGACCGCCTTGGTGTTCACACTTTTCGCCATTCTTTGGACCACCTTGGTGTTCGCACTTTTCGTCATTGTTTGGACCGCCTTGGTGTTCACACTTTTCGTCATTCTTTGGACCGCCTTGGCTTTTGCATTGTTCGTCATTCTTTGGACCGCCATCGTTTTCGCACTTTTCGCCATTCTTTGGACCACCTTGGTGTTCGCACTTTTCGTCATTGTTTGGACCGCCTTGGTGTTCACACTTTTCGTCATTCTTTGGACCGCCTTGGCTTTTGCATTGTTCGTCATTCTTTGGACCGCCATCGTTTTCGCACTTTTCGCCATTCTTTGGACCGCCTTGGCTTTTGCATTGTTCGTCATTCTTTGGACCGCCATCGTTTTCGCACTTTTCGCCATTCTTTGGACCGCCTTGGTGTTCACACTTTTCGTCATTCTTTGGACCGCCTTGGCTTTTGCATTGTTCGTCATTCTTTGGACCGCCATCGTTTTCGCACTTTTCGCCATTCTTTGGACCGCCTTGGCTTTTGCATTGTTCGTCATTCTTTGGACCGCCATCGTTTTCGCACTTTTCGCCATTCTTTGGACCGCCTTGGTGTTCACACTTTTCGCCATTCTTTGGACCACCTTGGTGTTCGCACTTTTCGTCATTGTTTGGACCGCCTTGGTGTTCACACTTTTCGTCATTCTTTGGACCGCCTTGGCTTTTGCATTGTTCGTCATTCTTTGGACCGCCATCGTTTTCGCACTTTTCGCCATTCTTTGGACCGCCTTGGCTTTTGCATTGTTCGTCATTCTTTGGACCGCCATCGTTTTCGCACTTTTCGCCATTCTTTGGACCGCCTTGGTGTTCACACTTTTCGCCATTCTTTGGACCGCCTTGGCTTTTGCATTGTTCGTCATTCTTTGGACCGCCATCGTTTTCGCACTTTTCGCCATTCTTTGGACCGCCTTGGTGTTCACACTTTTCGTCATTCTTTGGACCGCCATCGTTTTCGCACTTTTCGCCATTCTTTGGACCGCCTTGGTGTTCGCACTTTTCGCCATTCTTTGGACCGCCTTGGCTTTTGCATTGTTCGTCATTCTTTGGACCGCCATCGTTTTCGCACTTTTCGTCATTCTTTGGACCGCCTTGGTGTTCGCACTTTTCGTCATTCTTTGGACCGCCATCGTTTTCGCACTTTTCGCCATTCTTTGGACCACCTTGGTGTTCGCACTTTTCGTCATTCTTTGGACCGCCTTGGTGTTCGCACTTTTCGTCATTCTTTGGACCGCCATCGTTTTCGCACTTTTCGCCATTCTTTGGACCGCCTTGGCTTTTGCATTGTTCGTCATTCTTTGGACCGCCATCGTTTTCGCACTTTTCGTCATTCTTTGGACCGCCATCGTTTTCGCACTTTTCGCCATTCTTTGGACCACCTTGGTGTTCGCACTTTTCGTCATTGTTTGGACCGCCTTGGTGTTCACACTTTTCGTCATTCTTTGGACCGCCTTGGCTTTTGCATTGTTCGTCATTCTTTGGACCGCCATCGTTTTCGCACTTTTCGCCATTCTTTGGACCGCCATCGTTTTCGCACTTTTCGCCATTCTTTGGACCGCCTTGGCTTTTGCATTGTTCGTCATTCTTTGGACCGCCATCGTTTTCGCACTTTTCGTCATTCTTTGGACCGCCTTGGCTTTTGCATTGTTCGTCATTCTTTGGACCGCCATCGTTTTCGCACTTTTCGCCATTCTTTGGACCGCCTTGGCTTTTGCATTGTTCGTCATTCTTTGGACCGCCATCGTTTTCGCACTTTTCGTCAATGTTTGGACCGCCTTGGTGTTCGCACTTTTCGTCATTCTTTGGACCGCCTTGGTTTTCGCATTTTTCGTCATTCTTTTTACCGCCTTGGTTTAAACATTTTTCGCCTTGTTTTTCGCATTGTTCGTCATTCTTCGGACTGCCTTGGTGTTCGCATTTGTCTTCATTCTTTGGAACGCCTTGGTTTTCGCATTCTCCGGCATTCTTTGTTCCTCCTTCCTTCTCACCTGGCTTTGCTTTATTCGTTTGGGTTCGGTCAGCGGGTGCAGAAAAAACATTCTGAAATTGCGTAAATTCCACATTTTTTCGTTATTTATCTTTAATGTGTAAAATGTCAATTATTTCTTACCTCTGCAACTATGACGCACAAAATAAAGAAAATGATTGTGAATCTCGTCATTTTCGAGTTTCTTTTTAGTGATCCGAAACTGCTCAAATTACTTTGATTCTTAGCTGTTAACAGCCAATCTGATATGGTTTCATCGATGCTGGTTGCAGCTTTTATATCCTAAAAATCACAGCTTGATTCATGTACTCGTGTATTATTTACATTTTAACTCAGGCTTTAATTGCCAAATATGTTCAGATTGAGAAACGTTTCGAATGAATCAGACTGAAAAGAACTGGTTCTACAAAAATCGAACTTTTCTGAAATGTTTTTAAATAATATTGGCCCAATGTGCTATAACTCGTTTTTGAGCGCTCGAATTTCAAAAATAACGTGACGGCGTTTGTTTTTCAGGAATAATTTGGCCATTATAAGTATACTGCGAAAAAAATTGCATGAAAATCTGTGTCCATTGTGTCCAACAACTAAGTGTCGACTTTTTTAATATCGGACTTCAAAAATTCATATTACTCAACATTTATGACTATCAAAAGATGTAAAAAAAAAAATCTATTTTTAATTATTATACAACCGAAACAGCATAATCATCATTCGATTTCGCCATAATCATCTGTTGTAAAAGGGAAAATTGTATACATTGATGATCTATACACGAATTAACAAATTAAGTTGACTTTACCTGGTCAAATCGATCAAAGTTGACTTTCATCGTCTGTTTTTGTTCCAAACAGTCACAGCCAACAACTTCCACAAACTATTTCAATTTTTACTAGAATAACATACATCCATTCAGTATGTGGACCGATTACTCAGACCGGTATTATGACGTATGCTATTGAATATATTAATATTAGTCCGAATTTGCTGTAGCTTGACAGCATCATCATCGAGATGAAGTAATTCTATTCCACGAGCTATGAGATTAAACGGCATAACGTATTTTTTTATCCGTCGTAAATGTTTTTTTTATCCCCCATACGATGAAAAAATTCCGGATGGATTGGCAAAGCCAACTTGACCATACCTAGGATTGGATAAATTAGAAACTCGTGCTAGTACAATGTGTATTTGACACATTCCGCAACTAATGATCTGCTCATTATTATTAGTGTATTCTGGCTTCTTTTCTGGGATTAGAAAAAAAAACAAACAAAACAAAAAACAAATATTTGAATACTTGAATAATACAATAATTTGTGTATACCAATTGTATATTGTTCACAAAAAGCTTTATGTTATGGACCATTTTCGATAGCATTTATGAAAAAGGAAATATTTTTTTTGTGAGTGAGCAATTACATCTGTGTTGGTGTTATCAAACAAACAAAAAATGTCACTTTCGCCACTTACACGCATCAATAGACTTCAAAAATGGTGTTTACGTATTAATTTAGCTTCAAAATAGATAGAAACCAAGTGAGATATGTTTTCATTTTTTCCACCGATTCCACACCAAGTGTTTGTGTGGAAAAGTAAAGAAATCAATATTAGTCATAAGATTACTCAAACAAATTTCTCAAGATATACGCTGTAAGGGTATCTGATGTAGTGACAATAAAAACGTGTCATTAAATATAAAAATGAAATCACGAAACAATCGCCTGTTCACCTGACGACAGCGTAAATTGTGAAGATACTCAATAACATAGCAACGACATATTTTCTGAATTTCCATACTTCCAGATGTTGAAAACAATAGCAATCAGAATCTATTTATTCAATTGTCTACCTACCACAATTTAAATATTGATCATTACATATTATGCATGCAAACCATTTCACCATCCAAATCGTAGGAAATCAATAACCGACGATGGTGATGTCAGCCAAAAAGACTGCATCGCAACAATTTCATCAAATGTATTTTGAAATGTGTATATGTGTTGGTTTGCAAGTCGTGGTAAAATGACATATCTATAGCTTTGGTAACATCGATTTTCTTGTAAATTATGCCCACCATCCAAGTGAGTGACTGATATAAATCGAAATTGGCGCTTTGAATGTTTATAACATTGAAATTTAATTACTATAAATAATAACAATAACATGTGAACTTATCATAAAATATTAGGCAAAACCTAGCAACAAGTTTATCACAAAGTGTGAACAATTGCTGGTTGGCTCAAAACTTTGAAATAAATTCAATTAAATGAAATAAAGAACAAATATGAATTGAATAAACATCTTTGGCTATATTTAATATACAATCTATAAAATAGGACAGCTGAAAACATATGTTATCTACCATCATATTCTGTATAACTTTAGGCGTTATAACTCTTTCTTTTAGTCAGATGTCGTGGAGTGAAAATTTAAGCTTTTGACCCCATATTAAAACACATCTGTTACCAGAGTCTCTGTCACAAATTGAAAACTCATTTCATCACCCACTCGCCTTGGTTCACATTTTCAAAGCGCCCTTTTTCAAAACATTGCCTCTTAAATTCTAAGTGAAAGTGAAAATAACACATAACAATATTTAAAGGCTGTAATCGATTAAAATTTATTTGAAAGTCAAACAAAAGAGCAATACAAAGAAATGTGATTACAAAAATATTTTTTATCTTTCTTTGATAAGCATGTTGAGAATGATTTCAGGAGTGTCCAGAAGCACATACATGGGCGAAGCGGGGAGTATTTTTTGTTCTTGAGTTTTTTTTATATTTTTTTTTTTTTGATCGGTTGATCGCCGTTTCGATCAATGATCGGTAATCACTTCAGCCTATTGGCTGGCGAAGAGGGGACATTTTTGTTTCGACGAGTCTACAATTTCGTAACTTTTTTTACAAGCCCATTGAGACTTACCGCCCGTTCTCGAGTCGAAGTCTAGTTGTGATACCAGCTGCAGATATCATACGTTGATGACATATCGTACGATGCTATAATTAGTGTTTTGAATTCGAAAACGAGGTCGCGAGAAAAGTGACAATTGGTTAAATTGAATGCTAAAAATTCTCTTATAAAATAGATCTTACTTTCTTGTTCAACTACAACAAAATCCACGATATCCACCCAAAACCTTGAATTTGAATATTTGTCAAATGAAAATGTTTCTATCTGTATTCGTACAGGGTGCAGCAATTGAAAACTATGTAATTTGATCAATTCTCACTGAATCTTAATTTTAAATACGATAACAATTGTTCTTTCTAATATGTGCCACAAACCGCAATCGTCCGAAACCGTGTTTTTTTTACATTGCAAAGTCTTATTTCGATGTCAAATAGGTTAAAATGTAATTTTAAATTGATCTACATGATAAAAAAAAACCATCTATCTAAATATTGCCTTAGCATGCTAAGCTATGCAACTTTTCCACACTTATCACACTCTTCGTATGGAATGGTTTCAATTGTCTATTTTGTACAGTAAACACTTTTTACGTTTGGGCACAAAGGCCAAATCAAAGCAAAAGGAAATGATATGAAAAAAATCGTTCCTTATCGAAAAAACTGTAGCCATCGTCCCTAGAGTGATTCGAAAAATTCTCATGGTGTTAGATAGTTAAAGGTTACTGCCAACATATGCAAATGAATTCTAAAAATTATATGATTCGCCATAAACAATGGGCCTTCCATGCTAATTTTGATATTAAATGAACCTGTAAACGTTAATCAATCGACGCACAAAGAAAGATATATAAATATGATCTGTATTGATCTAATGATTCATCTCTTTCTGAGTGTTAAAAAACCCACAAAGGGTTATTCGACAAATATCATATTTTGGCCAATATTTTCATGGACCGCCTAGACAATTTGACTAGATATGGTTTTTCTTGTAGCACCTTAATTAGCACCACTGCAGGCGTTATAGAATTTCATAACGGAAGCGTAGGTAATTGTTTTGATTCGATATTTAAAAAAATCCCAATAACAATTTTCACTATTCAGGGTGTTCAAAGCGATGCAATTTCGTTAATTGGTTAATTGGCGTACCGATTGACAATTGACATGTTTCTCAGTTCTTTTGCATATGAGAGTAGTGAAATTGATTGAACTTCTAAAAATGAAACTAATTGTTTTTACCATGGAAAAAAGGCATTCTTATCAAATAATTTGTTTGGAAATATTTGTGTGGCTATCGGCTATATAAAGCTAAGCAATGTGTGAAGTGTGCTTCAGTTTGAATTGTATTTTCGAATTGAATTGAAAATCCAAAGGTTAAGATACATTGGAAAATCTCCATATTCCAGAGTACATTCCAAATTCTGGGTTTTTGTTTTAAGTGAATTTTAAATTGAAATCGAATCGAGATTTTCAGTAGAACTTGTACCAATGACGCGGTTCGAGGTTTTAAAAACAAATCGAGCCTATATGACCGCCCTGGGAATCTACTCGGATCGTTTAACTGAACCAACAAATGAATTTTTCAAATCAATTGGATCGTACTACGTGCTAATTTCTGGATTTTTTGCATTTTCATCGAGCTGTGGATATCTTGCCCTAAATTACTCAACTGATGTAAAAGGATCGTTGGCAGCATTCAAAATAGCAAATTCTGGAATTCAATTTGCTGGCATGTTTGCAAGTGTTGGCCTAAAAATGAAAAACGTTAAAGTTCTACATCTCAGTTTACAAGAAACCGTTGACACAGGTACCAAATCCATACATTGATCTTGCAACGATTGATACATAATTCCAGCTTCAATTTCAGCTGAAACAGAGGAAATAAGTGACATTTATTGGAAATGCGAACAAAAATGTCGGAAATATACCAAACAAATTGGACTTTTTTATATATTTCATACATCCGCATTCACTTTTGTGTTTTTTTATGCCATTTTTGATATGATTCGTGGAAATTTTGATACAACAAAGTGGCCCTTGTCGTTCAACACACGAATTCCAATCAAACAAACGTACGTTTTGGGCTGGTTAGTTAACTGGTTCGTTCAATTCAGCATGGCCTCTTCATATTGCTTTTCCGTTACATCAGTCACAACATATTTTATGAGTGTTTGCTATTACATCGATGCAATGTGCAGTCATTTTGCTTTGATAATGAATAACATTCAAAAGGATGTCGAACAAATGCAAATGGAAAAACATGCCATGAAAATTCAGAGATATCATATTAAAATCCAAAAGCAACTGGTCGATGCCGTTAAATTTCATATGAAAATATATGAGTGAGTTGAATGTGTTTTAAACTATTTTATTGAAATCTAAGTTCAAAAACGAATTTTATTTAAAAACTAAAATAAATAAAATTGAATCCATTGACAGTGATACACGCAGCTTGAATGAAATCGTTAGTTTGGCAATATTTGCACTTATCCCACCAAATGCTATTTTCTTATCGGTGTCAATGTATGATGTGGAATATGTAAGCATGTTTAGAATCCATTGAAACAAGTTCAAATACTCATTTAAATGATGTTTTTTTTTTTAATAAATTCTAGTCAGTATCAAATTTTGATATAGATTACCTTGCAATGGACTTGAGTTGCATTATTTGTGCTTTGATTTGGCCCACGCTCCTCTGTTACTATGCAGTCACATATGCAACAAATCCAATTGAATCGCTCGGAGATCTAGTATATCGCTCCAATTGGTACGATTATCCAATGAATTTGAGAAAATATAACATTTTAATTATTCGTCGTTCCCAAGAATCAATCTATTTTATTGGGTTTGGTATAATCAGAGCCACACTCGAAGTATTGGCAAAGCTTTTTAACACATCATGTTCTTATTACATTATGTTTAGAACAATTTCAAAGGCAAACAAATAATTTTATTCGTAGTAAGAGTTTTAAGTTAGTTTTTTTTTAGTCTTGTCTTGTAACACTATTTCTAAGGCCTGTTAGATTTCATCGAAGATCGGCTCGCGAAAATGAAAATTGACAACATTTGGATTTATATAAGTCATTGGCACTAAAGAATAATTCCCGAAGAAATGAAATCTAAAAATTGTGTGTGCTTAGCGAAATCTAGTTTTGAAAGTTACTCAAGACACTTGAAGTAGTTGATTAAATAGACAATTTGATATGTTAGTTTTTGTGAATGACATCAATTCTGCTTTTTGCCACGCTTCAAATAAATATTTATCGCGATATAGCTCACCGCAAAATCAACAGGTGTTTTCACTTTACAAATATTCAATACAATTACAAGGGTATTATCCTGATGAGGTGGGTCTTTCATCGACGGGCGCATCGCATAGAAAATAGCTAGCTATCAGCCGAGTAATTGGATCCCCTGGGTTTTTTAATGGCCAGAGTGATGTAATCACTTTAGTGACAAAATCAATGGTGCAATTGAATGGAAAGCTGTTTAAATTCTCTTTCAATTTTATGTCCACTCTTAAGAACTTTATCATTTGGTAAATTAAAAATAGAACAACATAAAGGCTTTGTTCGCTATTAAAGGAAAATTGTCTATGTTTGCAAAATAAGCTCTTTTTTATGGTATAGTGTAAGGCTTGCATCAAAGAAACAAATACAGAAGGGTGTTTTCAAAGAATGATTACTTTGTGAATAAAGGGTATGACAAGTGTTCATAGTTTATTTTGAAACAAAATCACAGAGGCTTAAGTTGTTGACAATGAAATGACGCCGACTAAAAACTGTATTTACTAACTCCCTGAGCTGCTTACGGCAACTTAGCTATATGTATTTCCAAGTAGTAGGATGATTATGTATTGATACGAAATTATCATATACACCTTGGCAACTTGACCTCAAGGATGATAAGGAGTAAATAAATTCAACTCCAATTAAATATACTACGTCCCATTTGATAATAAGACTGTGCAGTTTTTAGTACTTTTGTAAATAATTGATTGGATCTGCATTAGTAGCTGAATGCTAACTACATATGTAACGCCGTTTGATGTTCACAAACATCGAATTAGCTGCGCGTTACATGGCGCCACAACGGTGTGCATGCTTATGAAGAAAAATTCACAAAGGGTCGCCTCCTTTTTGATTTAATTTAAAAGGAACCAAAATTACCGAAGAAAAAGCTTAAGGGGGGAATAACTGCCGTAGGTATTCATCATGGTTTGCCAAATCAATTGACGAATTGTTTGTTTTTCGGCCTGATCAAATTTGGTCACCATTTTTCAGATTTGTTGTAAAAAAATGTTTTATATTCAAAAATATATTCGACATATTTTTGAGAAAAACTCTGGCTCGGAGGAACAAATTTTTCGCCTGAATTTGGGGAATGAAAGGGGTCCGCGAATCTTCTTGAAAACATATATGTTTTAATTTTTACTATCAGTTGCACCTCTATACATGGCCAAATACAAAATTTTTTGGTATACAATTGAACCAGCGCAAGCGCCTCATTTCAACTAATAAAACCAATATAGTTTTACGTTAAAATTCGGAACTAACTTAATAAATGTTAATAATGTTACCGGACTTTGGACACACATTTCATTTCACATTCTTTTTCCATTGATTTCATAGTCTCCTTGTTAAAAGAGTAATAAAATTGATAAAGAAAACGGTATTCCATTTTGACAACAAACACTTCTTTGAATCACATTTGAATAATTTATGTATACGATTTTAAAGGTATAAAAAGCTACCGCATAAAAAAAATGCGGTATAGTTGATATCTGACTACACTCGTGAAAACACATAGCATCGAGAAAAAGGATCCTTGTGCATTTCGGCTTTAATACCCGTTTTGATTTCAATGTGTGTTTGAAATTTGAGTGAAATTTGATTGCCTCTCGTTTTCCAAGACGTGTAAAAATTACTGTTTTTGACAAAAGAAAGTCCATCCATACTATTCAAGGATCGACAATTTTTACTTTAATTTCACTTCATGTATAAAATATTACGTACAAGTTTTCTAGTGCTTGCTTTGTTTTGTTTGGAATTGGTAAAGATAATTCATCTGGACCTTATTTCACAAAAGTCGTTCAGGCTGAACAGGCGTTCAGTTTGTTCAGGTGGTTCATCTCGTTGACTGTGTGAAATTTGCATATGGCTTGAACAAGCTAAACTACCGAAGTGAACGGCGCTATAATTTTTAAAACATCTTGAAATTTTAATTTTTTTTTACATAATTAAACAATGCATTTTTGAAAAAAAACCAATTAAGAAAGTTAAAAAAAAACATAATTGAAAGGTATTTTTCTGTAAATTATAGAGTCTAACAATTCTTGAACAAGCATGAACTTACTCCAAAACTCCGTTCACTGATTTTGTTGAACGCCGTTCACTTCGGTTGTTCAACTTGTTCAAGCCATGTGCAAATTTTACACAGTGAACGAGATGAACAACCTGAACGCTTGTTCAGCCTAAACGACTTTTGTGAACTACCCGAGTTTTTCTATTACCCTCTTTTGAAAGAGTCCACGCTCTTATGTACTCTCTCTCTCTTTTATTGTTTACATTCCAATAAAGAAGTCTACTGCGACAGTACATAAGAGCGTGGAAGAGAGTGCCAAGAAACAACAAACATGTTGTGTGGCATTTCAAATGAATTTGCTGATAGACGATAAACTACCATATCGTCAAAACTACGAACATTATAATGGATAAACTGCAGATGATGATAGACACAAACCGTTTGAAACTACTTGTCTGTCTGAAGAGCGTACGCTCTTGTCAATTCGGTTTGTTGTTTCTTGGCACTCTCTTCCACGCTCTTATGTACTGTCGCATTAGACTTTTTTATTGGAATGTAAACAATAAAAGAGAGAGAGTACATAAGAGCGTGGACTCTTTCAAAAGAGGGTAATAGAAAAACTCGGGTAAGGCCCTGTTCATTTTAATGAAAATTCCGAATATTCTAGATATGTTTACTAACATTGATGGATTTATTTTAGCACATTCAAAAGTATAAATACGATATGGAGCTTATTGTATTAGCAGCTTCGATTGGTGTTTCAACTCTTTTCCTCTTCTGGACAGTTGGCTTCCGTAAACTATGAACTCACGAAAGTATTCACCAGAGTATTCAAATCAATATGTGATGGAATTAATACATGAATTATTTCCACAGATGCTGTAGTCGGTGATCTTCCCAGTCCCATCTAGTATGACTTCCACATGATGCTCGTGATCATCACAGCAGAATAGATCTAGAAGATCAAAGAAATGTTCATAGCTCAACATAAAAGAGTTCTCTGTGAACAGAAGATGGAAGAAGAAAATAAAATAATTTGAAACAGTTGTGTTCGCTTGAGTTTTGGTCACATAAATATTTCAAATAAAAGCTCTTTCAAAACAGACTAAACTAATTCTATAGGCTATAACAGCTATAAAGCCTACAGTCCGATTTCGACCTCATACGAATATACAAACTAATTTTAATTTTAAAGGAGCATCAAATAGTACTAATGACTCTCCCATCTCATATTTTTAGAATGTTATATTATTTCAATCATTTTTAAATTCACTTTTTGTTATGTCAAGCCAAATTCGAACCGTTTTGATAACGATCATGTACGAGATCTTTCGATTCACAATTGATTGATATTGATATATTTATATATGGCATTTAAATATATTTGGATGCCATTTGAAAAAAAGCCTAAACTTATTATATTCTAAATATACTAAATTATTTGCACCTTAAGGAATATTTCTTCAAATTATACGAAATATCAAATTTGAATGTAAAATCTCATGCAAATTTAAGTGTCATCAAAAATCGTCTTATGTAATGAAATTATGTGAACCTTTTCCATTTGAAAACGTGTAGTAATTAAGATTTAAGAAAAAACTTAATTTTTGCGATTAAAAAATCTAATGTAACGTCAAATTGAATTTCAAATACACCATATATATCACACCAAAAATAAAGCCACGTTGGTAGCACTCAACGGTATTTCGTATCTATATATTTCTGTGAATGATTTTGGGCACTACAGAAAAGCTGTTCGAATTTATTTGGTTTCCCTTGAATTGTAAGAGATGGAGCACCTCAACAATCAGTCGTTTCAACAAATTATCATTTTCTTGGCAACTAGAAATATTTTCAACTAAATAGTGTTGAGATTTTTTAAGATATCCCCATTTTTTATGAATATTTCGATTATTTTTTCAACGAAAATATGAAAAATAAATACTTTGATACTTTTTATAAAAATACATCAGTTGACATTGTACTCTATCGACTTATCCTCTATCTTGTCCTCCAAGAGGCACACAACTTTTAGTTGGACAATTTATCAAATATTTAAATATGGAGGAAATGCACAGACGGCCATTTTGTTACGAAAAAGAAATATAATGGCTTTGGTAATTAGCGCCATCTTTTAAGATTTATGCTACTTTTCAGAATTTAAGAACTTCATTCTCTTTGCATGGAGTGTGAATAGAGTCAGTTAAAAATTGTCGCTTTTAGTTTTAGATTACTCAATCGATTAAAGTTGTTTACTTTTCATTCAAAATTGACAATCTAATCATCCACGGACGACTCACTTGGGTTGTTAGTTATCTAATGTCAAAGTTAATTATATAGAGGATTTGCTCGATCATCTTATCAAATTCAATCAAAGGATCTTTATGGTCAGAGAAATAAAAAACAACAAACAATAAGTGGTTGAAGTGATTGAAAATCATCCAATTTAAATTCAAGTCTATCTTGCTTTTTTGTAATCTTATTGCATTCTATTTTACTTTGATAGTGTGTTCATGGTTTTGTTAAGTACTGATGGGCGCGAGCATAGATGGATGGTTTTTCTATCCACTCTGGTGTGTGTCTTTGCTTTATTGCAATATCGTCTAACGTCCAATTTCTAAACTATTAGACGCGAATCTTCAGGAATGACAAAAAAGGCCCAAAAAAGTGTTTACACAAAAAGAACCACGAATTTAATTCAAATGTATAGACATTAAATTCTATGCTATGATTTTATGTGTATTTTTAGTTTTGATATAATTGATCAATTTTTAAATATTTTGAGCACAACATTTCACATTCGCTCCTCTGCTCTCTGCTCTCTTCCTACAGATAAGCCCATATTTGAACAGGTTCACACATTTTAAGCTTATTCTAAGAAATTTGACTATAGTCAAATACTTCGTATACGACGCACTCGATGCCGATGAAACAGGAAATCACAAAAGAGAAAATCAAAATGGCATCAAAAACATAATTAGCCTTAGTATCAGCTATCGCCATTGCTAAATTTGCCAAAATGTATTCTGTTTGAGGGAATTTCATTGAAGGAATGAATTTTACGAATGCAAACACAAATAGATTGAAAAGTGGGAATTCGGCGCAAATAGCTAAATTTCATTTTAACATAATTTTTTAAACAGAATATTATAAATCTATGGTAGAATAATTTGCATAAGGATTTAAGTGTGTTTTTCTTATATCACACTTAATTTATTATTTGAATTGCAAAAGAGACGATTGATATGGATGAAATCATGCTTACAGCTAGAAACTGAAAGGAATTGGAAGAAATTAGCACGCATTTTTCACAGTAGACATAATTGTTTCAATATGATTATTAGATACTGAAGTCCGTAAGGTACCCTATGCTCAAAGTTAGCGAAAACATATCATATATAATAGCCGTGAATAGATAAGTGCACTGCATGCATTGTAGCTTTGGCGTATTTTGCCTTCACAATAGTTTTACGTTGGACTGTCGTGATTCGCACTTGTTTGTCAGTTCTAGAATGGTGATATAAACACTTAATGATACAAACAATATTGAAATCGAAGACAAAGCTGTTTAAATTCTCTTTCAATTTACATTTTTGCTCCTGTGAATTTTTCCATATTACAAGTTAAAAGTGGACAAAAAAGGCGTTGTTTGATGTTAAAAGAACTTCCAACGTGAAAAATGGCCATTACGGATTTTGAAAAAAAGTGGTATTTCTAAGTAAATGTCTTGAAGTTTTGTGAATGAAAGAAGTCCCTTGTTATTTTAAATTCTAGTTTCAACTACGCCACATCCACATATTCCACTTTTTATTCCATTTTGATTGATTTCATAGTCTTCTTGTGAAAAGTGTAACAAAATTGATAAATTAAGTGGTTTACAACTTACACTTTTTTCTTAAAACATTTTAAATAATTCATCTTGCTCAAAGGTATAAATAGCTGCTCCACAAAACAGTTCGGTATAGTTGCTAACTGAACGGATTCGTGGAATCACATAGCATCGAGAAGAAGGATCCACCAAAAAGTGCATTACTGCCTGGAAATTGGAGTCAAAAGACTTGTGTTTTTCAATTGAGTGAAATATTTCATTTCTTAAACGCGCAACACAAAAAGTTTTGATAAAAGTAACGATTAACTTAAATCTTATTTGAAATTTATGTTTCAAAGCTGAACACTTTCTCACGCCAATCGCGGTTAAAAATGAAGCAATTGTTAATCAATCAACGTGTACTGACTTGGCTATGCATGCGCCCTGATAACGAAAAATTAAAAAAATTTAAGAAGTTAGCGTACTTTACGTTTGCTCTAGCAGATTTCGCTACCAATATGTGCAATTTTTGTGCAGTTTTTGCCTTCTTCTTGGGATTTGAGACGTCCAATATTGAAAGACATTTATTTTCATTTCTGAATATATCTGGGGAAGTTGGAATAATCTATATTATGATGATTGGATTCAATTTGAGCGATGGTGTCGCTGGTATCATTCACAAATTGGCAATCATTTATAATGCCTGTAAGTGTTAGTTTGAAACTGGTGAAAGTGAATAGTTTGCAGAATAGCCATTTCAATTGAAAATCCTTTGAATTCAGATAAAAATGAAGATTCATTTAGATTCTTGACCGAAGAAAACAACGAAAGTGAATGGATATGGTCAATTTACGTCAAATATTTAATATGGGCATTTGTTAGCACGGCAATGACGGCCGTTTACTCCGTTATTACTTGATGGTATAAATATGGATATTTCGATGTTGATTTCCTTTGTCATCCGCTAAATATTATGTGAGTTATTTTCAGTTGAACGCATCTATCTTTTCAGTGTTTAAATTTCAATGAATAATTTTAGCTTACCTTGGAATCGAACGACTGCATTGGATTACATTAGTGAAATAAGTTTCGTTGTAATCACTTCAGAGTCATATCTTATCGTGAGTGGTGCATTTTTACTGTTGTTCATTTCGGTGTGCCAACATCATCAGGCTTTTCTGAATATGTTTAACCATTCGTTAGGGAATTAGAATGGTCATAAAAAAACATGGAAATATTGAACTGTTTATTCGCAATCTATTCATGTCTCTTTTTAGATGGTTTTCAACTGATACTAACTACATGTTTTCTGGCGCTTGTGATGTTGCGTATGAAGTTGGTAAAACAAAACAATTGATAATAATTTTCTGTAAGAATAATTTTGAATAATTTTCTGACCATTTGTTCAATGTATGGTAGAAATAATTTATGAATTATTTTTACAGGTATTCAATGCTTGGATCATCACATCGAAATATTGCGAAAGTGTCATCATGGCCACAAAAAATAAATAACAGAAGCGAGATAAAATCATTCGATTTCAATTCATGTTCATGTTGATTATTTTAAATCTTGCTGCATTCTATTGTACTTTGATGATGTATTGGTTGGTTTTGTTAAGTACTACTGGGCGCAAGCACTGATGGTGATTTTATGCGCTGTGTTGGACGTCTTTGCTAAATTAGTTGAAATATCGTCAAACATCTAAATTATGGACTAATAGTCCTGAATCTTTTGGAATTTTAAAAGTCACAAAATAATGTTTCAAACGAGCGATGCTAGAAACGCATGAATTAATTAAAATTTAAAAAACTCTGAGTTAGCATTATATTATATTTTTAGGAAAATGTGTATAACACGTTGTTTGATATATTGAATAAATAATAAAATAATAATGCTTTGCTTGAAATATTGAATTTGGGATTTTTTTTACAATTCTATAGAATTTATGAATTGAGAATTTTATAGAAGTTTCTGGACCTCTAGTTCAGAATTTATTTGTATAATGTCCCCTAGAATGTCCCTATTCAAAGTATTTACCAATCTTGATATTTTTGGAAAAAATTCAACTGTCGTATATTTTTAAAGAAATGTAATTTATATTTCTTAATAATCAATTTTTAATGATAACATTTTCGAGCAAGAAACAGCTCATTTCATTATAATTTAAAAATTAAAAATTTTCTACCGAGACTTAGTCGCAGTGCAACGTATAATAGAAAACAACTAATCCGCACACATATTAATGGAATATGTATATAACAAACAAGCATAAATGTGCATTTTTCGCACTAAATTTCATTCGATTAAATTGATGGCAAAAAATGCAGCATTTAATGAATGTGAAAGAAGCAAAAAGCTGATATTTTTGGCCTCAATGTCTAATTCTACGTCTTTTCGTTTATTGATTCCGTGCTCTCACTGCATATTTGTTTCGATAGAGTGACATTTTAACAAGATTGATTATGATGTTTCTAAGGGCGATTCGAAGAGATTCGAAAATTCGTGGGTACCCCAAGCTTAGAGTCAGCGAAAATATGCCATTTTTAAAATTCGTAAATAGATGACTGTATTGAGGCTTTGGCGTATTTTGCTATTGGATTATGATAGCCTTCACGATATTATGTTGTTGTTGAGAAACGGCTGTCGTGATTCGCACCATATTTTCTAGAATGGTGATATAACCACTTAATAATGATTGAAACAATGGTGAAATTGAAGACAAAGCCATTTAAATTCTCTTTCAAATTGTTACCACTGTGAATTTTGCCACATTACAAGTCAATACTGAAGAACAAATGGTGTCGTTTGATGTCAAAAGAACTTCCACGTAAAACTAGGCCTGATTTTTTTATGGTTTGGTGTGAAATTTACGTCAATGAAACAAATTAGGCGGGTTTTTTCAAACATGTTATGATATCTCGAACGATAAAATGTATATTCACATTTCATAATGATTCACTCAGATAAAGTAACAGGGGTCAAAGTTGCCGAAAAAAAAATAAAGCTGGTTTTTGGTAATATCTATTCGTTAGTGTATATATGCGTAGCTACGAATGAGCTTATATAGATACTTTCAGATATATTCTGTGCCGTTTGATTATTTGCAGAGTATTTATGACAATGTGACAAGAATTGAATCCCTGATTTTGAATATTGATTTTATGGAAAATCTCTTTGGATTTGCAGAATGAAAGAGTTCCCACCATGGTGGGAAAAAATGCATTTTTTCTTTCAAACAAACAGATTTTAATTACAACTTTCAAATGTGCCTCATTACATGGCTACATATTTTAATTCCGATTCCATTTTGATAGATCTCAAAAGAAATGGTATTCTATTTTCACAACAAACACCTCTTTGAATCAAATTTGAATAATTCATTCAATTTGAAGGTATAAAAAGCTGCTCTACAAATCAAATCGGTATAGTTGTTATCTGAACGCATCCATAGAATCACATCGAGAAAAAACGATCCACCAAAAAGTGCATTAATTTAATACTCGTTGAAATTTCAAAGACTCAAAAGACTTGTGTTTTTCAACTGAATGCCTTTTTAAATTCCATTCGATTTTCTTTTCCAAAACGCGTAAAAGTCAAGTTTTTCGAAAAACAAAGTAATATTTGCAAATTGTATTTTCATCATTCAGAGATTCAACATTTTAACATAAATCTCACTAATTCAAGTTTTAAATAAAAAGAACACTTTTTCAAATTCAATATTGATACCTGTGTGGCGATTCTAAAATTCCGTAGCAACAACAAATCCATATAAAAATATCCCAATTTGTGAGTTTTTAACTGACACCAATGCTACGCATTTCTCTTCGCTGCACATACTTCACATGACGAATAGAATGCGGGAAAGAGATAAGAAATATCAAATCAAGAATGTTCTTTCGCAATAGTTTTGTATATCATTTTGTGATGGACTGTGTGTTTTACGGCACAAACAGACAGAATGCGTAAAAAGTAATGAAGAACAACAACAAAAAATACATAGAAACAACCGTCGCTCGCTTACAACTATAGTTGTATACATAGATAATTCCACAAACATTTTGTGGAATTGTCAGAATCGCCACACTGGTTCAAAGGCATTAATTGCAATATTGCAAAAACGTGTAACGAAGTGTTCTCTTTTTTACTATCTATTCGAAGTTTCTATATTTTAATTTAATTTTCATTTCAACTTTTAAACCAGAACATTTTCTTATACATCAAAAATGAAGCCAATGGCAACAACACAACTTATACTAACTTGGCTATGCATGCGAAATGATAATGATGCAAGCAAACGGATGAAACGATTCTATGTTGGATTTGCTTGTGCGGTGTTCACTGTCAATTTATGCAATTTTCTCTCAAATGTTGCCTTTTTCATGGGATTCGAAATGACAAATTTAGAATTATATTTGTTTTCGGTTTTGGTGATTTCCGCGGAAATTGGCATAATCTATATTACGGTGATCGCTGTCCATTTGAGAGATAAAATAAGTGTCGTTTTTGACAAATTGGCAACCATTTATAATTCGCGTAAGTGTTAGGTGTTAGTTTGAAATGAGTTAAAATCCGTTCATTCGGATTGAGTTGTGATTTCAATAAGTTCAATATTTCAATTAACCTTTTGAATTCAGATGAAAATGACGAATCATTCCAATTTTTTGTTGAAGCAAACAATAAAAGTGAATGGATGTGGTCACTTTACTTCAAATATTTACTGTGGGCGTGTATCAGCTCACCAGTGATGGCACTTATTTCTGCTCAACTTTACTGGAATAAACATCATAGTTTTGATGGTAATCTACTTTATCATCCACAAAATTATATGTGAGTGATTTTCAGTTCAGGTCGCAATACATTTTTCAGTGTCATAAATGCAATTAATCTCTTACAGTTTACCCTGGAATCGCAGTCCTCCTTTGGGATATTTTTTGGAAATTGTTTTCGCTGTTATGTGTTCGGAGGGATATCTTATCATAAGTGGTGCATTTTTGCTGCTGTTCATATCTCTGTGCCAACATCATCAGGCGTTTTTTAGAATCTTTAATTGTACGATTGAAAACTCGAGTCGTCTCAAAAAACATCGAAACCATGAACAGTTATGTCGAGATCTAATCCGTTTTCATATAACGGCCAAAGAGTGAGTAAAACAAAAGGAATTCTTCATAAAGAAAAATTTAATCTTCTATTTTCAATTCATAATAATCCCTGATAATAACTAATAAATTGTATGAAATGAACTACTTTATAAAGGTGGTTTTCGGAGTCTAGTGATGTTTACAGTCCGATTTTAGTAGTTCAATTGATGTTAAGTACAATTTTTCTGATTCTTGCTATCTTTTGTACAGATTTGGTAAAGAGCATCGAACTAGATATAGCATTATAATGAATGTTTACTAACATTGATGGTTTTTTTTTAGCACATTCAGAAACATAAATACGATATAGAGCTCATTGTATTGGCAGCTTCGATCGGAATTTCAACTCTTTTTCTCTACTGCTATTTCGGAATGCTAGCTACCAAAAGCTACGAGCAAATATCTGACAGAGTGTATTTCAATTTGGACTGGTACGAGCTGCCCGTCGGTTTGCAGAAATATTTCATTCTAATGATTGCGAATATGCAGAAACCAGTTTATTATCATGGATTCGAGGTTGCCAGATTGAATTTGCAAACTTTTGCTTCGGTAAGAATAATTTCTGATTTATCTTCAAACCATGACATATGTGGTTCTAATAATTCCTGAATTTTTTTTTTTACAGTTAGTCAAATCGGTGATCTCTTACTATATGATGCTTAAAACCATTACATCAACATAGTTTTCAAGATTTAAATTTAAATTTAAATTTATTTGGTCAATTTGCACTTTTGTTGTGTTTTCTTGTACTTTTATAGTGCGTTGAAGATTTTTGTTAAGTTTAACTAGGCGGAGGCACAAATGGTGATTTTATCCACATTGGTGGATGTCTATGCTTCATAGCAATAGTAAAGAACCTTAAAAAACCGAGGGGCAAATCACTAACATCGTGAGGACACAAGTGTACCACATGCTGCTTCTTCTTTTTCGAAACTACTCCATACATTTTGTACCGAATGCCGGCGCCATATTGAAAAATGTCAATAAGAAACTATAGTGAACATTTAGTTCCTTAGTTGTGGCGCTGTCTGTCACTGACTATCTATCATCACTGTATATTTGTATGGAAATGTCCTAACGACGATCACTAACAAGTAATTTCTAATTGCATACAAAAATGTATAGTGATTGCCACAAAACGAAGTAATTGTATTGGAAATATACAAAGTAATTGCAGTACTAAAAATATACAAAAGTAATTGCATATGTCTCATGCAATTACTTTTCCATATGCAATTACTTGATATATTTCAAAATTACTTTCATCGTAAAAAATTATTCTGAAAACGTTAAGAAATCTAAAAGTAATTGCAGAAAGTAATTTCAAAATATATAAAGTAATTTTTGACGAAAAAAAAAGTAATTGCATGAGTGATTTGCCCCTCGTAAAAAACAATCTATTTTAAAATATTATCAGTAACAAATTTATGTACACAAATTGTAAGCTAAATAGTCACGTGACAATTGTCAGCTTTTAAGATTCAGAGTATTAGGGAGTTTTCTTTAATTCAAGATTTCCTACAGATTTCCCGCCACATTATAGCGAAATATAGCTGTAATTTCAGAAAACCCGTACACGTGGCTGATAAGAGATTAGTGAAAATAGTCATCAGACAATTTGTTGGTCGTCATTTTGGACAATTAGAAGTATGGAGTTTTTACTATCTCTTATCAGTTTCGTGCAATTGCAAAATATATGATATTAATTTATCTTATTTAATGCATTAATTTTTCTCAGAGCTGGGAATTTTTTTTCAGGCTCATTTTGGCTGAAAACCACTTAAAAAAAATAGTGTTTTGGCGAAAAATTGAATATTTTGTGTAAAAACAATCGAAAAACAAACCGTGTCAAAAGGCATGGTCATTGGTCATGCACTACGGGGTTAATATAATTTGTTTTGCAATTGCCTGATGACTATTTTCACCTACTCTATATGTCAGTTTCGTGGAATTGGCGATATATGACGTTAATATGACGTCAATATGATGCAATCTGTAAGATTCCGACCATTCGATACCAGATTGATAAAAATTCACAGCGATCCTCCCGGATTGGAGAGAATTATACATGGTTCGATTAGTTTAGGTCCAACTAAAAAAAACTCGGGATCAGTTGGTCGAAAATTTCAACTATAAATATCAGAGTAAAATTTGATGATCGATATCTTAACCATTCTGAATGGTACGAAAACCGCAGAGGTCTCGATTAAAAGGTATTGAGTCCTACTTAATTTTGAGTTTTTGAAATATTTGAAAAAAGAAATCAAATCTATATCTGGAAACACGTTGGAATCGATTTTGGATAGCTGGATTTTATTTTGATGTGTTATTTTGTTATATTGAATTTATCTAATCGATGTATTTCAAATTTGGAATTTTTCTATAAAATTTATGAATTAAGAATTCCATAGAAGTTTCTGGACTTCTAGTTCAGAATTTATTTGTATAATGTCCCCTAGAATGTCCCTATTCAAAGTATTTACCAATCTTGATATTTTTGGAAAAAATTCAACTGTCGTATATTTTTAAAGAAATGTAATTTATATTTCTTAATAATCAATTTTTAATGATAACATTTTCAAGCTTTTATTTCATTTCATTATAATTTAAAAATTACAAATTGTCTACCGAGATTTAGTCGCAGTGCAACGTATAATAGAAAACAACTAATCCGCACACATATTAATGGAATATGTGTTTGTGTATAACAAACAAGCATAAATCCTTTTTCGCACCAAATTTATTTCGATTAAATTGATGGGAAAATATGCAGCAGTTATTGAATGTGAAAGAAGCAAAAAACTGATATTTTTGGTCTCAATGTCAAAATCTACGTCTTTTCGTTCATTGATTCCGTGCTCTCACTGCATATTTATTTCGATAGAGTGACATTTTAACAAGATTGATTATGATGTTTCTAAGGGCGATTCGAAGAGATTCGAAAATTCGTGGGTACCCCAAGCTTAGAGTCAGCGAAAATATGCCATTTTTAAAATTCGTAAATAGATGACTGTATTGGGGCTTTGGCGTATTTTGCTATTGGATTATGATAGCCTTCACGATATTATGTTGTTGTTGAGAAACGGCTGTCGTGATTCGCACCATATTTTCTAGAATGGTGATATAACCACTTAATAATGATTAAAACAATGGTGAAATTGAAGACAAAGCCATTTAAATTCTCTTTCAAATTGTTACCACTGTGAATTTTGCCACATTACAAGTCAATACTGAAGAACAAATGGTGTCGTTTGATGTCAAAAGACCTTCCACGTACTGCTGATTTTTTAACGATCTGGTGTAAAATTTACGTCAATGCAACAATTTAGGTGGGGTTTTTCAAACATGATATGATATCTCGAAAGATAACAGGTATATTCACATTTCATATTGATTCACTCAGATAGAGCAACAGGGGCCAAAGTAGCCGAATGAAAGGGAACGTTGGCTTTTTGGTAATATCTATTCGTTTGTTTCCATTCATGCGAATTGTAGGACGCGACACACTTGTGATATTCGTCGAATGACTTAGTGTGCGCAGCTTCGAATAAGCTTATATAAGTGATCGCAAATATATTCTGTGCCGTTTGCTTATTTGCAGAGTATTTATGACAATGTGACAAGAATGGAATCCCTGGTTTTGAATATTGATTTTATGGAAAATCTCTTTGGATTTGCAGAATGAAAGAGTTCCCACCATGGTGGGAAAAAATGCATTTTTTCTTTCAAACAAACAGATTTTAATTACAACTTTCAAATGTGCCTCATTACATGGCTACATATTTTAATTCCGATTCCATTTTGATTGATCTCAAAAGAAATGGGATTCCATTTTTACAACAAACATTTGTTTGAATCCCATTTAAATAATTCATTTAATTTGAAGGTATAAAAAGCTGCTTTACAAATCAAATCGGTATAGTTGTTATCTGAATGCATCCATAGAATCACATCGAGAAAAAACGATCCACCAAAAATTACATTAATTTAATACTCGTTGAAATTAAAACGCGTAAAAGTCAAGTTTTTCGAAAAACAAAGTAATTTTTGCAAATTGTATTTTAATCATTCAGAGATTCAATATTTCAACATAAATCTCACCAATTCAAGTTTTAAATAAAAAGAACATTTTCTTACAACAATTACATTAAAAATGAAACCATTGTTAACAAATCAACGTGTACTGACTTGGCTGTGCATGCACCACGATGACGAGAATTCAAGCAATTTTAAGAAGATAGCCTACATCGCATTCTCTCGAACGGTCGCCACCATCAATATGTGCAATTTGATTTCAAATTATGCTTTCTCTTTGGGTTTTGAAATGGAAAACTTAGAATTATATTTGTTTTCATTTCTGAATATTTCTGGGGAAGTTGGCATAATTTATATTATGATGGTCGGACTCTTTTCAAGAGATAGAATTGGTGGCATCTTTGAGAAATTGTTAACCATTTACAATGACCGTAAGTTTGAGAATACTTTAAATCTTTCAAATTACAAACACTTTAATGATTTAGTTTTGTTGTGAGTCAAAATTATATTTGATAAAAAAAAACTGTATTTTTCTATATCGATACAATTGTCGCTATATTTGAGACTGCAATTTCGAACTGCGTTTGCTCTCAGGCGAGGTGAGAAACTCGAAGTTGAATTTAGAATAAGAAAAATACAGTTTTTCATTCAAATTTTACGATTCAATCAAATGTTAATTTTGCTGAATGGTAATTTCAAGTGAAAATCCTTTGAATTCAGATAAAAATGAAGAATCGTTCCGATTCTTGGCTGAAGCAAACAACAATAGTGAATGGATGTGGTCAATTTACTTCAAATATTTGCTATGGGCATTTGTCAGCACGGCAATGATGGCTGTTAACTCCGTTATTACTTGCTGGTATAAATATGGACAGTTTGATGTTGATTTACTTTAAACCGTTTACCTTTATTCCTTCATAAAGTTGGTTTTTAGACACATGCAAAGTTTATAGCTCGATTATTATAGTTCAACTAATGATAAGCACAAGTTTTTTAGTGCTTGCAATGTTTTGCCTAGACTTGGTAAACAAAACAATTGATATAAATATTAACTGTTGATTTGTCAAACATGTTAACTAACATTGATGGATTTGTTTTAGCACATTCAAAAACATAAATACGATGTAGAGCTTATAATATTGGCAGCTTTGATCGGTGTTTCGACTCTTTTTCTCTACTGCTATTTTGGACAGTTAGCTACCATAAGCTATGAACAAATAAATGACAGCGTATACAATATGAACTGGCACGAACAGCCGGCCAGCATTCAGAGATATTTCATTCTAATGATCGCAAATATGCAGAAACCGCTCTATTATCATGGTTTCGAGGTTGCCAGATTGAACTTGGAAACATTCGCAAAAGTATACTTAAATTAACGTATTTAAATTAACGGATTTCAATTATTTATTCCATTTTAAATTGTTTTAAAACTATTTCCACAGATGGTCAAGTCGGTAATCACCTACTACATGATGCTTAGAGCCATCACAGCACAATAAATTCACAAGATCTAAGAAATGTCTTGAGCTTAGCAGATAAGGCATATGGAAATCACTTGAAGGATGAATAAATGCCAATATCTGCATACCAGCTACCCAAATTTTAGATTTTATTGTGACTAAATGAGTAATGATTTCTGTAATATGAACACTCATCGATATACCGTAAACTTGTTCATTATACTGTTTTAGAAATCTAGTGAAACTTTACTAAAAACTAGAAATTATTAATGTTTGTTACATTTTTAATCATTGCAGTCAAATAAGCTGACAATTAGTTATTATTTAATACTCTATAGTGACCCGCTTTGCATTGCGAATGTTCATAGAAATGATTTATTTATAGAAGATAGATTTGTTTTGCACGTTTATTGTGTTTTGGTTTTTGTTAAAATGAATTGTTCAATTGACTACTGCTTTGGAATTCAGTCTGTATGCAGATAGGCAAATAAATTTAAAGCAAAAGTTGAATTCATAGTACTTACCGATCTTAGTATTTTTGGAATAAGGTTATTGTATTCTTTAAATAATATATAACTTAATTGTGAATTTTCGGAATTTAACTATTTCTGTTGCTGCTAGCACCAAGTTACATTCATTTAGACTCACATTTAGATTCATATTAACTTCTTACAGCATCTGAACAAATATGGATTAAAAAGCCATGCTATAGTAATTTTTGCACTCGAATTTGATTTTTCACTCCGTGTTGCCAAATTCATATTGAAGTTTGACTTGATCACCATTTAACTTTGCTAGCACTTCTACTATATGCATTTCGATGTAAATTTCTCAATTACTATTATTCTCTCTTTTACAAATTATTATAGAATTTGCTACATTTTCTATAAAAGTTGCTATGTTGGGCTTTTAATCAGCAATTGATTGAATCAATTGCTAGAGAAAAATTGATTCCCATGGCAAACTAAGACTCTGGTCTAAATTTGAAACCGATCAAAGATCACTTACTCAAGCGCAATGGAATCGAGTTTTCGTGGCAAAACTAATACTTTTCCCAAATACATTCCATGCGCGAAAAGGCAATAAATTGTATATGCATTTTCTTATCAAATTCGAAAATGTTCAATTGTGTGTTTATCGGTTAACTGCGATTTAAAAATTCAAATACTTGGTGACTATTACCACTTTTATACGATTCGTGTCAATTTGACACAATTATCAACTTTAAACATTGGTATTTACGATATTTCTCTTAATATTGCCACAAGTCTTTCTACCTCAACTCAAGAATCATATAAAATTCAAGAAAATAATCTAATAAATTTTTAAACTGTTATTTCGTTTTCATGTCATTTAAAGTATCATTTCTGTTGAGCCTTGGCCACAGCGCAACATATAATAAAAAAAAAACAACTGAACCAATCACATATTAATGGAATACAAATTGGCATAAATTCTTGCAATCATGATAGAGTGCACTCTATTGATTTAATATCTAGGAAAATTCTATGAAGAATTACAACACACACACAAAAAATCCGCCGATTTTTTAATAAAAATCATATGTGTTTATATAGTTTCAATGAATATTGTTGAGTTAAGTTGTGCTATCTATGAAATGAAGAGTTTTTTCTATGATTCTTGATTTGATCTTAAGTTGTAATGTGAAATGTACAAGGCGCAAGCCATTCATATTCATCTCGAAAATATTTGCTTTGAACATATTTTCAAAAGATGTCGCTTTACGCACCGCTTTGAAATATTTACGTGGGGTTATATAGACAGTGATAGTACCTGAAATGATATACATTTATATTAAATTGATGGATTTTTGTGTGTGTACTGTTACTACCTTGGCAATTTTTCTATGGATATTCGAAATTTGGGTTTTGTTTTTTGAAGAAAAGATTTGATCTACAAATAGCTACACCACATTTCTCTGTGTGTACTTATAAAAATCACTATGCTTGCAGTAAGGGTGGTAATCTGTCAAATCACCAACATGGCTTGGAATATCGATTGAGGTTTACGATGAAACAACAAAATGACCTCACACAACTGATTCTCGCTCGTGTCTATGCATGACTATCGCTAGGGGTATTTATGTATTTTTATCGATGTAACAATAAACAATATTCAAAAGAGACATGAATACATCATACATTTATATAAAGAATACATCTTTGAATACTTACGATAAAATATTAACTATAATCTTTAATTATTGTCCGCACCATATTCGCGTTTGATATGTATTTATACACTTTTCTATTTTAATTAAAAAAATTTAAAATCCCCTAGGACTATTGCTTTTGCTAAAAGGAGCAAGTGTGAATAAGTCAGTAGTTTAAACCAAATGTACGTGCATCACCAAAGAAGCACGACAATTTTACCATATTAAATTGAATTAAATTAAATTATTTTCATGTTCAAATGACATAAATAATTTTTTTTTTGATTACATAATCAAACCACAACAATATTTCTTCTAAGTAAATGGTTGAGTAATGATATAAACACTTATTCACAGAAACAATGTTGGCATTGCAGAGGCAGCTGTTTAAATTGCCACATTACAATGCAGGGGCCGGTTGTTTAATTGAAAATGGTAAATAATATATAATGTAAATATAATGAATTTAATTGAATCACCGATACTAAATAAACTGGAGCAAAAAATGGGTTAAAATGGTCGGTTGTGATAGAACCGGAACACATTACGGAGGCTGGAACGTTACATTGTTCGGGTTTCCAATGAACCACATGTAATGTGTGGAAAATGTCTTATTTTCATGTAATGTAAAATGTACAACATTATGTGCACATTTCTCCCAAATATTCATAGATATGACCATTTTACATGCACATATTTTGCATATTTCGTACTATTCATTTACGTAAATTGGTAATATTTGTATCAATATGTGCAAAAAATGTACGAAATAACTCAAATGAAAAAAGACGCATTTGGTATGTTGGGTATTCGAGTGTGAGCCGATCGCATTTTCGTACGACACACTACCGGAGCGAATCAGTAGAACCTCTCAAAAATTGGTTTGTATGTATATGAAAATGTCAAACCGGTTTCAAACTCTGGTTTGAATATTGATTTGAAGGAGTTTCACTTCTCATTACATTTTTCTACAACAAACACTTCTTTGAATCGCATTTGAATAATTCATCGAATTTATTGGTATAAAAAGCTGCAGCACAAACAGGTTCGGTATAGTTGTTATCTGAACACATAAGTGAAATCACTTAGCACGAAGAAAAAGGATCCACTGGAAAGTGCATTACTTGAATAGCCTTTGAAATTTCAATCTAAAGACTTGTATTTTAAAATTTACTTAAATAACGTGCAAAAGTTACATGAAATAAAACAAAAATATTTTTACGATTCAGAGATTGAATGTTTTAACGTTAAATCTCACTTAAATTCAAGTTTTTAAAGCAAAACACATTCTCACACCAATCGCACCAAAAATGAAGCCATTGGTTACAAATCAATGTGTACTAATTTGGCTATGCATGCATCATGATACTGAAAATTCAAGCAAATTTAAGAAGTTTGCCTTCATCGCGTTTTCTCAAGCGGTCGCTTTTATTAATTTTGGCAATTTGTGTTGTAATTTTGCATTCTCTTTGGGGTTTAATATGACCAATTTAGAATCATATTTGTTTTCATTTCTGAATATTTCTGGGGAATGTGTGGTAATCTATATTATTTTGATTGGATTCATTTCGAGAGATAAAATCGGTTGCATCTTTGACAAGTTGGCATCCATTTATATTGCTCGTAAGTGTTATCACATTATAGTTTGAATGATAATTTGGTCAAAACGTATTTGATTTGGAAAACTGTATTTTGTTTTTAAATTTTGATACAAATGTAATTCCATTGACCGCGATCGCTTTCGTCCGCATGTGAGAAACTCGACGTTAACGCTATAATAAGGAAATAAACAGGTTTTCATAAAATCAAATATGCTAGTTTGAAATTGGTGATATAGTTGAAAATAGTTTATTTTGATGAATACTTCAACTTTGACCTTCCGGATTTAGATGAAAATGAACAATCATACCGATTCTTGGTTGAAGTAAACAACAAAAGTGAATGGATGTGGTCACTTTATTTTAAATATTTAATATGGGCGTCTATCAGCACACCAGTGATGGCTCTTAATTCTGCTTATTCTTACTGGAATGAACATCAAAGTTTCGATGGTAATCTACTATATCATCCGCAAAATTATGTGTGAGTAATTTTTAGTTGAGCGTGCAGTGCTTTCGCTTTTTCCCGTATTGTAAATTAAATTAATCGTTATAGTTTGCCCTGGAATCGTGGTACTCCTTTGGGATATTGTTTTGAAATTGTTTTTGCTGTTTTGGCTTCAGAGGCATTCCTTCTCGTTCTTGGTGTATTTTTATTGCTGTTCATATCAATGTGTCAACATCATCAGGCGTTTTTTAAGATGTTTATTCATTCGATAGAGGATTGGAGTCGCCTCCAAAATCATCGAAACGATGAAAATTTCCTTTGTAACCTAATGCGTTTTCACATTACGGCCAAAGAGTAAGTGTAAAAATGGACATAGGGAAAAGAAAATTCAAAATGATTTTTAAAAGGCGACCATTGATATCCAATAGGGTGATAGGGAATTCGATCGAATGTGGAATTTGGCATTAAAGTCAACTAAAATTATCAAATCGTCATTGAAATCACTGTAAAGTTCTTATAGATAATAAATTTACATCTAACCTCTATCAAAACCGCATCGGGCGAGACAAAATTCGAAATCGATCGAATTCCCTATCACTCTAATATCCAATTGTTTGTCAATCTTAGAAAAGATAAGTTATTTCAACTGATTAGTATTTGCTACAAGTGAAAGTTTCAATTTGATTTGGTAAATTGGAAATCATCGTGTGATGATATCAATTCTTCACTTTTATTTCCTTTTTTTGGTCGTCATAATCGAAAATATTGATTTTTTGAAGAAAGAAGAAAGATAAATGAAATATTCATAATAACTTACATATTGTTTTTATACAGTTGGTTTTCAGTGTCTTGTAATGCTTACAGCCCGATTGTTTTGGTTCAACTGCTATTAAGTACAATTATGCTTATCCTTGCGATCTTTTGCATAGATTTGGTAATGATCATTGTTCTCATTTTACTATCTGCTTTGAACTAACTATTTATTAACATTGTTGGTTTCATTTCAGCACTTTCAAAAACATAAATACAATATAGAAATTATTGTATTAGCAGCCTCGATTGGTACTTTAACTCTTCTCTTCTACTGCCACTACGGGATGTTGGCTACAGAAAGCTACGAACAAATATCGGACAGCATGTTTTCGAATATAAATTGGCATGAGCTGCCCGTCGGATTGCAGAAATATTTCATTCTAATGATTGCGAATATGCAGAAACCAGTTTATTATCATGGATTCGAGGTTGCCAGATTGAATTTGCAAACTTTTGCTTCGGTAAGAATAATTTCTGAATTATCTTCAGACCATGACATTCAATATGTGGTTCTAATAATTCCTGAATTGTTGTTACAGATGGTCAAGGCGGTGATCTCTTACTATATGATGCTTAGGACCATTACATCAAAATAGTTTTCAAGATTTAAATTTAAATTTAAATTTAAATTTAAATTTAAATTTATTTTGTTAATTTGCACTTTTATTGTGTGTTAAAGATTTTTGTTAGGTGTTGCTGGGCGGAGGCACTGATGGTGATTTTATCCACTTTGGTGGATGTCTATGCTTCATAGCAATAGTAAAGAACCTTAAAAAACAATCAATTTTAAAATATTATAAGTAACAAATTTAGGTACACAAATTGTAAGCTAAATAGTCACGTGACAATTGTCAGCTTTTCAGGTTCAGAGTATTAGGGAGTTTTCTTTAATTTAAGATTTCGTACAGATTTCCCGACATAACCCGTACACGTGGCTGATAAGAGATTAGTGAAAATAGTCATCAGACAATTTGTTGGTCGTCATTTTGGACAATTAGAAGTATGGAGTTTTTACTATCTCTTATCAGTTTCGTGCAATTGCAAAATATATGATATTAATTTATCTTATTAATATAATTTGTTTTGCAATTGTCTGATGACTATTTTCACCCACTATATCTGTCAGTTTGGTGGAATTGGCGATATATGTCGTCTATGTGATGCAATCTGTAAGATTTTGACCATTCCATACCAGATCGATAAAAATTCACAGCGACAGAATTATACATGGTTCGATTAGTTTAGGTCCAAATAAAAAAAACCGGGGTCGGTTGGTCGAAAATTTCAAGGTATTGAGTTCTACTTAATTTTGAGCTTTGGAGTATTTGGAAAAAGATATTTTTGGAATGGAAATCCACCTTTGAATCTTTAAACGCGATTATCTCGAAAACAAGTACATTGAATTTTTTTTTAAAGTTGGAATTGATATTGGACAGTGAATGTATTTTACTGACGAATTAGTTGCGCGTCAGCGCTAGCAATTAACGTTAGCTACTAATATGTTGCGTCAACCTGACGCTCGAGTGTGGTGCGGTAGAGAGTCGATGAAATGAATATGAATGTGTGAGCATACTCGCCTCTTATTCTTTGTTCTCGACCACACTCTACATCAGCCGCTGTGTACCGCTCAGTTTAACAGCTGTGGCTCTATGTCGCACCACAATCGAGTGTCGGTTGATGCTACATATTAGTAGCTAATGTTAGTTGCTAATGCTGACGCGCGACTAACTCGTCAGTAAAATACATACACTGATTTTGGATACCTGGATTTTATTTTGATGTGTTATTTTGTTTTGTTAAATGAACTTAGCTAATCGATGTATTTCAAATTTGCCGCATTCTTGTGCGGTTTTGACACACAAAATACCTCATGAAGTAACATTAGATTTTAAAACCATAAACTGGTTTGGAATTTTTGACGGTAATTAAGGACAAAAATATAAATAAATTAAGAATATATTCGAGCACATATCTAAATATTTGAAATAACCTATGGGAAGAATATAATAAATAAATTGAATTACATTTGCATTTGAATTTTATTTCATAGTTTTGGGCCACTAATAGATGTCCATTTGCAATTTGATTTCAAGTGACAATATTTTTTCAATTGCTGAATAGAATTTAAACTAGCATATTGCTTTCTATTTTTTCAAAATATTACTATTTTTGTTTAAGCCTCACTTGAAACAGTACGAACAATCTGGTATCCCAAATTCCGAATTGTGTCAATATACTCAATATTTTGTCCACTTATGCAAATTGGTGTTGAGTCATTATATATGAGACGGCCCAAATTATGCTTTGAAGAAATTATAATTGCCTTGGACATTCCTGAATTTAGATTCATGCCATAATTTTCACAAAAATTCCACATGTTTATGAGTTCATCATTAATAATATTGATCGCTTCATGGATTTTATTAACATCATACTCAATATAAAGTTGCACATCATCTGCCAACATGATGACCTTGCAAACCCTAATTTACCTCACAATTTTATTAATAAATATTGAAAAAAGCAACGTTGTGAATTGTTTTCGCCCTGAATTATACCAGGTTTATAGTTAATTGCTCCGATGTGATACAATTCATTTTTACTGTTTGGTAACAACCCCCTCCCCGCATCCCAGGAACGTGTGCAAACCATTCGTATGCATTGTCACCTATACCAATTTTCCGGTTAGATTTTTTACATTAATTTATTTATCTCAACCATCGTCACAATTTTCCAACTTTTTGTCTGGAACCTTCGAATCCTTCATTCAAAATAGTACAATTTGAATAATTTATGCCAATTTAAAGATATAAAAGCAACAAAAACGGTCAGTTTTCATTTGATTTCGATCCTCCGCGAACAGCAGCAATTGTTGAACACAAAATTTACTCATTTTTTCAGATTTTATTACAAAAGAAAAACTGCATTTTAATTGTATAAACAAATACACAGCGATGTGCTCTGAAGGGGAAGTGAACGAGCTCTCTGTGACAGACATGCACTTCCCCTTCATACCACGTCGCTGTGTATTCAGTATGGCGGGGAATCACTGCATACGCTGCAAGCATAAACTGACTGTAAACTAACTTACTTTACTAACTTTTCAGTTTCGAACTGAAACTCATACATTTTCTCTATACACTGGATATTTATCTCATTAAAATTATATTAAATCATTTTCAATTCGTTTTAAATAAGATCTTTAATCTTGTAGCTGATATACACAGTGGTGCAATTTTTTCGCTTCTCCCGCCCAATGTCCTCATGTGCGCCTGTTCTATGTATATACTTGAACATGTACGACTCTTTTTTTTAAATCAATATTTATTAAATCACCATTGAATTACGATTTTATAATTCTATTTCAATTTCAATTTTAGTCGACTCTTGGAATTGTTCTGATCGTCTTTCATATTATGTGCATAGTTTGTTCGTTGGTTTGGCCATTTCTCTACTGTATTTTTGCAAATTCGATTTCAACACGAATTTTAACGATTGGCAACACAACATACAATTCAAATTGGTTAGATTACCCATTGGAGTTGCAAAAATATTTAATTTTGATCACCGCTTGCTCAACGAAGCCGAAATATTTCACTGGATTCGGAACGATTCGCTGCACTTTGGAAGTGTTTGGAAATGTACGCATTTCGATGTGTTTTGGAAAATATATTGTGTCTTAATTTTGATTCAAATTATTTCTATTATTTTTTGCAGCTATTGAACAAATCATTTTCTTATTACATGATCTTTCGACGAATGTCTCAACACTGAGGTTCTCGCAATGGCCATTTATCCAAAAAGCGGTTCAAATAATTCTTGAATTGTTATTAAAATTATTCAGGGTGGTGATCTCTTTTACCATATTAGGACCATCACATCACGTCACAATCGTTTTCAAAATTTAAATTTAAATTTTAAATTTAAATTTTAGTTTATTTTGTTAATTTGCACTGTTGTTGTGTTTTATTGTGCTTTGCTGGTGTGTTATAGATTTTTGTTAAGTGTTACTGGGCGGAGGCACTGATGGTGATTTCATCTACTTTGGTGGATGTCTTTGCTGTTGGCTGTATTTTGCACGAACGAAAATAATGTCTATTTTGAAGGTTAATAGATAGAAAGAAGATAGTTTGATTTTATTTGTTTTTGCCCTGAGGTTCATTGCACGCGATTTATTCGTAATCAATGGGATACGAATAAATAAAATAAAATAAAATAAAATAATAAATACTGGGCGTGTACGTATGAAAATACTGATTTGTCATCATTCACTGAATTGTCACTTGGACGAATTCGCAAAAAATGCGTGAATGTGAATTTTGCCATCAGGCATTTGCGAATTACCATGGAATTCGCTAATTCATTGCCTCTTTCAAACAAAATTCGCGAATGCATTGAAAATTCTCAAGAGATAAATACCCCTAGCGTTTGACCTGACCCCTTTCACCTCTTGAAGCCACTTTATTATCATAGATTTGGAATTGCTGAATATAAACTTTCTTTCACTTTGAAAGAATTTTTTCTTTCGAAAGTTCTACTGCATTTACAATCAGTTGTAATATTTTTTATCGTATAATTTACTAAGCCCACATCGTTATGATATTTTTTTTTAATGATTTGTCTAAAGTACTCTACTAAGTACTAACTGATGGTGCATTTGCTATTTAGAAATAGCGTCAACCATCCAAATTTCAAACCTGTAGCTCAAATTGTAAACTAATAGACATGAATCTCCTGGCTGTTAAAAAGTCCCAAAAATATATTTCAAGCGAAGGGCAAGCACCTAATTGAAATTGAATTTGGGATATTTTAAATTCAAGAAGTGCTGGTCAGAGAATTTGGACTACTGTATTGGAAGTTTTACGGTCCTCTACCGCCCACGAAAAATTCGGCGCCAATCTAACTGCCTTATGCATGTAGATGCTCTCCACGCTACATCTACAATGACAGTACATGTATGCGCTCCACAAAAGAACACAACTTAGCGCAAATATATGTAAGTCCATTTGAAGTAAACGTAAATGTAGCTCGGAAAGCATCTGCACGTACAAGTGACGCGAATTACTTATATAAATGTGAACACGAATGTAGGTTGGCGCCGAATTTTTCGTAGGATGTATGCAGATAGGTAAATAAATTTAAATTTCAAGTAAAATAGGAATTGGGGCATATTCATAGTACTTACCAATCTTAGCATTTTTGGAATAAGGTTAGTGTATTTCTTTGAATAATATATAACTTAATTATGAATTTTCCGAATTTAACTATTTCTGTTCTTCCAACAGCAATGTCATTTTTATGTGGTGTGAAGACTCATTTTTACTGAGCTTTGGTCGCGGTGCAACGTATAATCGAAAACAAATAAACCGCGCACATATTAATGGAATACAGAAACAAGCACAAATAAATAAATTATATTTTTGGGAAAAAATGCTATACTTCGATGGCAACAAAGTAACGATCGTGTTCTGACAAAAAAAGAAGAAGAAGCTTTTGTCGTTACAAGCTGTCAGTACCAAAGTAACATTCATTTAGACTCGCATTTAGATTCATATGAGCTTCTTACGCCATCTGAACAAATATGGATTAAACAGCCATGCTACAGTAATTTTTGCACTCGAATTTGATTTGTCACTGAGTGTTGCCAAATTCAAATTGAAGTTTGACTTGATCATTATTTATTCACCAGTATACTCGTATAGAGGGCGTTAAGATCATCAAATTAAAGCTGTCACTTAGAACAACATTCAATAAATTCAACTTTGGTTGCACTACTGCTATGTATTTCTATGTGAATTTCTCAATTATTATAAGGCCATTTTTGACCAAATACAGATTTTAGCTGTGTGACGATGAGTGTAGAGCTTTTAAGTGATTTTCAATACCATATCAACCATTAATCGATGAGCAATCGATTTTATTCAACACTTTTCAATTAATATTAGTAGTCGATTGAATTGAGTGCTAGAGACAAATTGATTCCCATTGCAAAATTTGAAACCGATCAAAGATCATTTACTCAAGCGCGATGGAGTCGAATTTTCGAGACAAAACTAATACTTGTTTCTACCTACATTCCATGCGCGGAAAAGCAATAAATGTTATATGCATTTTCTTATCAAATTCGGAAATGTTCAATCGTGTGTTTATCGGTCAACTACAATTTAAAAATTCCATCGTTAGGACATTCCCATACAAATATACAGTGATGATAGATAGTCAGTGACAGACAGCGCCACAACTAAGGAACTAAATGTTCACTATAGTTTCTTATTGACATTTTTCAATATGGCGCCGGCATTCGGTACAAAATGTATGGAGCAGTTTCGAAAAAGAAGAAGCCGCATGTGGTACACTTGTGTCCTCACGATGAAAAATTCAAATACTTGGTGACTATTAACACTTTTATAGACTTCATGTCAATTTGACACAGTTATCAACTTTGAACATTGGCATTAACGATAATTCTCTTCATATTTTATTAATAGGACGTGTGGCAAGCTGTCAAAATGTGTGTATATCTATCTTTTTTTCTCACATTGAAAATTGCATTTAATTTTGTCACAAGTCTTTCTATCTCAACTCAAGAATCATACAAAATTCAAGAAAATATTCCAATAAATTTTTAAACTGTTACTTTGTTTCTATGTAATTTAAAATGTCATTTGTATTGAGCCTTGGCCGCAGCACAACATATAATAGAAACAAACTGAACCACTCACATATTAATGGAATACAAATTGGCATAAATTCTTGCAATCACTCTATTGATTTAATGTCTGGGAATATTCGGTGAAGAATTACAACACACACACACATAAAAAGCCGCAAATTTTTAGTAAAAATAAACGTATATTATTGAGTTAAGTTGTGCACTCTATGGAATGAAGAGCTTAATTTGATCTTAAGTTGTAATGGGAAACTTTCAAAGTTTATCATTCATATTTATATGGAACATATTTGGTTTGAGCATATTTTCAAAAGATGTCGCTTTACACAGTACTTTGACAGATTTACATTGATATATAGATGCTGATAGTACCTGTAGAAATCACAGGGTGTTTCAAAATTCGATGCCAATATTTCTATCACATATTCCTCAGGTCATAAGGAGTAGAAAAAGTCTATGGGCAATTTTCCATATTATTATTTATTATTCGCAATGCGAACGGCTCTAGTGTAGCCGACGGTACAATTTTGCGATAACGTACAACACTAAAGACCTATTCGCAATACGATTATCCGCAATGAAGTGTGGATTTCCCTCGGATAGCTTGCGGACTCGTACTATCACGTTAATTGTTGACCGGGTTTGTAGCACAATTATACAAAAGTAACGTTTTTTTCGACTTTGTTTTTCATTGAGAGTTCTAACAGAGGTCAATCATTATCTAACGAGACATAAAACATGAATTTCTGTTGATTGAAAAAGTCACAGTGGCCGTTGGTATGTAAAGCAAAACAAATTTTGGCCCAAGATTTTGCAAGACTATTTTGACCAAGATACGTAAATTTAGATATTTTGAAATTTGTATTCCGGCTCAAAATTTCATGGACTTCCGATTTCTGAAAGAAAAAAAGCTGCTCTTCTATGACACTTTTTCGAGAAAAATCGCGATTTTCGTCGATGTTTTTATATTTTCAATCCAAACAAATATTTATCGCCTCCACTGGATCGTTTTCATGTATCAACTAGTAGACGTCAATGTCTTTCCAATACGCTATCAATCATGTATTTATGTTGAAAAATGCGACCAGGATACGCATTTGAATGATGACCATTTCAATATGGGAAATTTTGACCCAAACGGCTGTAACTAAACCTCTAAAGAGGCTCTATATGGGAAAGTGCCCATAGACTTTTTTACTCTTTATGACCTGAGGAATATGTGGTATGAATATTGACATCGAGTTTTGAAACACCCTATGAACACCTCGTCAATTAAGTTGTGCTATCTATGGAATGAAGAGCTTTCTCTATGTTTTTCAATGGTCTTGATTTGATCTTAAGTTGTAATGTGAAACTTACAAAGTACAAGCCATTCATATTTATCTGGAAAATATTTGCTTTGAACATATCTTCAATATTTGCAAAAGATGTCGCTTTACGAAGCTCTTTGAAGGATTACGTGGATACATACAGTGATAGTATCTGAAATTATATACATTTAAATATTTTATCTACAAATATTTACACCAAATTTCTCTGTGTGTACTTACAAATCTATCACTATGCTTGCAGTAAGGGTGGTAATCTGTCAAATCACCAACATGGCTTGGAATATCGATTGTTTACGATGAAATAACAAAATGACCTCACAAATCTGATTTTCGCTCGTGTCTCTGCATGACTAGGGGTATTATCGCTAAGGGTATTTATGTATGTTCTCAATGGAACAATAAACGATATGCACGGGTTTTGTGCGCGTTTATATTTTAATTTAAAAGCCCCTAGGACTATTGCTTTTGATAAAAGGAGCAAGTGTGAATAAGTCAGTAGTTTAAACCAAATGTACGTGCATCACCAAAGAAGCACGACAATTTTACCATATTAAATTGAATTAAATTAAATTATTTTCATGTTCAAGTGACATAAATATTTTTTTTTTTTTGATTACATAATCAAACCACAACAATATTTCTTCTAAGTAAATGCTTGAGTAATGATATAAACACTTCTTCACAGAAACGATGTTGGCATTGCAGGGGCAGCTGTTTAAATTGCCACATTACAATGCAGGGGCCGGTTGTTTAATTGAAAATGGTAAATAATATATAATGTAAATATAATGAATTTAATTTAATCACCGATACTAAATAAACTGGAGCAAAAAATGGGTTAAAATGGTCGGTTGTGATAGAACCGGAACACATTCCGGAGGCCGGAACGTTACATCGTTTGAGTATCCGAGTGTGAGCCGATCGCATTGAACATTTTGGAACGATTCACTTGTTCCCTTTCGTTCGACACACTACCAGAGCGAAACAGTAGAACCTCTCGAAAATTAGTTTGTGTATTTACATGAAAATATATATATGAAAGTGTCAAACTCTGGTTTGAATATTGATTTGAAGGAGTTTCACTTCTCATTACATTTTTCTACAACAAACACTTCTTTGAATCACATTTAAATATTTAATTCATCGAATTTATTAGTATAAAAAGCTGCCCCACAAACAGGTTCGGTATAGTTGTTATCTGAACACATAAGTGAAATCACTTAGCACGAAGAAAAAGGATCCATTAGAAAGTGTATTACTTGAATAGCCTTTGAAATTTCAATCTAAAGACTTGTGCTTTTAAATTTACTTAATTAACGTGCAAAAGTTACATAAAATAAAACAAAAATATTTTTACGATTCAGAGATTGAATGTTTTAACATTAAATCTCACTAAAATTCAAGTTTTTAAAGCAAAACACATTCTCACACCAATCGCACCAAAAATGAAGCCATTGGTTACAAATCAATGTGTACTAATTTGGCTATGCATGCATCATGATACTGAAAATTCAAGCAAATTTAAGAAGTTTGCCTTCATCGCGTTTTCTCAAGCGGTCGCTTTTATTAATTTTGGCAATTTGTGTTGTAATTTTGCATTCTCTTTGGGGTTTAATATGACCAATTTAGAATCATATTTGTTTTCATTTCTGAATATTTCTGGGGAATGTGTGGTAATCTATATTATTTTGATTGGATTCATTTCGAGAGATAAAATCGGTTGCATCTTTGACAAGTTGGCATCCATTTATATTGCTCGTAAGTGTTATCACATTATAGTTTGAATGATAATTTGGTCAAAACGTATTTGATTTGGAAAACTGTATTTTGTTTTTAAATTTTGATACAAATGTAATTCCATTGACCGCGATCGCTTTCGTCCGCATGTGAGAAACTCGACGTTAACGCTATAATAAGGAAATAAACAGGTTTTCATAAAATCAAATATGCTAGTTTGAAATTGGTGATATAGTTGAAAATAGTTTATTTTGATGAATACTTCAACTTTGACCTTCCGGATTTAGATGAAAATGAACAATCATACCGATTCTTGGTTGAAGTAAACAACAAAAGTGAATGGATGTGGTCACTTTATTTTAAATATTTAATATGGGCGTCTATCAGCACACCAGTGATGGCTCTTAATTCTGCTTATTCTTACTGGAATGAACATCAAAGTTTCGATGGTAATCTACTATATCATCCGCAAAATTATGTGTGAGTAATTTTTAGTTGAGCGTGAAGTGCTTTCGCTTTTTTCCGTATTGTACATTAAATTAATATTTATAGTCATAGCTGAGCATGGACGTTCGTTCGATCGTTCGTAGATTTATTTTTTCTACATTTTGTTCGTTCGTTTGTTGTAGAAATAAAAATGCAATTTATTCAATCATTTGTTTTATAAACAAATCATAAGGCTTCGTTTTATTCTAAAAAATGTGTATATGTGTTTTTCCTTGCGAAAATCAATCAATTTGCAATAAAAAGACATGAATATCAAACGCATGGTATTAATATTGTTAGCAGTGTGTTGTAAATTTTCAAATTTTTGTTAATACAACTTCAAAATTAATCGAAAATGTCCTTTTTCTTTGTTTGTGTTTTGTAACAAAGCAGTTGACCATAAAAAAACCCAGATATGGCGCCAGAACAAATGCGCAAATTATGAATAAAATCGATTGATTCCCGCAAGGAAAAAAAATAAATACACATTTGTTTAATAAAACGAGGCCTTTTGATTTGTTTATCAAACAAATTATTGGCTAAATTGCATTTTTATTTCTATGAACGAACGAATGAATGAACAAAATTTGAAAAAATCCGAATTTTCGTGCACAGCTCTGGTTATAGTTCGCTCTGGAATCATGGTACTCTTTTGGGATATTTTTTTAAAATTGTTTTTGTTGTTTTGGTTTCAAGGGCATTCCTCCTCGTTATTGGTGTATTTTTACTGCTTTTCGTGTTCATATCAATGTGTCAACATCATCAGGCGTTTTTTAAAATGTTTATTCATTCGATAGAGGATTGGACTCGCCTCCAAAATCATCGAAACGATGAACATTTCCTTTGTAACCTAATGCGCTTTCACATTACGGCCAAAGAGTAAGTGTAAAAATAGACGTAGGGAAAATAAAATCCAAAATAATTGATATCCAATTGTTTATGAATCTTCAAAAAGTTCAGTCATCATATATTAATATGCACACAGAAAAAATTCTACGTTCAAATGTGCATGTATTTGTACGTACTCCGTTCAAATTTGGATTTGTACTAGATGCGTACAAATACAAGCAAAGTTGAACGCGCCAGTGCAAAGACACATACTTTCAAATTGATCTGTCATTGGTTAATATATGTGAGTTTTTGCACTGGCGCGTTCAACTTTGCATGTATTTGTACGCATCTAGTACAAATCCAAATTTGAACGGAGTACGTACAAATACATGCACATTTGAACGTAGATTTTTTTCTGTGCATTCAAGTTTGTGGGCTATCTGCTATTTTTAGCCAATATTTCTAGTTATTGGATATTTTCATTCGACATTTTGCAATATCAGCTATTTTCAGCCGATATTGTTAGCCCATAGTAATCCCTGGTGAAAGATAAGTTATTTCAATTGATTAGTATTTGCTGCAGTGGCGTAGGAATGGGGGGGGTTTTGGGGTCAAAACCCCCCCCGAAATGAGATCCGTATGGAAAAAATTACAGAGAACTTGAAGAATTTTTTTACAGTTTCTAGCGCATTATTTTCAAAAATTTCTGCTCGCTCCGCTCGCAATAATTTAAATGTAGTTTTGGAGTTCAAATATTCGCAATATTGCGTCGGAAGAGGTGCTTTTGAAGGAGCTCAATAGGATTTGCCCAGGATAGCGAATTTTTAGTGAATTTATGTATTTTTTAATTTTCCATTGCCACTTCCAACTGGAAAACAACCAAGCTATTAAAGTTTTCTGATACTTAAATGAGAAAAAACTGTGGCTATTAATGACTTTGAAAAAATAGCTCTAATTTGCTGAAAACTTGACAAGTTTTGTCTTCAAAATCTTCAATTACAACACAATTTCAATGGGATTTTGGATTGACATTATGATTTGTTTTGTACAGTCAAACCCCTCAATAGTGGAACATCTGTTTAAGAGAAAAAACGAATTTTCAGAAGAAATTGGCTATTGAAGTTTTTCCTCAAAATAACCTCCTAATAAGGAAAATTTCACCTCTAGATAAAGGGGAAAATCGTTCTTTTTTTGCCAAATTTTCCTTGCTTGAAAATCAGTTGAGCCGCAATTATTATTAGTAGACCTTCAAATTCGTCTATTTATTGAATTTCTTTGTTGTTTTTTTATTGAAACTTTTTTCAAAACCTCCTCTTTTTTGGTCTTCATAATCGGAAATATTGATTTTTTATAGAAAGAAAAATGAAATATTCATAATAACTAACATCTTGTTTTTATACAGTTGGTTTTCAGTGTCTTGTAATGCTTACAGCCCGATTGGTTTGGTTCAACTGCTATTAAGTACAATTATGCTTATCCTTGCGATCTTTTGCATAGATTTGGTAATGATCATTGTTCTCATTTTACTATCTGCTTTGAACTAACTATTTATTAACATTGTTGGTTTCATTTCAGCACTTTCAAAAACATAAATACAATATAGAAATTATTGTATTAGCAGCCTCGATTGGTACTTTAACTCTTCTCTTCTACTGCCACTACGGGATGTTGGCTACAGAAAGCTACGAACAAATATCGGACAGCATGTTTTCGAATATAAATTGGCATGAGCTGCCCGTCGGATTGCAGAAATATTTCATTCTAATGATTGCGAATATGCAGAAACCAGTTTATTATCATGGATTCGAGGTTGCCAGATTGAATTTGCAAACTTTTGCTTCGGTAAGAATAATTTCTGAATTATCTTCAGACCATGACATTCAATATGTGGTTCTAATAATTCCCGAATTGTTGTTACAGCTGGTCAAGACGGTGATTTCTTACTATATGATGCTTAGGACCATCACATCAAAATAGTTTTTAAGATTTACATTTAAAGAATGATGACCAAACGTTTAGCAATTTGAGCTGAAGTCTCAATGTCAGTCAAGGGAAAAGTTCTTTTTTACATGAACTGTTAACCATGGTTCTTTAAATCTATTCTGCGAATTTGCACTTTTGCTGTGTTTTCTTGTACTTTTATAGTGTGTTGAAGATTTTTGTTAAGTATAACTAGGCGGAGGCACTAATGGTGATTTTATCCACTTTGGTGGATGTCTATGCTTCATAGCAATAGTAAAGAACCTAAAAAATACAATAGTTTAGAAGCGATTAATCAATTTTAAAATATCATAAGTAACACATTTAGGTACACAAATTGTAAGCTAGTCACGTGACAATTGACTCGATTAAGCACATTTTAACGAAATAGCGTTAATTAGATAGAAATTAGTTTGATTTTTATAGTGCTTTGTTTTATTTTTGATGTTCAATTTTGTTTTGTTAAATAATTTTATCTAATCGATGTATTTCAAATTTGCCGCATTCTGACACACAAAATATCTCATAAAGTAACATTAGATTTTGAAACCACGAACTGGTTTGGAATTTAAGACAGTAATAAAGGGCAAAAATAGAAATAAGTTAAGAAATATATTTGAGCACATATCTAATATTTGAAGTGCATTGCACGCAATTTAATCTTAATCTATGGGAAGAATATAATTAATCATAAATAAATTGAATAACATTTGTATTTTTTTTATTGTAATTTTATTCCATAGTTTTGGGCCACCGATAGATGTCCAATTGCAATTTGAATTCTGATTACAATATTTTTTCAATGGCTGAATGGAATTTACAGTCAGTAAAAAAAGTATTCGGCCACCTGCAAAATTTTCATATTTTTGGTATTTTTGTGAAGAAAAACTATATAAATCCATTCAAATTTCTCTTATTCTCTTAGTTTATAATGTTTTCTTATAAATTCAGGTCACTTTTGGAATCACATTGTGATTTAACAATACTTTTAGGTCTTTTTTGTTCATGAGGTCGAAAATCAACGCAAAAAAAGTGTTCGGCCAAATGGCTTCACATGAGTTTTAATATAGAAATTTGCTTCAAAATCAATTTGAAATCATGAGAATAGTTAACGATTAATTTTTGGTGGGATTTTCTTTCACATTTCGAACTGCTTGCAGTCGCCGTGGTACTGAATCGACCAATTTTTTGGTGACAGCATCCGAAATATTGTTCCATCCATTTTGGAGTACCGATCTTAGCTCAGCAAGGCTGCTAACATTTTTTTTGCTCTTTTTTCGATCCAAATGATCCCATAAATGTTCAATGGGGTTAAGATCCGGGGATTCTGCAGGCCATTCGAGGACATTTTCAACATTTTCGGACAGCCATTGCTTCACACTTAGTGCGGTGTGCTTGGGATCGTTGTCATGTTGGAACGCAAAGTCGGCCTCCATGTTCAATTGGCGAGCACTTGACAATAAATTTTGTTCGAGGATGTTTTTGTACACATGCTGGTCCATTTTTGTATCAATGAAAACTAATTTCCCGACACCAGAGGCAGCCATACAGCCCCACACCATAACGGATCCGCCACCGTGTTTAACTGTTGGTGTTAAATGTTTTGGGTCGAGCGCTGTATTTGGTTTACGCCACACTTTTTCACGCCGATTTGATGAAAAGAGCTCAAACTTGCTTTCGTCTGACCAAATTACCTTGTTCCAGTATGATTGCGGCTTGTCTGCATGCTCGACAGCGAATTTCATTCGTTTGATTTTATTGGCGTTTCGCAACAAGCACTTTTTTCGCGCATTCCGGCCGTGATAACCATTTTTCTTCAAAACATTTCTCACAGTTTGGGCCGTTAACTGTATATTTTGTGATTCTTCGATGTTTGCGGCAATTATTGGAGCGGACACCTTTGGATTTTTTTTCACCTGTCGGACAATACTGGTTCTTAGTCGATCGTTCACTTTCGACGGCCGGCCAGATCTTGCTTTGTTGACTACTGTGCCGGTTGTGCAGAACCGTTTTATGATGGAATTTATTGTCGACCGTGGTTTGGAAACAATTTTGGCGATTTCACGCTCACTTTTTTGCTCTTTGTGTAGTTTTATGATGATTTTTCTCTCTTCAATAGTTGTTTCTTTTGATCTTGCCATTTTGGCGGTGATTTGACAAAAAATTGATGTTATACCGTGTGAATGCAATGTTGCAAATGACATTATTATTATAAATTACAACAGCAATTAATATTCTGATTGATTGTCATCGAAATGTCATCAAATCAGTACTAAAACAATAGCGGGATGTTATAAATTGACACTTGGCCGAAAACTTTTTTTGCGTTGATTTTCGACCTAATGAACAAAAAAGACCTAAAAGTATTGTTAAATCATAATGTGATACTAAAAGTGACCTGAATTTATAAGAAAATATTATAAACTAAGAGAATAAAAGAAATTTGAATGGATTTATATAGTTTTTCTATGATAAAAATACCAAAAATATGAAAATTTTGCAGGTGGCCGATTACTTTTTTTACTGACTGTAAACTAGCATCGGCCTTTCGCATTGCTATTTTTGTGTAAGCCTCATTTGAAGTCGTATGATCAATCTGGTATCCAAATTCCGAATTGTGTCAATATTCTCAATGTTTTGTCCATTTTTGCAAATTGGTGTCGTGTCATTATATTTGAAGCAAATTATGCTTTGAGGAAATGATAATTGCCTTGGACATTCTTGAATTTAGATTTATGCCATAATTTTCACAAAAATTCCACATGTTTTTTACATAGCATGAAGATAATGACAGCTGGGCAACGCAAGCAACACATAATTTTCTCAATTGTGCTAAAAATGGCACATTTTGTGGTACAAAGTCAGCGGTTGCCAGCTGAAACTACGGCGCTGTGATCGGCGTTGCCGGTCATATTCAGGCTATGGTTTTTTAGTTCATCATTAATAATATTGATCGCTTCATGGATTTTATCCACTTCACACTCAATATAAAGTTGCACAACCTTGCAAACTCTAATATACCTCACTATGTTATTAATAAATATTGAAAAGAACAACTCTAAATTATTTTTGCCCTTACGTTTGATAGTTAATTGGTCCGATGTGATACTATTTATTTTTACTGTGTGGTTACAACACCCTCCCAGGGAAATTTTCAAAACATTTTTTATGTATTGTCACGTATACCAATTTACCGGTTAGATGTTTATTATATAAATAAATTCCTTTAAAAGATATTTAAGGCCTCTAGATGTTTCGAAACAGTAACACAAAGACTTTGTGACAAAGTGCATCTGTTCAATTTCACTATCGTATGCACGAATTTCAAATGTTCCTTCGCTATTCGCATTAAAAATGGATAAGTTTTCTTTTTTTTAATGACATGATTGCCAAAACACATACAGAAAATCCACAATTTTCCAAATTTTGGTCTGGAACCTTCGAATCCTTCATTCAAAATAGTACAATTTGAATAATTTATGCCATTTTTAAGATATAAAAGCGACAGAAACTGCCAGTTTTGCGCAGTTTTCATTTGATATTGATCGTCTGCGAACAGCAGCAATTGTTGAACACAAAACTTATTAATTTTTCCAAATTTTATTACAAAAAAAACTTCATTTAAATTATATAAACAAACACGTTTAAACTAAAGCGAAAAATCCATTTAAGTTAAGCTTAAATTGTGTATCTCGTATTCTAAGCTACTTTGTGCAGATTCGAAAAATTGTCCATAATTTCTTCGGAACAATTCTAAAATTTGAAACTAAAGATGAAAGTCCTCAAAAACATTCAATTTCTTTTGAATCTTTGTGGTATTCTTTCTCATCGTTTAACGGAGCCAACAAATGATTTTTTTAAATCATTCGCCACCTACTACTATTTACTGTTTCCGATTGTTTGCATAACATCAAGTGCAGCAATCATTTACGTGAATTGGCCACATGTTGATGTCGTTTTAGATCCTTTTTTAATCATGCTCGGAGTCTCTCAAAGCCTTGGAATGTATTTCAATGTTGGCATACAAATGAAGAAAACAAAGATTTTGTTTTTGGAATTGCAACACATTGTTGATGCAGGTACTTGAATTTAAAAAAAAAAAATTAAAAAAACCAAAATCAGACCAATTTGTTTGATTTAATACTTTTTTAAAGAGATGCAAGGGAGTGGCGTGTTCAACATTTATTTAAGCGTTGAACAAAAATGTCAGAGATATACAAAAATTATTTGCTCATATGTAATGGTACATCAGTCAGCGTGTATAGCAGCCGTTTTATGCGCTGTCTATAATATAATGACTGGAAATACGGACACATCAACTTGGTCTTTGCCATTCGATCTCATCATGCCATTCAATACGGAATGTATATTGGGATGGTTTTTATTGTGGTTTATTCAGTTTAACACTACCCTGACATACGTTACATCCATTGTCACCTTAACGACATTCTTTGTATGCTGCTGCATTTACATCAATGGCATTTGTGATCATTTCGATTATTTGATTCAGTTAGTTTCGGAAGAAATACGACTCGATAGAAATGAGAAATATTCGGCCAAACATCAACAGAAAAATCGAAAAATTGCAAAAACCCTTTCGAAAGCATTGACTATTCATGTTAAAATGCTTGAGTGAGTTGAATTTGGCTTTGAATATTTTTATCTCATTAAAATTTTATTAAATCGTTATTAATTCGTTTTAAATAGGATCTTTAATCTTGTAGCTGATATACACAGTGGTGCAATTTTTTCGCTTCTCCCGCCCAATGTCCTCATGTGCGCCTGTTCTATGTATATACTTGAACATGTACGGCTCTTTTTTTTAAATCAATATTTATTAAATCACAATTGAATTACGATTTTAAAATTCTTATTTCAATTTCAATTTTAGTCGACTCTTGGAATTGTTCTGATCGTCTTTCATATTATGTGCATAGTTTGTTCGTTGGTTTGGCCATTTCTCTACTGTATTTTTGCAAATTCGATTTCAACACGAATTTTAACGATTGGCAACACAACATACAATTCAAATTGGTTAAATTACCCATTGGAGTTGCAAAAATATTTAATTTTGATCACCGCTTGCTCAACGAAGCCGAAATATTTCACTGGATTCGGAACGATTCGCTGCACTTTGGAAGTGTTTGGAAATGTACGCATTTCGATGTGTTTTGGAAAAAATCTTGTGTCTTAATTTTGATTCAAATTATTTCTATTATTTTTTGCAGCTATTGAATAAATCATTTTCTTATTACATGATCTCTCGACGAATGTCTCAACACTGAGGTTCTCGCAATGGCCATTTATCCAAAAAGCGGTTCAAATAATTCTTGAATTGTTATTAAAATTATTCAGGGTGGTGATCTCTTTTACCATATGCTTAGAACCATCACATCACAATCGTTTTCAAAATTTGAATTTAAGTTTATTTTGTTAATTTACACTGTTGTTGTGTTTTATTGTGCTTTGCTGGTGTGTTATAGATTTTTGTTAAGTGTTACTGGGCGGAGGCACTGATGGTGATTTCATCTACTTTGGTGGATGTCTTTGCTGTTGGCTGTATTTTGCACAAACGAAAATAATGTCTATTTTGAAGGTTAATAGATAGAAAGAAGATAGTTTGATTTTATTTGTTTTTGCCCTGAGGTTCATTGCACGCGATTCAATCGTAATCCATGAGATCCGAATAAAATAAAATAAAATAAAATAATAAATACTGGGCGGGTACACTGATTAAGACTCAATATTATACAGGTGGATGTCCTTGCTGCACTAATGAAACGAACGAAAGAGTCTTTATCGTTTGCCATATTTGTTACTGTAGTTATTAAAGTTTAGTAGTACAGCATCGATTAACCAATTTCAAAACATGCAATTCAATATTAAATCTTAATAACTTAATATCACATGAAAAAAACAAACTCAAAATTTTGCACGCACACGCTGCTGTTTTAGTGACTCAAACAAGTGAAAACTTCGATCAAAACGATCAAATTATATGAGTTGTCACAAAAGTACACCGCACACACCATCGGAATATTTAACTTCTCAATTTTATGGATGATAGAATGAAAAAAAAATGTCAATGTTCCATCGCAACCACTAAACGACGACATTCTTCGACTGAATTGTGGTATACTTTCTTGCGTTTTAAATTTGATTTGTTTGAACAAAGAAATGAAGTGAAGTCGTATAAAAGAGATACAAAGAAAAGTTTTTTGTTCATGTCATGAAACCAACGAGCGTTGTTTTTTTTTATTTGACTTTGTTTCATGGAAAAATCAATTGAAAGACTTTGACCAAACAAAAAGAAAGAAAAATCTCCTTCATCGAAAGGTAGATGCATGGTTGATTGGTTTGTTTTGCGAAACGATATTCTTTGTCTCATCAAATGTGTCAAATTCAAACGGAACGACGAACGAAGATCCAGCTAAAAAAAAAATCTATTATCAAGCGAAAAACATATAACCGCCGGTTTCGATGTGTTTTATGGCAATAGAAACCATGTGGTATTTCCGAAGACAACATCGGATTGATTTCACATGACGATTGAAAATCACATGGGCGTCGAAATGCTGAATTTGGCAGAAAAATAAAAAGAAAAACAGTTAAACGTAGACATAAATCATGCAATAGATGATAAAAAAAGTTTATTATTGAATTAACCACTGAGATTTTCGTTGTTGGTGAGTAAGCATAAGTAAAAGAGAAGAAAAAACAAACTCATCGAATTCCTCGATTAGATTGAGATGAATTGGATCATGAAGAAAACTCCTTGAATGCTCGAGACACTTTTACTTGTATTCGTTAACTTTTTATCAAAAATACCGTGCTGTGTGTGTGTGCGTGAGTTTGATGCCCAAGGTGAAATGGTATGTCCAGACAGTACAAGGTGTGAGTCGATATACGGTACATGTGAGGTATAGACACTTCATTCTTGCACATATGTTATGTGTTCAATTGTGCCTCATAAATGACAGCTTTCACATAAACAATGAACCTGAACACATTCGAACCGTACCGACTGATGCCACCAACAATTCAACCATTTGCATACTTCAAAAATAAAAAAAAATCTTAAAATAAATGAAATCAAAATCAAAGTCGGTAAATACATAAAGTTTTGTGAATTGTACAAACGAGACAAAGACAAAGGAAATATCGGTCCGATTTTCATGTAAATTTAATCGGGTTTTATCGAAGTATTTTGTATGTGTGTGTGTGTGTTTGTGTTCGTATCAACTGCAATAAAAAAAGGCTAAGGAAAAGCACAAAATACGATACAGTTAAAAGAATAAGACCGATTGTTTCTTCAAGCGCCCCAATACTTTGATTGATTTTTATGAGCTCTTTGCCCAAATATGTATTCTTATTTTGGCTGTTAAACTGTTTATATCGATATTTCATAACTTCGAACCTCCCAAAAACCAAATGGATAATTTCGCATAGAAAATCCAATATTTTTCGTGGTTCTTAACCGAACCATAAAATACATACCATAAAGAAAAAGAATACCGCCGCAAAAAACAACCATATGTACATATCAAAATACGGAAAAAAATAAAATTACCAAATCCTATTGTATATTTCGTTTCTTTTGACCGATTTTTTTTCACAAAAAATGCATAAAATTCAGAACGGAAATGTGTGTTGTCTGTGCTAAAAAATCGGGCGATCAGCACGTTTTACCATATATTTTGGTTTATTTTCAACAGTTAAACGTATAGATAAACGGTTGCGACTAACAAAAATATTAAGCACTCAATTAATATCCTGGGACTACATGCACAGCTCGGGGGCTATGTGTGTGTGTGTATGTCACATTTGTGTGACAAATTCGCGCGCATCTTTAAAACACTTTCACGTAAATGATAACGATATATTTATATTTCAGTATAATATTCTCTTCGAAAACAACAAAAAAGAACACAGCGTTTTGTATAGCCAAAGGCAAACATAGATATCGCTTTTTGTTTTCAATCATCCAAACATATACAAAAAGATGTTCCTATTTTCATATGCTATAGATGCACGGAGGAACTGATGCGATTAAGTTTTTCCATCAAATGTGCACTTAAACACTTTTTTTTTGTCTGGTGTGTGTCAGAGACATTTCGTTATGATACCCATTACGCTAGTGATGCTGGTGTAGTGTCATCGGCATAATTTGAGTATTGCTTCAGATCGATTTTTGTGGCCTCACATATAAAAAAAAAACACGGAATATCAACGGAATGGAGAATAAAATGGACTGGAATCGTAAATTGCCTACGGTTTACATGTAAACCACTTTTGGCGATACTTGTGTATTTTTTTTGTTGGTTTCTTGCACAAATTGAATGGTTTTTACTTGGAAATTTGCGTGTAACACGTGTACAATTGTGAGATCACACTTGTCAAATGCATCGACGATTTCACTTGAATTTCCAATTGAAGTGATATCATAATTTACGTCACAATTTGGCTTAAGGGCAATCTGCACAAAATTCAAATCCATTACTATGGCTTGAAAACGCATATGGGCTCGTTTAGAAGTTAAACATACACCTTTATCAATGTATTGTAATTGTACAGAACAGAAATTGTGGACACCTAGCAGCTTATATACAAAACAACATTAGAGTATAAGAGTTCTCCTAAGTCTTTGCTCTCTATATGAATGTACCATTTTTTTTTTAAATTAACGCTCACACGCTCTAGAAAGCACCAGAAATGTACACTCGAGCAACGCAACATATTCACGAATCGATTCGAGCTTGGACCATGTCAGCATTACAACAACTTAGAGGTTATTTAGCAACACTCTGATTGAATACGGGAAAACATCACAAGCTCCCTATTTCACACAAATTGATTGAATGAATCCCATCCAAACGTCAAAGTATTAACTTGCTTTCAATGAATAAATGCAGTTTTCATGTTATAGATGTATCAAAGTTTTTCTTCAAATGGACCAAACTTTTCAACAAGTTTAGTTACAGTAAAATCAAAAATCATCCAGAATTCTATGAAATTCTCAACAATTACAGATGAAATGGTCGTAATGAACATGTGTAACAACAATTTCAGTCCACACTCAATGTTTTTATTACAAGACATAGGTAAATAATTTCAGGTATCAGACGAATATTCGGTAAGATACACCGATATATCTATAATATTCTACTGTATCCTTATATAAATATAAGCACATAAAATGTATTTTAAGCTAATATAAATATTTGGAAATCTTCTATCTGTAACCGATACTTAGATATTGATTGCAAGGTGTGTTGTAATTCAATCGGTAATTCAATTATGATAATCGCCTGGAATATCAAACGGCAATAATGACGCCCCCCCCCTTGGGTCACTTTTCAGCTTGTATCTCGCATTCAAAGTAAATATTATATGCGAGCTACAAGGGGCACTCATATCGCGATTTTCAATTCATTTTCACGTAAAAGTAGATTTACTTTATAAGGGAAATTAGCTTGAATGATGTCATTTTCTTCAACAATGAGTGTCATGCACTTCATCGCATTATTCACTGCACTTCATCGAAAAATTTCCATCTTAATAATGTGCTTTAAACTAATTAATTTCCAGTCATTGTAATTGCTTATCGTACGTTTTTTACGGGACCAAAAAATGGTTTAGCGAAACTTTCAAACTGAAAATCACTTGCTTCTTAATTGTTCAAGTGTCATCACTTGATGATTAACATGTATCTGGTTAACGTGAACTGGAAAACTTCATTGGAAGGCATTTGTGGGAAAAAAAGAACAATAAAAAAATAACTCGTTTGTTTGCATTTTACGAACGATGCGTAAGTTTGATACATGGATGCTCTTGCTCTTCCATATCATTCATAAATCTTTTAGCACATTAAACATCAACGCGATGAAGTTTGAAGTATATCATTCATTATATTATAAATAAAGTCAGTTTTTGAAGATGGCGTTTCATTCCAATACTTCAAATGCAATGGAAATACTGAAGAGTTTTAGTACACAGTGATGTGGTTTGTGTGAAATTCAAGTGGTGAGATACACATACTCATCTTCATACAAAGTATAATGCAAAACTTACGAAAGAAATTAAAAAACTTTCGAGCTCTCAAAATAATATTCGACGGTAGAGGTGTGAAATGGAAGTGGTTATCAGTCGTGTGCTGATATTGTTTTGCATTCACAAGTTTTAACCGAAAATACGGTAAGTAGAATAGCACAAATAGAGCCTGAAAGTTCTGCTAGATAAACAGATACACGTCGACACGGCCACAAGGTAAAATTTCTTCAATAAAACTTCATCGTGGTTGTGAAGGATGCAATTCACCTAGTAGTTCATGTTTGAGCATTTCAAATCCCATCGTCGAAATCGCATGTTGTTTTTTGTATTCATAACGAGTTAAAATTGAAGAATATACTCATATTCGAGTTCAATGGATGCACATTTGCACACACACACACTCACGTCCATTTTATATCATTGTACGTTCATATTTGTAAAACAGGTCTTACTCAGCCCAAAGTGTAAATGTACGCTGTATTTTGCACATTTCCGAATTTTCGAGCCAAACAAATGTGCGCGCCGCAATCAAAGCTCCACACTTCAAACTTTCTTCGAAATGCATTCGCATCAAAACGTTCTGCTATATACAATCAACCGATGAGAATTGTTTTGAGTCTTCAACAATCGAATGGCAATGGCAAAAATACCAAATGCAAGATACGAGAAATGGAAAAGAGTTTTTTTTCTCAAAAAATAAAAATCGGAACATGGAGATGGAAAAGAAAATTGTGTCAAACATTTAAAGAATTGTAACAAGAGAATAAATGAAACATGTTTTTGTTCTGTTTGTTCTTCTATCATGACATCGAAATTCCTTATGAGTTGAAAACGTGGTGGAAAAATGAATGTAATACCAAGGCTTTTTGTTCTAGAAAACTAACTCCACTTAAGATACAGTAAAACACCGAACAAGAAAACTATGATTATCCATTTACAGACATTTTGCTTTACCTCACACACACACACTTTCTCTTTCTCTCTGTGTGTATGTCTTTCTTGTGCTGCATCCACTTGTACTCAACACTGTTGAGGCTGCTTTGAGTTTGTTGAGTAATTTTCGTAAGAGGAACAGCAAACAACAAATGTAGCGTAAATAACAAAAATTGTTTCCAATTTCCGTCGTTGGCTGTATGTTTCATTGACACACCCATACACAATGTCTGCAGCTCTCAACATATAGTGTGAGTAAATTTAGTTTTCGCTGTAAATCCCTTTTCAACTGATTTCAATTTTCATGCTCAAACACATAAGCACCTAGTTTACATTGTATGGTTTACAATGCATGGCTCGTTTTATAAACATATATGTGTATTTTTACGCATTTAGCTGAGCTAAGCAATATGTTTACTCAAGACAATTTCCATTTCCCTCTCGACCTCATTGTATTCGTATTCAAAGATTTGTTATAAAAGACCAACAAATTGCACGTTGCGTTTTCTTTAAATTGTTTTAACCGTAAAATTGATTAAATTCAATTTTGTTTGGAAGGTGATGTGTGCACCCTCGAATAATCGATTGTGTAATTATTTACGGAACGATACCAGTTACGTCTTATCTGTTGTGCAGCAAATGTAATCAAGAAAGTCTCAAGTGAACATTCAAACGCTTCAAGAGATGCATCTTATGTTGTGCCAAAGAAATGTTGATAGATTTTGAAAATCACTCATGACCCGATACAACACATTGAATGCATTCAATGCATTGTTGCTTAGAGCTGAGTCATTAGAGCTGAGATGGGCATGGATAGCTCCGGCAGCATTTGGGATAGCTCGAATGGTTTGAAATCATTGGGAGCACAATCTAAAACTGATAAATCTAATGTAAATTGTGTCCAACAAACAACAATAGATTCCATTGTTTTGGATTGACTCGACAATGATTTCGAACTATTCGAGCTATCCCAAGTGCTGACAGCGCTATCTGCGCCCACCCCTGCATTAGAGCATTGCATTCAATGCAACATTTCAACTATGTTATGTGAAGAGTCCACGAATTTGCAGCATTTATGATATTTCGGAAAGTGTTCAGCGAAAACATGTTCATTTAGAACGGCTTGATAGTGCAGAACGTGCTGCAATTTCGAACATTTCAATGTTATTAATGTAGTTAATATCTTGAAGTATATAAGTTTTTAGGTTTGCTCAGCTACAAATTGAAAATGAATTCATGCTTGAATCGCTAAAATAATGAAATTCAATTAGAGAAATTGTATCTTGTGGATGGGATTAAGCGCTGTCTTCAAATATGCACCGAGTTCACTAATCGCTGGCACTCTTTTGTCGTTTGGTTTGAGTTTACTGTGTGTTATTAAAAGGCGATGCTCATTAAATTTATATTCGAAGTAATTAGTGTAGTCCACTTCACACAGTATGTCTGTTAGCTTTTATCCTTTCTTTCTTAGTCTTCCCCCTTCTCTCTGTCACTTTATCTCTCTCCCTCTCTCTCTCTCACACACACACACAACAATCAAAATGTCCGTTTCTTATAAATATCATGCTAGATATTTTTTTTCTTACTTTCATCTGCAAAAAAAATATGCGCAATGCGCATCCAACATTAAAAAAAAGGAGGCCAGGCAAATAGTATCGCACCAAGACTTGCAAAAATTTTTTCTCACCAAACGCAGTGAAAGACTGATGATACTAAGAAACATGTAAACATATTACTGTGTGTTTCGTACAATAGGAAAAAAGAAGGGATGGATTCAACGTGGAGCAAGAAAAAAAAAAGAAAATTCATTATCCTGTTTTACATTTTATGGCCTGTCTGAAAAATTGGACTTAATTGCCATCCATAATAAACGATTATTTTCGGTTTTTGCATCGGCCTTATCCACTTGAAACAAATGGAGCGTGTCCGACACAAGATCAAGGCTTTGATATCAAAATGGTGAATGTTTGCTCTTTGCCACGCATTGCTTGGCTCAAATGACAATGTTGTTCATGGTGACCGAAACTTATTCATGCTCAGCCACATAAAAAAAAGAAAACGGTCGTTGCGTTTTCCGTTTGCTGCACTTTCATGGTTCAAAAAGTCCAACGCACATCTGCTTCGTGAAACGTCTGTACAGCGACGCTGTCCATTCATTACGCTTTCAAAATAAAAGCCTCATCCCTACATGAATAACCCATGAAACGCATTGCAAACTGACAGAGTTCAGTTCAGAGTTAATGAAGCTTTCTCTCGAAAATGATGACGACCATTTGCTGCACATAGACACATTTATCGTTTTATATTTCACTTTTGTTTGCATTTGAAATTGTTTTTCAAATGAACAAAAAAAGAAACCATTTTGAAAGTCATTGAAAATGCGTTCGTTGTCTGGAGTGTACACTTGTTTACTCACCGCATCAAGCTAACGATCCACAACCATAAGACTGTGAATATTCCAACTTCAGTTAGAATTTATTAATTAGCTTTCTTAATCATGTTGGACCATGTTGTACCAGAGGTCGCAATCGGACCATATTCGGCCGAAAAAAAAATGAGAATCGCACTCAAATTTCGCATGTGGGTCGGGAGGGTGTTTTTTGCCCTCAAAGTCTCTGGCGTGACCAACATCTTTTTCGTTTCTTTTAGACCAAAACGTCCAGATCCAAAATTTGAGCCCGATTCTCGAAGGTCTAAACGTTCGATTGCGACCTCCGGAAGGTACACATTTTGCTGACAACACATAAATATCCAATTGGATCATCAGCGAAAATGTTTCACCACGGCAAAATGTGTCGATCGATAAATCAGTTCAATTATAAATCTCATTTGATTTCTCTCATCCGATTAATTCTCCTCTTTTTGTGTTAACTTGATGATATTAAAGAAAAAATTAACCATTCTCCTTGGGATTTACACATACATTTCCATGGGCGTACCCAGGAATTCGCTCAGGGGGGGGGGGGCAAAATTCGGTTTCAGGGGGGGCAAAATTTGGCTAGGGGGGGGGGGGGGCAAAATGAAATCTATTCAAATTTGAATATTTAATTGGCCAGCTGTATCTTATTTATGTTAAAACTGACAAAACATTTATTTCCATCGTTCTCAAATCAATTCAATACTAATTTTCTAGGGTTGGCTGCAAATTTATCAATAGAATCGTAGCCAAGTTTTGATTCTCCTCAATGAGCTGAATGAGCGTTCAACGGTACAAGTGGTACATGGAAGAGCTATGGCTGTCTTCAACGCTCGCTGAATGGATGGGAAGAAATCATTTGCTTCTTTTAACACATCTATCAAATCAATATCGTTGAGTTCCTGTTCCTCTTTCAACTTCCATGATTCAAACCATTGCTCAATTTCGTTCTTCAAGTTTGGTAATTCATAAAATTCGGCCGGTTCAATCATTTTTAATTTCAAGTCCTCTATGCCAGTTTTTCTCATATTAAATGGGTGTAAAGAAAGCAGTGAATAAGCTGATGAATTTTCATTCGAAAATCGAGATTCCAATGAGCTTATCAATGAATCTAAATATGGAATCAAAATTGATTTTTTTAAGTAATCAGAAAAATCTGTTGCTGGCTGATTTGAGCGATGTTTTTGGAGACCAGTTAACCTTGGTAATTTTAGATCAATCTCAATTTTGTCGGCCAATTCTCTTGCATCATGCACAATATCTTTTATTTCTTTATCAGAATTTTCACGAAGTTGAGCAAAATCTTGCACAATTCTCTTTATGTGTGCTGCGCATCGAAAAATATCCATACTCTCGATGAATAAGCAAATTTCAAAAATTTGCACAAAAGCAAATCCAGGGGGGGGGGCAAATGCCCCCCCTGCCCCCCCTGGGTACGCCCATGTACATTTCTATTTTCAGTGTAAAATCTCTGTCACTTGTTTTTCCATTTTATTGATGACGATCGTTACGATGCAACTTAACACCGTTCCGCTCGTTGACAGTCAAATGTGTGTGAGTGTTTGTCTCTGTTTGTGTGTGTGTGTGTGCATTGTGCAAATCCCATGCGTCGTCACTTTTGAATTTGTGTGTGCCACTGCATTTTGTTGCCACTTCTGCAAATGGTTTTTCGCATAAATTCCGTGCTGACTTGCATAGAAATGAGATATTTGTATTTAATTTATTTCCGATGCCAAGTGCATCAAGCAACAAAACTATTTTCGATCAAATATTCATTAGAATCTCTTTTTCATTTCGTGTTGCATGTTGTTGGTGGTTGAGAGTGTGTTGATATGATTCAAGCCACTTTCGCTATCCGCATTCAGTTTCGATGGTATGGTGATGGATTCTTTGCCATCGTGTTGTGTGCGCGCACAGGGCACATTGCACACTGCATTTGATTGGCATGACATACATCTGTGTAAACACTGTTCAGCAGAGATTTGTGCATTTCATGACGATGGAAATGACTAATGAATACGTGTGCGTCTGACGATTCGTTGCAATTTACTCGCGCGCGCTCTCTCTCTCTTTCTCTGTGTGTGTGAATAAATAAATAGATATTCATCATTTGGGTTCCATGAGGGATTTTACATTTATGCAATACGTTGCCGATGCAAACTTTTAACAATTTCAACACCAGAAAAACCGCACACACTCAAACATTGTAATCATAAGACGACCAAGCGTCAAAACCAAAATAACGACCAAATCAAATGATTTGCCACAAACGTACACCACGTACACCATCGGAATATTTAAACTACTCAATTTTATCAATGATTCCTACCGTTTCATAACATCCACTAAATGACGACATTCTTCGATTGAATTCAGGTTGTAGTTTTTTTTTTCGCTTTAAATTCGATTTGTTTGAATAATGAAATGAAATTCATATGAATGAGATACAGAGACAAGTTTTCTATGAGATGAAGTCGACGAACGATGATTTTTCATTCGAGTTTGTTTGATGAAAAAAAAACAGTTGAGAGACATTGAACAAAAAACTTTTCCATCGTAAGGTTGGATGTGCGAGGTTAATTGGCTGGTTGATTGATTTGGTGAAATGATATTTTTTGTCTCATCAGATTCAAATTTAATGTCGAATGAAAAAACTGAATTGTTATGGTTTTCTGAGCGAAAATTCAAGCTTTTCCAAAGTCTTTTTAGAGGAAGAAAACTGTTTTTTCAAACAAAATTCTCAATGCAATTTAATGATTTGAAATCAAATTCCCTGTAAATGAATATTCTATATTTTCCGAAGCGATGTGTTTTTAGGTTAAAAACTTACACGGGTTTTCGTGCATTTTGATTGATTAAATTGAGAAACAAAACAAAAGCCAAAGTTTTGTTTGTCTGTCTCTCCGAAAAAAAAAGATGCGAAATCTGTAACAAAAAGAAATCACAAAACTCTGTCGATTCGAAAGAATTTCGGAAATAAAGTAATTGATAAACGTATATTTAGCCTGCAGATATGGACCGTAGCATCGACTGTGTCAAAATGATATCTATTTTATGTACCACCTGTCTAATTTTATTGTTATACATTTTCTATACGCGCATATGTCTGGTCACACGCTTTGGTTGCCAACCAATGGTTGGTGTAGTGTGAAAAGGGTTTGAAAAGTACTTCGTGAAAAAAAAACCATCTCAAAAACATTTATGCAATTTACAAGAATCCCAATGGAAATATAAACAACAACAAAAAATAGGAGAAAATCGGAAAAAATCCGCTTGAAGTAGCAGAAGTTGTGTCAAAATAATTCCAAAACGGGAGTAAGCAAACAACCGTTGAAAATCTCCTCTAAATGTTGCACGTATAAACACATGCGTCTACCAAAAGAAATATCTGAAAGTCATTTTGAGGTTACGTTTTAACACGTTTCTTTATTTTATTATTTTATTTATACAAAGAGGGAAAAAAGCATGTTTTATTTTTAAAAAGAGAATTAAATGGAAATTTTAATAAAGTGACCATGCACCCGGACAATGATTCACCAAAATAACACTTTTACATCGAAATTCTGCCTCCTATTTCCTCAGGTCCAATTTATTATCATTAAATACGATATTCACTGGGACATGAACAAACAAAAAAACAGAGCCCGCGGTTCGTTTGCTTGCTCCAAATTACTCAGATAATTTGAATAGTCAGTGTAGGTATTTTGAGCTGTTTGGATACCTTATGAAAACTTCGAACATGCTTGAAGTTTCACTTAACTTTTGGTTCTTAAATTGTCCTCATTCCATTAAACTTTGAATATTACACCAAATGAATGTTCCATTTTTTATATTCTTGGGTGTTTTGAGTTGAAAAATTGCCTTCAATTTTATTTTTAATGTTTATCTTAATTAAACTAACTGATACGACATACATTTGTAGTTTATTTAGCTCTATTCGCTCTCCGTGTTGCTTGTTTAATTCAGTAATGATGAAGATTCTCAGAATTTCATTCATTATGTAAAAATGGATTTGTTAAGCTGTCGATCACATCATTCGATGTCGCACAAATGATAATGCAACCAAATCCGATTGTTATGCACACATGTTAATGCAGTTTTTGTAGTAAGCGGATCTAGGAGAGCATTGATGAATATTGCACTATTTTGAATATGGTGTTAAAATTAGAATTGTCAGACCAATGAAACTAATTCGAGTGGAATTCTTCTGAATTCAATTAGTTTGAATTAAAATTAAAATCCCGTATACTTTGCTGCTAATTAGTTGAATGTGTTGAATGAATGCAAAGTTTGTGCATAAAATTGCTGGAAAAAATAAATAAATCACAATTAAGTGCTTCCCTACACACTGGTTACTATAATCAACGGTAATGAAGGGTTTAGTGAAACACCATAACCACACACCTCACTTTGAATTCATTAATTCACAGCAAAAGTGTCTTGCTTTAATTGAGATATAGCACATTCAAACATTATTCATAGCACATCCATGTCCGAGTGTTCGAAATTCTAAACTCCACCATTCACTTTCGATTGCATAATTTCAACCTATTTATACAAAACGTAATTAATCAAATTCATTTATTTGGGTGATTTTTGTACATTTCTTTCATAACTTCCGGTCTTATTCCATAATTCTGTTCCCCTTGAACATTAAAACGAACAAAGTGTTTGAAATAAATAAAAAAAAAAAACTGAGTTGAAAAACAGTTGATTTTCATTGTTTCCTTACAGTTTAACAGAGGAAAATCAACTGAACAATTTCCATCTTCGAAGCAACCCGGAATTTCAATTTTTCTGCAGAATTTCACTGGAATACTGGTTAATTTTCATGGAAAAATTCACTTGCAATTTGAAGAAATTGCAAAGGCGTTTTACCTGTCGTTCTAATAAATCGTTTCTACGGTTACTTTCGCCATAACAGTAAATATTCTGTTGACGGTAAAGTCTTTTTTACCACACCGTCTTTTGCATAATGCAAACGAAAAATGAATTTTACCCACCGGAACTAAAGAGTAAAATTGCCACAAATTGTGCAATAAAATGGAGTGCGTTTTGACTATTTTACTGATGAAAATAGAGATTTCATTCTTTTGTTCGACCAAAGGTCCCTGTTTACAATGAAATTGTCACATACATTCAAACGGTTGGTTATGCAATATTACGCAGTCACAAGCACCAGCACACACACCAACACCGACAATGCCAACCGACTACATACTACAAAATATAAATTATCATTACATTATTATTATTATTACTGGATGCCAACAAAACCTGATAAACTACCCGGTGCAGCTAGTTGGCGCTAAAGGTGACACACACACCGCACAATGCTTATATTCTCTGCGGCATATAATTTAATGTTTTGAACGACTTTTCCGAACTTTGTCTGAATTATTGCATGGTATTTTAGTTCTTTTTAGTAGGCATTTAAGTTAGTCAAAAGTTTTTTCCAACCTCGTTCGGTATGCAGCGCAAGAAACACAAGTGAATAAAACGCATTTTTCGAATTTTTTACACATTTTTCTTTGCTGTTTTTTTCGCAGCAACAACAACAAAAAATGCGGCCAAATTCTTGGAGCATTCTGATTATTCGTGTCGAGTTTCGAATTTGATGTAACATTTCGCAATGTTCAGTGATCTGAAACTTTTTAGCCGGAAGGTGAGAGCGTACAGCAGCAATAAAAAAAAGCGAACCATCGTTTTTTTTCTTCTTCTTCGAAACCTTGTTTGCATCTACCATACATATCAAGGGCTTCTATCTCATGTTCGAGAAAATCATTTGAGTTGGTCGCTCGCGTTCAATTAAATATGAATGAAAATAAACGACACAAGCGACAGCCAGCGAATAGTAAATTTCCGTTGCTTTTGTCCAACAAAAAAAAAAGATCCTCGTATCCATTTTCATGCTTTTCATATTTCCATCATTGAGCTATGTCCACTGAAAGGATTTTTTTTTATCTGTTTCCTTTCAATCTTTCTGCCAAACGTGTTGGGCTTGTGTGTCTGTGTATGTGAAAAGAATTGGAAAAACGGCCGAGTGTCGATTCAATTACAAAAAGAGTAAGTGAGAGCGAGAAAGGGGATTGAGAGTTCGAACAAACAAAGAGCAGAAGCAGTTGTGGTATAAAAAAAAATGCCCATGTAATGGCCCAAGTGAAGCGCGCGTGATGTAGATTAGGCAGCTCATATGCACACGCAAACGTGTCCACATAACATGCCATGAGTGATAGAGAATTAAACGTACGGATTATTTTTGCAGCGAGCAAAAAAAAAAGCAGAAGGTCGCATGGAGTCGACAAAATCCATTATGTGTGTTATGCCAGAGCCAAACCATCGGGAAAACGAACCCGATTAAATCACTAGTCTCGTTCAACACCAAACAGATAATGGTAAAATGTGTCGACGGGTTGCGGTTGTTTTTTTTTCACATTTTAAACCACAAAAAAAGGAATCATTCGAATGATGAAGGCATGTTGAAATTCATCACAGTGAAATTAGCTCAAGCAATACTCAGTATTTGAATTAACCGACAACACAAAAATGCTATACCGTTGGTGCCGATCTACCAATCATGCATAAATATTAAATGTGACGTCAAAATGGGGTTTGATGTTACTTAACCGGTATGTAACACGATTTTTGCTATCAGCAAATTGTATGGATCTTACATTTCTATGATGCGGTCAAGCCATGTGAAGGGGATTCAATGGACGCTTCTCGGTAACAGTTCTATAGCGCTTAACTTAAATTTTGCACAGAAATTTTCTTTCTCTCTCTCCCTCTCTCTCACACACATACAAACGCAGCGAAAAGGCGGATACAAATCACCTTAAAAGGTAAAATAGATTTTGAACTTTAAACTTATATCAAACAAAAAGTGACGATAACCCGATCAAAAACTCAATTACTGGTCACAAAATTCCCATGGCATCTGCTTGACGTTTACACTGTTCACAAATACCACTTTGGAATTATTTACTGTAATGTTAATGTGATTTTACACTTTGTTTTAAATGCACCAGCAAAACTTTTTCGAAATTTGAAACATAGTAAAGCATAGTAAAGCATATACCAAAAATATTTTGTTCTTCTATTTTTTTCGTCAGGGAAAATTTGTACTGAAGCTGAAAACAACGTTGAACCATGGTTCACGATCGTTTTTGACTGAGTGTCTCAATAGTCCTGCGGTAAAAAAAAAATCACGAGAATCCAGTGTGAAGCAAATACGATGAACAAATTGCCAATGATTGACCCCAAATAATTTGACTGATTTGAATAAAAATTCTGCACATTTTTTTTTCATATTGAATTGATGCGGTAAAATGCTGAAAGGTATTCAACTCAATAAACAAAAAAACTGGTGACAAATGAAAAAGGAATATCCAGCGTTAAGAAACGGATACCGAAAATGTCAATACGCAAATAGAATAATGTTTAACATTTGATTGACGCCTGAATTTTTGCAATCCTTTTAACTGTTGAACAATTTGCATAACAAACGTTCACTGAATAATAAAATTTTGCTAACGAAAAGAGGCAAATAGATTGAGGACAGAGCAAAGAACAAGAAAAAAAAACCCAATGTTGATGATATTCGAATGCGAATGAAAAATGATATTGAGAAGATATTCCATTAACATTTACGAGGAAGAGTTAAAAGTGATGAAAGAAAACTGGCACTGGTAAACTCGGGGTATCGACAAAAAGATGAACATGATACCCTTTTTATTCTTCTAGTGACGTTAACTTCTACCGCTTCATGTTCACTATGCATAATCAAGTATTCTAGTTGCTTGCACCCAGTTGAAATGCTATACGATTCGATTAAATCATAGAAACGATATGGAAAATGAGTACACAAGAGAGAGAAAAAAGGAGAGTAGAAGAGAAATATCCAAGAAAACCGGGTGAATAAGTGAATGTTCTCACAAATCAGTCCATATTTTAATCTGCAAAGAAGGCAACTGAAACATTACGCGCATAATAAATTCCAAACAGACAATAAATCTTCCGAAGAAGGGAGGGATATAACATCGTATGCAAACAATAATTTGTCTTGATTAAGTGTAATAGGTGTGGCTGTATTGGTGTCTGTACAAATGTTAGTCGTCTCAGTCTTGCAAGATGAAGAAATTAATAGAGAGAGAAAGAACAAGGAGAGACCAAGGAGTAGTAGACACACACACACACACAATTGCACACAATTGCACACACTTACACAAGATACACACAAGTCAAGAAACTGTTGAACAATGAAACAAAATTATGTTAAAAAGAGAATATCAAGTGCTCATTTTACAGTTTTCGGTAGCCAAAATCGAATTCGCAAAATGCTTTGCGAGCGCATATTATTCCCCAGCACAAAAACACATTACGTTTTATTTTAATCTGCTTGGGCTTATCAATAACGCGTGACTAAATAATATTATATCAAATTGTGCGTGCATATTGAAGTTTTTCTCAAGAGGGTCTTTTACAGTCTGAAACGTGAGCATCATCCATAAGACCAGCAAATTTTGCACGAATAAAATTTAATTTTCATTTATGTTTCGTAGCTTCGACCATATTTTATAATTGCTTTGAAATGAAATCGATTTATTCCTTGAGTGTTTTCTTTTCGTTTTTTTTTTGCTGTCTCTAAATAAATGGCTTTAATGTTCAAATCCATTAAAAATTGAATTGGAGTTTTTCTCGTTCGCTTTTGTTTTTAAAAGGGACTGATTCAGCTCGTTAAACAGAAAAGTTGTTGTGCACTTTTTTTCCTCATTTTTTTTTCCCTCGTGTTATAAATAATGATACCTTCCATTTGATTAAACTGATAATTGTGGTAAAATTAAGTGGACGTGAACAATTGGTTATGATGCAATAAAAATGAGCCAATCAATTGGAAATTGTTCGGTCAAAAAAAAAATCTTGTCTGACGGTGAAAATAGATTTATTGACGGTGTAACACGGGGTAATTTTCAAGTTTAAATTGAGCTTGTTTTGCAGCATTGAAAAGTTGAAACCGCAAAACAAACTGTGTATGAAGCCAACTAAAACAGTAAATGGGTGCAGTTGTAATGGAACAATATTAGAATTTGCAATGCAGATGCAACATATGTAAATTTGAATAATTAGAACAAAATCTTATGGTAGCAATTTCGCTGGTTAGTTGGTCAACTGAGAGTTGAGACGGTTGTAATTTCATAACTTTGCCTCAAAACCAAACAGAAACGGTTATATTCGCAAGTTTGGAGCAGGCATTGAGCATCAGCTTTTCTCTGTTCTGACCTCGATATTCCATCTTTTCGTTCATACTCACGCCGTATGTATTGCAGTGTGTAATGCACACACTCACTCACTCACTCACACACACGTTGCCATAATCAATTGCTTGAATTGATAATAATAGAATTTTTGGTTTCATGTGGAATAGTTGCGGTCAGCCATCTGCATTGTTCACAAGTGAACGGGCCATTCCGGTGTGCTTGTGCAATTGTGTTCAGCATACTCAGTTTCCTCGATAGGATTCAGTTTGAGAAAGTAAACCCAATGAAACAAAAACCCATTCACAACTGGAAAAAGCTCAACATATTCCGTTTGACCCAAATTTTCCAGCAAGCTCAACAATATACTTTTTGAATCTGACACGATAAATTTTCGCTTCACATTCGAAATTCTACGGAATGAGAAGCTCGAGCTCAATGTGAAATGTGATGCGCTCGTGCTCAATGTGAAACAATACGATGGCCAAATTGTTTGTATCTGTCCGTTCATTGTATGTGAGAATTGAAACGTGCCAGCAAGAGACGAGAAAGAGAAAAAGAAGAATAGTCCATGCACTTCCGTTTCGTTTGCTGGTTAATAATTGCCTGTATGTTGAATTGATACATTGTTTCTCGAAAAAGGTGTAGCAAAACTTTGCGATCAAATGAGGTGGAACAATTTCATCGAGAAACAGGCAGTGCGAAGGGGGAGGGGCGGTGAGGATGAGAATGAGAGGAAAAGGAAGAGAGAGGGAGAAGTGCAATCCAATCGGGAGAGCAAAGCGAAACTTTGCAATGGACAATCAATTCAATTTATTGCATGGTTTAGTCTCCGACGCTATGTTAATTAAAGTAGTTGTGGCTCACTCAAGTTACAAAATTTTACACTTCCAAATGAACACGTCAAGTAAAACAAATTGGACCTTTCATTTGTTGTTCTCGCTACACGAGCCGAAACACACTCACACAACTAGCCATAGGGAGCTTATATCCGGTCATCAGATATGAAATGAATGAAAATTTGTAACGATGTCGATGTGTTGTATCAATAAGAATAGCAACTCACAAAAACTTCGTCAACATCGTCATCAACCGTTGACCCAATTACATTCTTATCACGAAATGCTAATAAAAGGCTTCTTTTAACCGCAGTGACTTTGCATCATTTGTTTATTTGGCTTAAACTGTATCAGTGCGGCACTTTTGGAATTGAAACGATAGAGAGAGAAAGAGAGAGAGAGAGCGAGAGAGAGAGAGAGAGAGAGAGAGAGAGAGAGAGAGAGAGAGAGAGAGAGAGAGAGAGAGAGAGAGAGAGAGAGAGAAAACAAAAGAGGCGAAAAGTACGAAACAAAAGCGACAAAAAGGCTGTCCTCAAACGGCGTGGATAAAAAATCATTTGATTACATATTCGGAAATATTTTACTATATATTAGCGCTTATCATCAGCTGATCTCAAGCGAAAATTTGCCATCGTCTCTACTTCAATTCGTATGTAACAATCCGGGTAAATTGGTCGATGTCGAGTGAATTCGTTGATATTTTATGTGACATCTGGCGGTTTTTTTGATGTCAAAACCTTCATCTCGTTGTGTTTTGAGATTTTAGCAGGCAAAGATATGTGGTCACTGTATCTACTGAAAGCTTCCCACTGAGCCACATCTAACGCAAGTCTATTCATTTTATTTCAGTCTATAACGTCACCAACATTTCGAATATATATTTTGTGTGCCTGTGTTGTGTTGTGTGTGCGTTGTGCATGTGTGTGTCGGCACGAAGAAAATGACGTATATTGAATTGTGTGGCTTACAAAACCTTAGGGCACATAAAAGTTTATTGTCAATATTGATGTTGAGTTTTGATTTCGAAGCGACAAAAATATTTATTCTGTCCAGTGGTGTTGGTTGCTTGTTTCAAGTAACTTTTCATTTGTGGTCTGTTTTGTATGGTCAACCCAACAGCTAGCTTCAATAAAATACGGCTGGTTACGAAGCTAAGCGTGCACACACAATCTCACATTGACCGAACAAAAAAAAAAAAAAGAAGAACGCACCACACACCAAAATCCATCAAAAATGTTTGAGACACATTCTCAACGTCCACTCCTACGCTTTTCTAGTGGTACACAAACCAGAAATGTGCTCTTTCTCCTTTTGGTTTATTTATAAACAATTCATTTTGTCAATTTTCGATCGAATAAATTCATCGTAAAGTTTTAGCCCTTGCATATTCATTTTATTTGTTTCGATCATGGTACTGTTTTCAAATTGTTTGATTTTGTTTCGGCTGCGGTTGCTGCTATTTTTTCCGATAAAGTTTTATTCAATAATGCAATATTAATCGTTTTTTGTTGTTGTTGTTGTTGTGTTGGTGATTTTATTGGTCGTCGGTAAATCAAATCAACCATGCTATAGACGAAAAGTCCAGCAAACAATATTTGGCCACGTTTGTTAATATTTAAGTGAGTTTTCTTATCAAGTCAGTCATTCGTTGGCTGGGAACGATTAAATGTTAATGAATGCTCGTTTTCAATACTCACTAAAGATTCACTAAAGAGTTTCACACCGCATTATCAATGCCATCGTGCAAAAAAACCATTTGACGAAACACCCCCAACACACTCACACAACGTACTTTTCGATTCTTCCCTTCGGTTCGTTTTAGTCTTCCGGTATACATTGTTGTCACGTCGACGGGTATAAACTTAAGTAAAACTCTTGATTCTTGATTCTTTGTCACTATTTTTTTGGTTGTTTGTTATTGTTTTTGTTCCATCTACAAAATGATTCCATTTAATGGCCGAAATAAAGTTTATGTCGTACAATGGCGTGCTGTGAGATAATTTGTTTTGTGACACATGCAAAGCGTAACCAAACCATTGTTTCTATGGGTGGGGTGAGTAAGTGTGTCTTGAATGGCTTGGTGCAGATTTATGAGTTGTTGATTTTTGTTTTGGTTTGGTTCTTGATTTTTACAAACGATTTCAATTTTTACAATCTTCAATTTCTTCAGCATAATTTTCAACCTACTCGCCAGTTCCATATCCGTATTTGTTGAATTTTCAAAATGGTATATGGAAACTCAGGTGACATTCGTAATGTGACACTGCATATCTTATGATTTAGATATTTTAAACATGCATTTCAGTCTATGCCATAGACTCTATGGAACGGAATGCTAAGTGTTTTTCTATTCTGGCCAAGCATACTTTTGAATTCCTTGAAGTCTGTTCCGTACTTGACGAAAAATCCATTTCTCAGTATATTCACTTATTTTGGTTGCTTGCAACATGTTTCGCTTGAATAACATTCATACACTTGTACATATGCCTGGTGTAGAAAAACCAATCCTGATTTTGGGGCGGACGAGAGGTGGGGATTAAGCTAATTTCGTGTCAACGGCATTCAAGATGTTTCAAATAGTTTTGGCAAAGCAATTCACATTTTTTGATACTGTGATAGAATTTTTCGCAATGAATTCGATCAAGTGTAAACTACTTCATAGATTTTAAACGCAATGACCGTGTTACGTGGTATAATCAGGGATAACTATGGGCTGAAAATAGCAGCCTATCTGAGAATGACAGATAAAAATAGCTGATATTGGAACATTTCGACTGAAAATAGCAGATATTTTCCAAATAAAATAATGGATTTCATTGATAGTCACACTGAATCTCTTCGAGCAACAAATTTTAAGATGTTGGTCGAAGATTTATTTTCCAAATTAAACAATGGATTCCATTGATAGTCACACTAAATCTTCGACAAACATCTTAAAATTTGTGGCTCGACAAGATTCAGTGTGACTATCAATGGAATCCATTGTTTTATTTGGAAAATATCTGCTATTTTCAGTCGCTATTCTCAGATAGGCCGCTATTTTCAGCCCATAGTAATCCCTGGTTATACTGTTTATATACCTTTGATCATAAATGTTTTATCTTGTTATGAAAGAAGCCTATAAAATCGCCTTTTCCTTGGCTTAAATAAGCCCGATAAATGGCAGTAATAAAAAAAAATGTTGGCCATTTGTTGTTGGTCAAAATTGTTTTTAAAAAAAATGAACAGAGCAAATATTTTTCAATCTAAAGTACATTTTCAAAGAATTTGATCCAGTGCAAATCTTCTTTCGTCTATAGCTTGAAACGTTTATTTCGTATTAATGAGTAAATAGAGCATAAAAAAACGAGGGTGATTTGAAAAAGTCTTTTTCACGAAGATAAACATGGTCGATTATCATTGCCCATATGTTTTTATGTTTCGCATAAAGAAAAAAATTGTCCATTGCCTTTTGAGATACTGTGTTGATGTCTCATGCTGTCATCAATGACATTAAAATCAATGCCAGGTCTGTAGAGATCTTTTTATCATGTGAAAAACAAGAACGAATTAATTCCTGCTCTGAAAGACCAAGATCGAGGAATGTTTCATTATTATGCCATTTTGTATTATCAAATACAAAGGTAAGTTGGTTTCGAGTTGATTTATTGAGGTATTGATTTTCAGCCCCTTTTATTCTCCAAAAATGTTTACTCTAGTGCTGTTGATTATACCAAAACTTCCTTCATCACGATGCATTCACTATGGTTTATTGTGACCGTATTGAATGGATTTCTTAGATAGATCTTGCAATGGATGCTATTTCTTCAATGCAAACATTGTATTTCAAAGACCAAACCGTTGGTATGCATTGAATTGTCGATCAATAGTTAGAAATTGTACAATAGAAATTCAATTCAGAATGAAAATAACAAAAGCCATTCGAAATGGAACACCTTTGAAATATTCAGGTCGGTCTAAAACCAGAGAAATAAAGCAGTGGAATAAACATTTGGAATACCAGAAATTGATAGCACACCGAATTTCGTAATAATCACATCTGGCTACGTAATTAAATTCGTGTTGCTCGTGATCTATAGTTGGTTTTCAGTTCAAGTATTTCAGCAATTGTGTGGCGATGTGATATACACAATATGAATTCACGTTTTCCATACCGATGTGAATCGGCAATTGGACCAACTATGGCATTTGCACGCATCTGGGCAATTATTTTCCTTCTTTTGATAAAAGGCAAATTGGTGGCAATAAATTCTTGAGCTAACCGTATATGTATGTGATTTTGTGATGTAATTCTTTCTATATATATTTTTTTTTCACTTCAATTGAATAGCCCGAGCAGCATTCAGGAGCTTCAGCAACTTTTGCTGTTCAATTCCTTTTTTCGTGTAGAAATTCTATTATGGTCTATAAATCGATTGGTTCACCATTTACTTTTGCACTAGAATTCTTCAAGTGTATGGGCCACTCAAAGAAATTCATTTCGCTGCGTGTTTGTATCAGCTCTTGTATCGGCTCATTTTCACTATGCTTGGCAAAAGCGATATCATTATTGTATCATTTTATTCATTTTATTGTGTGTGTGTGTGTGTGTGTGTGTGTGTGTGTGTGTGTGTGTGTGTGTGTGTGTGTGTGTGTGTGTGAGTGTGTGTGTGTGTGTGTGTGTGTGTGTGTGTGTGTGTGTGTGTGTGTGTGTGTGTGTGTGTGTGTGTGTGTGTGTGTGTGTGTGTGTGTGTGTGTGTGTGTGTGTGTGTGTGTGTGTGTGTGTGTGTGTGTGTGTGTGTGTGTGTGTGTGTGTGTATAAAAACTTTTACTCAGTAAATACTGAAAAAAAAGAGTCCTATCTCAAGTATATAATTTCCATTTGGTACAAATGATTCAAAATGGATCAAAAGCCCCCACAGTGCTCACACTTTTATGTGCATTTCTAATTTCAATGGCACTTTAAATGCTTTTTCCCAGTTTGAATGTTATTCATCATATTTCAAGAGAGTTGAACTCTATGCCCTGTTCATGAAGAATTTTAAACGAAACAGAATGACAAAAAAAAACACATCTATTTTAAAAGCAGCAAAGTGATTGCCACGAATGCTCATTTTATCGTGAAATCGATAACGAGTGCTTCAAACAAAGTTTTATTCATTGCACACAATTACCCGGCTTCCGATACACGATAACATCATGCTCACTGCGGTTATGCAATATTTTTCCGCTTGCTTTTGGTTTTTTTTTTGCTTTGTCTGTTTTTTGCGTTCTCTTCCTCTCTCTCTCTCTCTCTCTCTCTCTCTCTCTCTCCCTCGCTTTCTCTTTTTTTTTGCTCCGTTCACATTTTATAAATTCGAAATATATTTACGATCCCGGTGAGGTGTCGGTAGTGAATGTTTTGTGTTATCATCGATATTGTACGAATGGTTAAATGTCTGGAAAACCGAACAGAAAACCGCAACATGCAAAAATAAAATCGATAAAAATATCACAATTGTGAACAACAGCAACATCGTCTGAGCCACACTTTGACTCTGAAATCACGTCGATGACAATAAACCCACTGCAGCACACCATAAACTGCAAACTATTTGCAACCAGAACATATTAAGTTTGATTTAGACGCAACACTATAAACAAAAAACTCACAGTTTTCATCGAATTCTCCTCCGTTTTTTTGTTGTTTGTTTGAAGTGACTTTATCGGTGCAAATCATGTGACGGTAGAGTATGCTTATTAATCATCGAATGCGCGTAATTGGATTGATGTTGCGTGTGAACATTTCCATTTCCGATTGACAGCATATAATTTATACGATAGCATCGAAAAATGATTGATATGAAATACTTGCGAGTGTGTGGCACTTTAACTTATCGCTTCGGTGGGCTAGTCAGTTTGCTGCATATTTTCAGTGTCATGTCCTGGCGGGTGTTGTTGTTTTTTTTTTGCCGCATCATAGAATGTTATGAGCAAATTTTATATATTGATGTGGCGGAACTCTTTAACACAAAGTAAACGCCAATTTTTGTTTTGGTATTATTTTTGTATGGTGTCAATAGTGAATTATCCTGTTGGAAGCGCTCAATCAAATTGACATGCGAAATAATAGCATGACGTAAACATAAGGTTTTCATTTTACTGTTATGCTTGGATCGGGTATTTTGATTGATTTTAATCTCGAAAACACGAACAGCCGAATCCAATCGACCGGCGCAAGTGTTTCACGGAACTTGGTGTTTGTTGAAATTTCACAACAGTATACATTATAATTTTATATTATGTCTGGTTCCAATTCGAACATTTACAGTGGAAATTATGTTTTCATATAAAATTGCATTAGTAATGAAGTGTTGGTTTATTATAGCCTTTTTGGTTAAATTTAGTCAAATGTCCAGTCGGCGTTGACTTCCTAGCTGATATCCCTCCTAACTGTCATATTCAAACCAAGTTTAGTGGAATATAATAGAGCAATAGCTGAACAGCAACTAATTCAATTTGGAATTTTGCGGCAACACGTGCGATCTTATGACTATATTCAGTCAATATCTACCTCCTGTGCGTTGACCACTAACTTTCCATACAAAATGATTGATTTTTATTCATATCATCTGAATCGACCTCATCAATAAAAAAAATAATAAATAGATTCTCTATTATTTTCGAACCATACTATGGTATCTTATTCATCAGAGCACAGTAACTACATACCTGCGACTACACAAAAGAAATATGTCCATTAAAATCCCTTGACATTCTTGAATGTGCGCAAAAAAACCTCTCGTCGAACATTTTATCAGCATTTTTGCCGTAAAACTGCTGGTTTAATGAGTTTCATTTGAAAAATTCACAATACTCAATCTCGACTCTTTTATATGTATACAAAACAGTAAAATAATGACGGCATACAAATAAAGAGCGAACAAAAATCGTGTAATCAAAGTCACAACTGACGACCAAGAAAAAAAAAATTCTATTTTCTTAAAAAAGTGATTGCCAGATTAAATTCGTTCTATGAAACTGTTTCGACCGTCTTATAGTATATACGAGCGTAATTTCCATAAATTGTTCTACCTGTTGGGTTTCATTTTGCATTTTTCATCGCGCCTACAATTCTACTGATTTTATTCAATTGTTTGTTGACGCTCATGAAATGCGACAGCAACAACACCAAAAAAAAAATCTAGATGAAAAATCTCGAAAGAAATAAATGAAGCATTTAAACTTACTTTGATTAGCACATTTTCTTTTAGTGCTTGATGATTTGGCTGATAGGGCTGATGCGAAAATCCAAATGGCTTTTTAAATTGTTCCATTTTATATTAGGTGTTTCAGTTTATTCTCAGCACAGTTGTATTGTGACCTATAATTACTGTTTGTGCATTTTTAAGTACGATCAATGGGATTTCTTATTTTATGTTACATATTGATATGCGAATGGTAAACGGTGTCCAAAATATACTGGAGTAGATCGTGAACACTTCAAAATGATTGGAAATTCATTTCAAAATGTTGGGTAAAAAACAGATTCTTCAAAAAAAACTGTTTACGTCGCAGGTACCTACCTCAATGAAAAGGAATAAAACGTAGGTCTGAAAGGTATACGTTTAATAAAAAATCATTTTCATTTTGTGTTTTTCGTGGAAATAATTGCTGTTGCTCAATTTAGTGACTAAGGTTTTATGCTTGAATATTTGAGTTTGATGATTGCCGCTTTGATTTGCCCAACATTTATTGAAAAGCAATGTTTAATGAAAAGAAAGTGACGTTGTGTATTTGATGTGATTGTATTTTAGATGAGCCACATTTTCCCTTTGATGGGATATTTTGTGGTGTACTTGAATTAGATATTAACGTAAATTTCCAACAATATGCACTCTATAATCCACATGGCATACGTTGAATGCTGTTTTAACCGTTGAGTGTGTCGTAATCGGTATAAAAATTGTGGAAATGGCCTTTGATATGAAGGCATTACACAATGGAACCATATAACAACCGATTATCCACAAGAAAGGCTATAAAGTGGTTGTCGTTTTACTGTATTTTTTGTTATTGCGTTCGTTATATATATACATTCAATCAAACTGAAATTGCGGAAAAAGGAAAATGAATGAAAATGTGAACGAAAAAAAAGAAAAACAATCAACAACCATTGCATTTGCTGGCATTGGCCATTTAGCCAACAAACCAGTAACAGCAACACACACACACACAAAAACCAATTTGTAATAAATTATGGTTCGGTTATTGAAAACGATACACGAATTACGCTTATCGTTCGAAGAATATCAACTCGTGTGTAAAGTACACATGCTCTCGGCCAAATGGTCCAAAATCTGTTATGTGTGAGTGTGAGTGTATGTGAGTGTGTGTCTATGAGTGTGCTAACCGAAATAACAGCGTAAAAGGGATAAAAAACAAGCCCGAGATCTGACCAAAAACTGGAAATAAAGAGTGAATGACAAACAACATTTCGAAAAATTTGGAACATAAAAACAAAATTGGGCCAAACGAAACGAGCGCAATGAAGAGCAGCGCCCAAAACAAATATGTGCTGTACAGTACACACCGTGCACAGCGGCTGGTGGAAAAAAAAGTTTGTTGGAAAAAAAAACACCGATTCACAACGAAAATAACAAACAAATTACTAACAGCAACAGCTTTTGGCCTTTACCTCAATCATTTATAACATATGAACACAAATACATCTACGCATCAGTGCGGGAAAAGAAAGCACATCGTTTTGAGCCATATATTCGAGAGCAATGTGAACATTTATCTGCAACATCGTGCCACAGACATTCAACTCATTTCCTCATTTTGTCCATTTTCAGAACGCTATTTTCTTCTTCATGTTACTTTCGATTATGACCTGATTTATTATCGCCGGGAAAATTGTTTTAGCCCTTCAATTTATTATTTCGCTGTTTGAAGAATCGATTTCCATTTGATGATGGTTTCGATTGGAATTTGCTACTATACAGTTACTATTGGAAGTAAACGGTGATATTCAATATCACTGAGTTGAAATTCATTCATTCCACGAGAAAAAAACAACAGGGGAAACAAAAACACCAAATCAATCAAAACATTGGCTCACAAATGGTTTATTCAGTGCTGGAATTGATTAAACTTTGCCCGTTGGCATTTTCAAGTGAAAAACTTCAAAAAACATCAAAATAATGAATTAAAGCGGAAAATGGTCAGTGAACTTACCCGTAGTATGGAAGCCCATAATATATTAAAAATTTCAACTAAACGATGAGTGTAAATTGTTTTGAGTATACATTTTTTATTGGCAGATAAAAAGTACTTTTCTTTGCACATATTCAGCCACCATTTTCAAATTTACATAAATACTTAACGTCTGTGAAGGGAATTCAAATCATCAACTCAAAAGCCACCAAAGTGTTCTTTTAGTTTGATAGGCATTGACTCAATGCCATTGAGATGTCACACATTACACTCAAAGTGTGTGCTTTCCAATTCATTTAATGTACAACAAATGGCAGCCGGATATCCGGAAAAAGTTAATTTAATGTCACATCGCGTAACCAAATGAATTGCTGCGCGGATGGGGTTTAATATTCAAAAGATTAATTTTTTATGCATTCATTCATTCGTATGTGTGTGGTGTGTGTGTTTGTTTGTGTGTGTGCGACGTTTTTATAGGCAAACCAAATGCTTTGTTATACAATATCAACGACGTCGTTATCTTTGTGAACTGCAAAATGCTTTGGGGCGTGTGTTTTTTTTCTTGATACCATCAATTCGAATATCATTTGTCGTTTAACAAGATGCGCACCATGGAAACAATTGCTTGCAAATCGATTTATGGCATTAGAAAAACGAAAAGAGCAAAAAAAAAGAGTCAAACGACGAACCAAAAGAAAAAAAAACTGACGATCAAACGTTAACATTTGAAATTCGTAAATTTGTTCGTTTCTTTTCGGGTACAATTATGTGTGATTGTTTAGGCGACGAAAAACGTGGCCTTATTATTTTCAACAATTGGATACATTTGTGTCTGTGTCAACGACTATAAATCATTTATATTACGACGAATATCTGATTCCAAAGTGAAGTTAGAGTCTTTTTGGTTTCCTGCATTAGCGAAACCAACAACGCTTGGTAATGTGCTCGTTTTTCCTCTCGCCTCTGTCACTTTCAATGCTTTTTTATTCATTTTTTTTTTAAATGAAAGAATTACTCATTTATTTTAGCTGATTTTGTGGATATGAACATGTGTTAGTACATTCGCATTAGCATTTTTTGTTGTTGTGTAAGTGTGTCGCTTTTGTACATTCAGAACTTCTGAATCAGAAGCCACTTAAACATCATTTCTTGGGTAATTTTCACTTTTCATTTACACTTTTAAGTAGTTCATTTGTGGTACCCATGAGACTAAAAACGAAACGACTGAAACATTTAGACATGACGAAGAATTGTAATTTAAGAATCTTTGGAATCAAAACAACTTAATAATTTTACTACTTATGTCAAATGAGGGAGCGAATGACAATGTCTGTTCATATGGTAGCCATGCATCACTTAATAAAGAGGATTCAAGGGAGCTTTTTTCTTGTTTTAAAATTTCAAGCTGACACAAAAAAGACGTCGACTAATGAAAATGACATATTCGTTGGCACCAAGAGACAGAACATTGCCTGAACGCATATGTTTTGTGGATTTGACTTTATGGTGCTATTTTGGCATTCAAAAATTTCATGTGTGGTGAATAAGCGGATCAAAAACCGAGGCTGTGAGTGTTTCTTCTTCAGTAATGTTACCATTTTTGGTACATCTACCTATTTATTCTTCATTATGTCGTTTGATATATATATGAACTATCGTTTGTGAGCTAAGGTTTTGGATTGCGTGAAATGGTGGTGACAGTGGCAGTGACTGTCGTTGCTGTTGTTGGTTGTCATAGACATTGCCCTTTTTTTCAACGATGCGATATCATTGCCAATGATTCATTGCAAATGCGAACGATTCGTTCTTTTTTTTCCTTCTGGTATTTTGTTGTCGGTTTGAGTATCATTTCCCACCCAAGTGCCTTCTATTTGGCTCTATCCACGAAAATATTCTCTCAAACATTTACCGTTTTACAAGATCCAGGGGGGAGCGGGGGACAAAAACACGCATCTACACCACATAGGAACTGCAGAGAACAAAGCACAAAAAAGCATATATTATGTGTTTTTTAAGCACAAAAGCTTCATATATAAATGTGAATATATGCGAAGAATTTCCAGAATTTCCTTGTCTTCATCGACTGAGCAACTGAGCATGCAAGCTTGGTTTTTGGTGAATGTGTAAGTGTGGGGTTGTTTTTTTTCTTTCGGTGTGAGTTGACTGGCTGGCGGCAGCGGCTGTTGCTCCATTTGCTGCCGTTGTTATAAATTGCACAGCATTATCAACTTGACGAGCTTACATTAGCTGATAACATATTTTGTTCTTCAGTTTTTCGATGGTTTTTTTTCCCGCTCTGCTTTTCTCTTCAAGAGGTAATTTCTCGCCTTTCGCATGTCCCCTTTTTCTCGCTCTCTCTCTCTCTTTCCCTTTATTGCTATCGAATAAAATTCGACGCAATTTATTTTAATATTTTCACTGAAATAAAAGTGTTTATTAGTGCAATTTATTTAAAGCGAAAATGCAAGACAAATTGTATAACATAAGCATTGAACACGGGTATGAATGTGAAATGGCGGTGAGCTACATCTATTCCCACGCTCTCTTTTTGTCCATCTGTTACTCTCAAACACTCGTAAACAATTTGGCTGTGTGCAATATCGTTTGGGATAAAAAAAAATCTCAAAAGAAACATAATGTTCATTATAAAATGAAAATCCAGCTATGAATCCAGGCGAACAGATTTATGAATCGAATTTATGCGGCGCGCATAGAAATGGTAATCGAATGTAATTTTTCACAACAACAACAACAACAAAGAAACAACAACTTTGTCTGCAGTTTACTTCGTTGCCAATTTTAATGGTGTTCGTACAGTTTGAGCATCGTTTAAAATTTACGGTAATCGGTTCATGTATTCACAGTGGACCTCAATAATTCAGATGCAAAAGATTATGTACGCATCACAAACACAAATCATCTTCCGATTGCCATTTTACACCGAGACTCTGTCATTTTCACCCGAAAACATCACATTTGCCCAAAACATTTCCATTTGAAATCGCTTCGAATCGTCTAAATCGTGGCGCTCATTGATTACCATCTTCGAACTGCTCGAATCGTTACAATCATTTCCCTTACACGAACCGGTAATAAAAATTCAACAAATGCAGTATCTAATTTTGGGGGGCAATTTTCAAAGCTTCAAATTAACATTTACAAAATACAAGCATTTTACTGCTTAGGAATGTTGTTGTAGTTGTGCTGTTTGCCATCCCCTATTCGAAATAACACTTTCAATTTACACGGAGAAAGTTGGACCCCGGCTTAGATTAACCGGATTTAAAAAACGATCGCTCATTTCAGTGAACTTTATCGAAGGCCATTAATCTAAATCTATTCTCCCCATTTGCCGTTTGGCCAAAAGGTAAAAGGCTTCTATTTTATTACATCGCATTTTAAATGATTTTAGTATTGTGCAGCCGGTATGCAATGCGTACTTACCTTTGTTGGAGAAGGACACTCTTATCTGTCAATTTTCGACAACGAATCAGAACCTAAATAATTACTTGCTTCCCCAACACGCTTCACTAAATTTTACTCCAATGCCAAATCGAAATTCGTGCCCACTTTGTTATTACCAACTAATTTATTGCCAACAAGATAATCCAATTGGCATTCGAAATATTTTGCTAATTTCAATCGGTGTTGAATTTTCACTGAAAATCCAATTCGAAATTGGAAGAATCCTATTTTCGTTTTGTAATTCTCTTCTCTTGCATAAATGCATTTTACATAGCAGTATCCAATTTTATTGCCATTGCTATCCCAAAAGACAAACGTATTTTGTTGAGAAATAATTGCTTCTATGTAGTGTTTCTCTCTACTTTGATTTCTCATGATTCTGGTGCATTGAATGCTCTTATTATGAAAATTCTTTGAGCATCTTTCGAAATCGTATACCTTGTAAATGTTGAGCCGGAGAAAATGGTGAACAATTTTGAACGATAATAAATTGATTTCAATCACTTTGAAGTTCAAAATGGTAATTCATTTAAGTGTTGTGCAGTCAAACAAAACTTTAAACTAAAGTGCTCTTTTTGGGCATTTTTCCAAACCTAGGTTCGTTAAGACGCTTAAGTAGAGGCCAATTTTGGGGCTTCATCGTGATGCAATGGAATATATTGTCATTGACATTAAATTTTATTACAAATTTGTGAATTCGATAATTGAGTTAAGTTTGCCACCTCTTTCTCAGTTACGGATACCTTGAATAAAAAATGCACACAAGTTTCAAATTTTAAGACCGAGAAATGATACAGAGTCAAGAAAATAGCATGGAATGCTTGCTATTGAATAGTTTGCAAACAAAAAATCTGATAATTTTAGGACAAAAAGCACAAACCAATTACAAAAATGTATTACGAAAACACAATAGTTCATTCTGATTGTTATGAACAAACACGGAGATCATACATTCTGACACAAAGATCCCATGAGCTCAGATATCCCCCGAATTTTTAAACTCCCCTCATACAATTCTCGTCTTAGCCCCTCGCTTCCTAAAATAAATAAAAACTTGCATCGATAAATTCCCATTGAAATATGATTCAACATCCGAAGAAAACTGTTGAAATGATAATTTCGAATTGCGAAAATGATTTTCAGCTACATTAAATAATTCGGAAAGTTCGATTACCGTTTAAAATGCCGAGCATTTTTGTCTTATTATTTTAAAGAGTTTTTTCCGTCTCTCTCTCTCTCTCTCTTTCTCTCTCTCTCTATCCCTTTCTCGCTCTCACTCTTCATTCACAATTTAACGAAGAAAAACCATCATAAACCTGTTCCAAGTCATTCGGTTTCATTTAACGCATTTATTGTTCGTGGATATTTTATTGAAACTTCATTTACCTGGGTAAAAAGTTTTTGGACGCGCACCATTCAAAACCCATAATAATAATTATTAATTAAAAGTTGGTCGCAAAAGTGCTTCTTTTCACACTCAATTGAATTCCAGTACGCCGAAATCAATGCGCGAAAATATTTCACAAAATCTTTGAAATTCACAAACTTTCCATTTTTTTGCCTATGAGTTTAAATTTGAACGGTTGCATCGAAACAACAGCACCAGCATCAACAACAAGAAGCATTTGTTTGTTCATTCAAAACTTAATTAAATATTTCGATTCAATGAATTTCGAATTCTTTTTCTCTTTTTGGGGGGAGGGAAAAGATGCCTTTACGTCATCATGACGATTTTGCTGTAGTTTTATTGCATTTTCTACCTGGTACCAGAATTTTGTCTCGATCTTTAATCACGACCAAAACTTTTGCCGTTGCGATCTTTTAAAACTGGATTTTAAATTGTGCAAATATTTTGTTTGAATGCTGTCAGTAAATTCAAAATGTAATTGCATGAAAGATATGCGCAATTGCGTCCAATTTCCAGTGAAATGAAGAACATGAATGTACACAAAAATCCATTTCTCAAAATACCATTTGAGAATATGCGAAAACAACTTTAAAATGTGCCAAAGTTGTGAATTAATTTTTCGATGGCTAAATCACGTTGATGGCGAAATACGGTCACAACGAGGCGACTAACAACAACAACAACAAAAAACGACTAGAGAAAAAGGTAGCATCGGATGAATCTTTTGCTGATTCGCCAAATAAATGACATGAAAGTATTTTTCTTCGGCGACGTCAATTTTTGCCTTTTTTGTTGTTTGTGTCCTTCTTACCAGCGTGCCACTTAAATAAATAGCAGACGAACTGTTAAATCAAATGCAAAAACCAGTTGAACTTTGTTCATAATCTGCAATTGGACAAACTTTTGTGTTTCTTTTTTATTTCTGTCGCTTCACATCGACACTCGACACCAGTGAAACATGCGAAGCGAGTGAGAGTGAGTGGCTATAAAATGGCTTTGGGTATTGGTTTCACAAATTAAAGTCTCTAGAGAAGTGTCCATTTAAAAAAAAAAGAAAAGTCTACCTAAATATTTGCCGAATGGCTACACCGAACCGAATTGGCAACATTCATTTCATCGTCATCGTTTCAATAAAATTGAAAGCTATTGCAGTTCACTTCGAAGAGACAGCTCAATAGTCCACTGAGATTTTTTCATAAAATGCAAATTTCCACATTGAACAGCTGAACACAAAGTAGATGACAGAGAGAGAAAGAGAGAAAAAATGTGAACCAAATTATCGTAACTATTTATGTGAAATGCTGTAGAATGCACGGCAAGAGAATTTCAAAAATTCAATCCAGAAAGCCGAATGCAATTTTACATGACACACCGAATGCTGGACCAAAACAACGATGAGACATACAAACACACACACACACATTGTGAATGATGAAGGAAAGAATGAGCAAAAAGGAGACAAAACAACTCACAAAGCATTAAATTTACCGATCTCGTTGAATATAAATTCGGTTGAAGCATGTTTGTAAAATCAATTCTTTGTCGCCGGTTATAATTTATGCGGCAGTAAATCCCATCGAGTTCATCGCTCCACACAAACTAATATCTGTATTCGGGTTATCGGGGGGGTGGTGGGTGGATTTGTGAGCTGAGGGTTGGTATTAGTGTTGCTAAAATGGAATTTTTTTTCGTTTGTGCCGTTTGTGAAGGGCTATCGAATGATAAGAATATCGGCGACGTCAACGACAACTGCTAAATAATTTTGCTATGCAAAACACACACTGAATGATTCACCAAGAGCTAAACGATTGAAATTTTCGGTGAATACTGAAAAAAAAACACACACACGAACCAAACTGAAAAGGTGGGCGGTGATAATAACTTATATACCGAAATGTTTCTCTCTCTCCCTGTGTATGTGTGTGTGTGTGTGTGTGTACGTCTGTATCTGAAAAATATTTATGCCGTGACGATGGCAATGGCGAAAAAGGAAACTTTTGACAAAACTCTTTATTCAAAATATGTATTTTATATGCATTATTCAATGAGTTGATTTGCGTACGCCAACCTTGAAGCTGAAACCATTGATACACGCATGCAGACAATGTCATTGTTATGCCGTTTGGATTAAGTAATATTAAAATGTTTGGCAGAATGCAAATTTACTTCGTATGATGTGGTGGTATCGCATATTGAACGTGCCTCATTTAAATCCCGGAGAGATTCAGGTCTGTTGCCAACATAACATTAAAATTAAGGCAAAAACAAACCAACCGAACAAATCTGTCTAAGGATGGGCTACTGTTGACAGAACGCTCACCTCAAATCTAAATTGATTTTAAGCGATGCATACGCTTGCTGCACCAACCATAAAATTGATATGAACCGATTTTGTTTTCAAACAGATTACACATTATTTTTGAGTGTATTGTTCGTATTTAATCTGAAAATGTTCATCGTCATCGTCTCTCGATCGCACACACACACACACACTCTCTCCCTATAATTCTCATGCTCCATTTTGTATTTCTTCTTAACAGTGCATCACAACATGTTTGCAATCATATCAAAATGCTCTAGCTCCGAAGAGTGGTGAAAATGGCATGGAATTGAAGTAATTCAATTTATTCAATTGCTGGTATTGTTGGTTGCCTGATGCTTGGCATTTCTTTGTGATTTCATGTTAACAAATAATTTGGCTTGTATCAACAATGTAACATTATTACGACGTACCAATTTTCCTGACTGTGACTGCTTGAGTCCTGTGTGGAGTGGTATGTGTTTGTGTGCACAATGCACCATTTTCATGTACACTTGTACACACTCAACTTCACACATCTCATCGTTGTCTGTGATGTGTTTATTTGAAGTGTTTGCCACTAGAATATTGCTTACACCAGCCACAAAGCGCATTAGCCAAAAACTGAGTGAATGTTAACCTACCTCCCCCCGCCCCTCCCTTCAACCTCACTGGCCATTTCGCAGTGAAATGTTTTTGGTTACATAACCATTTTCATTCTCTGTCTTTCTATCTCACTCTCGATGATACCACTTTGGCAAATTGGCTTCGAATCTTCCGACTCATTTAACTCCACAATAATTTAATACACGGGTTTTTTTCCCCCAACACTTGTTTCCATTTTACAGTGTGTTTAGCCCGTACAAACGCCTTGACTCAATTTGCATTTCGAAAATAACTTTGATGTATCAATTTTCTGCTTTCCATCTCCATCTCTTCGTCTCTCGTCATCTCTTTCTGTCTCCTTTTGTTTTTCCATGGTACTTGTTAATGCACCCACATTCACTTCTTGTTGCATTTCATTTCTTACCATTTTGATGTGTTTTTTGTTGTTCGAGTTGGTCATATGAAATATTTGTGTGTGTGTTTTTTGTTCGAAATATCACATCCAAGTGCCACAATGAGGGAAAAAGCTGTGGGATATTCGGAAGCTAAAATGCTGCCTGGCAAAAAACAAGCAACAGAAAACCAAACTAAAACAAATTTTGACTGCAACCATAACAAATGTTGAAACATTTGTGTTGAAGAGCCGTTACGAGACAGCATCACCGAACAACAATGGCATCAAGTAACAACAGCACAGAGTCTTGTTTTGTACGTACGAAGTGTTGTTAATTAATTATGCACGTGCTGAACTCGTTCACGTTCATTTTTCTCAAAGCTAGAAAATGAACGAACTGTAAAATAACACTAAAAACCAAATGCAAAGTCATGATTAGTCTTTGCAAACCATATTCTCAATAAACGTAAACTTTATGCCAAAAAGCCCACATTTTTTGTTTTGTTTTTAGACTAAACAACAAAAACCCTTTCATCAAACCTCGGAAAGTTTGTACGATCGTAAAATATTTTCCATCTCAACATTGAACAACATTTTAGTTGTGTGATGCTTTGGTTATTTCATGGGTTTTTCCCTATTTTCATGTTGAAGTGCTTCGACTCCCTTCGCTTAGATTAAATGCGCCAGGGAAATAAATACTCCATTTCAGCATATTTTTTTAAAGAAAACGAAAAACAGAAAATTCATAAGTAAAAACCATATGATTTCATGTGGGTCATTGTCTTGGATGCCACACGCTACACTATCCTCATGAGCCTGTGATTCAATATTTATGTACAAATTAAATTGCTGCTGTTGTCGACACATGGGTAAACATTGTGTGTTGTGTTAAGTAGTGGTGAACAAACTGGACATAAGTAAAAATTATTATCCTTTCGTCTGTGTGTCGTTTGCATATCCTTTCCCAGGTCAAGTGCATCAAACACAAGTGAGGCTTTTTTTTGAAGTGATAGTAGCTCATTTCCGAGCCACTAGATAGATAGAGAAAGAGAGAGAGAAAGAGAGAGAGAGGGAGAGATAGAAAACCACACCGGTCTGTTTAAATGCCAATTTAAAATCAATCCATTGGTAATTGAACGAACGGAATCTAGAAGTAAGCCAAGCACCTGCATTATCAGCGCTTACATTAGAGTTTATATCGGAAATTTCATCGATTGTTCATTGTTCACCGTCCAGAATGATTGACAGTGTTATCGATTTCCATCGTTCGCGTTGGATTTTACCGTTGCCAATCGTATATTTAAATTTATGTACGTGATGCTATTAATTTCCGTACGGGTGTCATTTGCTTTTGCCAATGAAATGAAATGTGAAATTTTAGTGCTCGCTTGCCGATCACCGAAAACGTCATTCGAAATTGTTGTAATGGTTATGGTACGCGAGATAACGGCATCCAGCTTCATTCGAGTAGATGACATTTTTGGTTTTAGCATTTAGTGCGCGTAATTTTTGAAGTCGAAAATTAAATGCAGTGTGAGTGTGTGTGTGTGTGTGAGAGTTGTAACAACTATTACGTAGCGTAAGAGCGATTTATGGGCCTGTGATGTAGCACATTCGTATCGAAATCGTTTACAATTCGGTCATACATTTTCATTTAAATTATCACGCTTGTATCGATGCACTTGCTAAAGCGTGCTAAATACGCCGATTGGAAACACACATTGAATTAGTAACAAACCGGGTGCATTCACAGCACTCGAATCAAGGATGCCATGCAATGCACGGTCAAATGGCAAATGGATCGAAAAACACCATGTACATCGGTGCCGCGTAACATACAATAACAACAGCAACGAACACACAGGCACACACACACACACACAACAAAACTAGAACACACATGCAGATACAGAGAGAGCGAGAATAGGGCATGTGAAAAAGTGCATACCGATGCCACGTTACATTTCGAACGAATGAAACGAAATGTCAAATAAACTATTACACAATAATATATTTATTCAAATTGTCGGATTTGAATATGTAGGAAATTTAATCGGCAATTAATCGGATATTAAATTACATGCTAGATGTTTAGTCAAAATGAATGGATTCGTAATTTATGTGTGTTTCGGTGAATGTTTCTAATGCGATTAGATCTTTTGGTCGAGCATTTTGCATGCGGAAACTGAATTTTCGATGAGCGGAAGTTGTAATGGAATTTGTGTGAATTAAAGAGATGGGGCCGACGGAAGAGAGTGAGAATGGGGGAGATAAAGCGAAAGGAACGATGGAGGATGAGAAAGGGGAAGGTGGAAAACTTTGCAGCCTGCATCAGTCCATGGAAGTAACAACAATAATAACGTATTCATGCAGCAAACTTCAAGTGTGTTGAGGAGGGAAAAAAAGAGAGTCAATTTTAATGCGCCTGTAAATAGCACTCGTAAATTTCATTTTCGAAACAATTTTGTCGTTTTCGGTTTTAACTGAATGCCAAAATCATTATTCGAAAAGCAATAATTATGAAAATGTATGTATTTTGTACGCGAAGGTTTTTGGAATTTAAATTTCGTACAGCGAGAAAACCCCTCCACGCTCCCATTCACTTCGAAAAATACCATCTGAATTTGGATTGTGATTTAGCACGAATCGTTATATTGCTAAATGAGTTCTTGTACGTAGGCATCGACAAAAAAAATTGCTTGCATTTAAGTGTGCAATATTGACGATGAAGTCGAAACGATCAACGATAGTCAAATTGAAATTCATAAAACACTTCGATATTTGGGTGCTTTTACGTTTTGAATCAAAACAAAAATGTTACGATTTTGATGAGATGGGATGGGGGGGAAAAAAGAAAACATTTCCGAAGCTTTTCCATTTAATGTGTTTCACTGAGTGAGACAGCGAACGAGATGAAAAAAAAAAATTAAGTGGAAAAGAGACAAAAAATGCAATTGGGAGAAGAAAAAAGAGAGAAACCGAATTGAAGTGAAAATGTTTTTGCCGTTTTCAACACGAAGTCACACTCAAGCGTATCGCTAAATTGATGACATTCACGTCACTCTATGGTGCTTACACTCGTTTGCCGCGCAAATGCCGAGAAAGATGAATTGGCAAGAGCGTTGTCGTTGTGTGTCGAATGTTGTACGATCTCGCGATTTATTTGCGCCTTTGCACCCAGGTTCGAATCGACAATTTTTACCATTTTCCACATACCCAGCTCGTGCAATAACAACATACTACACACTTGTGCTCGTTGGCTCTTGTGCTCTCGTGTGTTTCGGCTGCCAGTTTCTTCGTTTGCTCTCATTCGTCTGCATGCAAAAAGACAGCGTGAGAGAGAGAGAGAGAGAGAGAGAGCGAGAGAGAGAGAGAGAGAGAGAGAGAGAGAGAGAGCGAGAGAGAGAGAGAGAGAGAGAGAGAGAGAGAGAGTTGCCTTAACGTACCACATGAAATAATGATACCAAAACGAACAAGGACCGCAAACTTTATTTGCAAATGCTCAAAATGTTGCCTTTTATGCCACCATTCTCATTATATTTTATCATCTGATTTTAAATTCAATCGAATTCTCGTCTTTTCTTTTCTCTTCATGAAAGTCAAAATACGAGAGAATAAAAAAATTGGCTTTTTCAATGTAACTTTTGCCTGGCACGAACGCGTACAATTTAAAGACTGCTCCAATATTTTTGCAAGTGAATTTCAATGTGTATTTTTGCGAATACAAACAAAAGAATTGTGCGCACAAGGAAATGTCTTGAGTTTGAGAGATTGAGCACAAGTGAGAAAGAGAAAGAGAAAGAGATAGAGAGAGAGAGAGAGTAAAATAAAAGAATGTCTGGCGGCAACGACAAGTTATTTCTAATTTAAAAATCAAATTGAACTTGACTAAAAGCCAGAAACACAAACATCATTCAAATGGAAGAATGGATTCAATGCTCGTTCCGTCGTTTTCTTTTTTTAAATAGCAAAATGAACACACGCTCATGTGTGCTCGTGCTGATTTGCTAAGCGCTAAAAGAATAACGATGCACGACATACACTTACACATATATACGAATTCATGACAAATGTACGAAACTAAAAATCAAACATCAAATAGCAAATAGCAAAATGAAGAGAATGAAAACCAAAGCACAAAATAATGGAACAATGAATAAAAACGAGAACAACCGAAAATTGCTAAACAAACATGCGAACGCGTGCTTTAACTCAGATAAACTGAAAATGTGCTCTGCATCAAATATTGCACACACACACATACAATGTTCGCTGAATCAATCGAAAAGATGCATTTTCCATAGCAACATTCATTGACGCTGATTTGCTGAGCTCCGCATAAATTGAAAATCGTATCAAAACATTTATTTAAATAAAACTACTTAGTGCCTTGCATGGATGTCAAAATGTGTGTGTGTGTGTGTGTGTGTGTATTTGCATTTGATGCACCTCAAGTGTGGTGTCGCGAAACCATGCATTCTCGAAAGATCGCACATTGTATGTAAATTTCAAACAAAAATGCTTTTGTCATGTGTTTGTTTTAGCTTGGCACATTACTGAAGAAGGTTTTTGAATTGGTACATTTTGAAGATTGAATAGTTTGAAAATACCACAGAAAAAAATCCACTTCGTTCAATCATTATGTAACCGATGGTGTTTTTTTTTGTTCGTTCAGTTTCCGCTAACTTCGATGCATGGCCCTCGTTACTGCATCATTTCAATTTGTGTCATCTGCTTACCACGTACCGAAATCTCTGACTGTGTTGATGAGTTCAATTGAATGTGAATCCTTCAATCAAATGTTTGGTACTCTTGAATTCAATGTAAGTACGTAACGCTTTTTCATTTTACCATGAAATACTTCGTTTTTTTTCACATTCTTGATACACATGTGAACATTTTTCAAAGATTTCCGTCATCAAACGAACATTCAAATCTCACTATTTAATGAAATTCAATATTCAAAAGATGGTACACATGAGAACAAGATTCGGTATTAAGATGCTCGAGGACAAGCAAATGTGATATCCATTCATTTCATTGCGACGAAACACATGCGACGAAAAAGTTTTTAATAAATTTTCCGCAACAAATTTTTCAATACCCATGTGTGTGTGTGTGTGTGTGTGTGTGTGTGTGTGTGTGTGTGTGTGTGTGTGTGTGTGTGTGTGTGTGTGTGTGTGTGTGGGTAGATAGCTTAAACCCCTTCAAAATGACCAAAAGCGAACCAAAAAAAAAAAAATAATAAACGACAGTTCGATTCAATTTCAAGAACATAACAAATTCAAAGATTATTCTTTTTTTTTTTCAATTCACAACATAAGAAGAAGAAAAAAACCCAACACAAAATGCGTTGTGAGCTGTGTATTGAACAGCGAATTATAGCATTTATATTGAAGAAGCTATGTAGCTGCTCCAAATCAAGAGACACTTGCACGATATCAGTCCGAACTAAAATACAAGATAAATGGCATTACTTTATTGTCTTCAAACCAAAAAAAAAAAAAAAACTGAATGGATGGAAATACCAACACACACACAAAATATAGAGAGAAAAAAGCACGCAAATAATGTGCTCAAAGCGATCTTGGTGGGGTTCGGAAAACTGAGACGGAAATGTGATGAGAGAGAGGGAGAGAGATGAGCAAGCTAAAAGAGCACCAGATAACAAAAATATGTAAACAAACTTCGAAATGTAATCAAAGCAAACAATGTCTATCCTCTCTATCTCTCTCCCTCTCTCTTCCCATTTGTCAGTGTGTGCGGGAGTAGTAAGTATGCATGGCAGCACACTGGGCGGAAAATAATACAAAAAAAAGACATCAAAAGGATTTGCACAGAAAATGATATAAACAAGTTTGTTATATGCAAATGAAGTGGATATTTTGTTGGTTCTGTTTCTGTCAAAAACCCGGGGTCGCTTTTTTTTTGTTAAATTCTAGTTGGCTGTGTGTTTTGTTATGATACGAACATTCAATAGTAGTTGTATCAAGTTGTATCGAAAATAACGGGTCAAACGATGCTCATTTCTTTGTGACAAAATTCATTATGAGTTATTATTTGAATGCTGTGTGTAAAAGCAACGATGATAAATATTACAATTTCTGTGCTTTGTTTAGACGTTTCAATCAAATGAAAGAGAGAAACAAAAAATGGACACGAAAAACGGAAAATATTTGCTTGAGTTTCATTTTGACTTATTTTATATGATTTGAAATGCTTGTGCTCTGGGCATCAGAGTAACGTTTCATATAAAATTGAAAAAAGCTCTGTCAGATTATGACAAACACTCAAGAAAATCGTATTGGTTAAGATCTCGAAACAACAGTCTGTCCAATGTTGAACACTGTTGGAGTGTGGAGTGTTCGGAGTGTTCGGAGTGTGTACAAGGCAATCACAAATTGACATTGCACACAAACGCTCGAAAAATCATTTTGATTTATTGCAGTAGCATCGGGTCAATGGTGAACAGGATAATGATCCGACCAAAGAGACAAGACACTAATATAAAGATTATACAAAATGATCTAGCTAAATCCAATATTGGCTTAATCGAATCCGAAAAACAAGATATCATCGCATTGGGATGTGCGCGTGTGTGTGTGTGTTAGTCGGTGTTTGGGTGCAGATTGAATTTGAGTATTGTGCTTACCAGTAGTGATCTTCGCCAGTGATTCGGATGCTTTCTCCGAGAAAAGTGATTGTTGCCGGTCCATTTTACTTGTCATAACCAATTCGACATTTCGACTGATACAAAGCAATCAAATCATATACACGCAATGCACACGACAATTGCAACTCTTAAAAGTCATTGATTTTTATTTGAAACGAAAAATGGCTTCAGATGCATGCGAATGGCATGGATACGATTCTGTATGGAAACAGACGATAAGCATTGTGCTTGAGTATTGATCGGTCATGATGGCAACAACCAAGTATCTTTCGAATTTCGGGTTGTTGTTTCGATATAATGCGACAGATGAAATGGAATGTTTTCTGACATCTTTAACATAGCGATTTCTGAAATGCACTTGACGTTCAATTTATTCGCTTGAAAATCGATTGAAACGTCTTTGCAAGCGCAAACACTTTGGTTGCGCTCTTTGGTTACGTGCTTGATGGAACCAGTTTCACCCGAAAAGCTAGACTAATGTTTACGATCTCAAGCTAATAAACATAGTAAGCAAGTCAAGACCATCCATCCAAGAGAGAGAGAGGGGGAGAGGGAGAGTCAGAGAAGGAGAGTACATAGTGCTGCAGCCGTATGCAACTACTGAGTGCACAATTTGAACAGGCTTGGGTCTTCGATGTCATAAATATTAAAGAGTACACATGTTGTCTAAATATGGCACAATCAAAACGTCCAAAGACGATTTCATTTCGTCGTGTCGATGTCGTAATTTATACGGTTTGAAAATTCGAATTTTGTTTGCGCTTCTGCTTTGCATTTTCATTCCCACTCTCATTCCCTTCATTTTCGAATTTTAGCCATATTCCAATTTTCCGAGCGCATGCAAATTTTCGTTGTTGATTGTAAAGAAAACATGCGTTTCCATCCAACTAGCTTTGCTTGGTACCCCGTTTCGGTGATTTCAATGTTAGTAATGAAACGTACAGCGTCGTACAGCGTCGTACAGCGTCGTACAGCGTCTGTTGTTCAGCCGCTGATGGACATTGATTCAAAACCAGAGAGAGAGAGAGAGAGAGAGAGCAATGCACAATATTTAGTGAGAAGGCGAGAAAGATTCAAGCAGAAAATTGTCTGCTTATTGTTTCTGGAATTGAGGCCAAGCATTCTATTGAATCGTGACTTACTGTTAAATAAAATGTGTCAGTCGCCTAGAAAATCACACGTACCGCTGCTGTGTGCTGTGTGTTTTGTGTGTGTGACAGAGTAAGGCTCGGAACAAGCATCCAGCATGTTTTACTGATAACATAATCTTATGCAGGACATTCAAACACAAGTTGTATGATGTTAAAACATGTGCATTAGTCAAATCGCCATAAAATTGCGAACTGAGCGAAAATGTTGACGACAGCATTTGTACAAGACCGAGTGTCGCATGTTTTGTGTGCATGTCCTTCTCTCTCTCTCTCTCGATCTGTGCGTCTCTGTGTATGTGCGTGTGTACGCTTATGTCATTAAGAAACGGCAAATGCGTGAAAACAATCCAATTATATGAGACATTCGTTCCTTTTTGCGTCACTCTGCAGGTAGTCGATCAGTTCGCATGTGAAATTCGAAACACAACTTGTTTGCCTTAATTCAATCGAGCATCAAGGCTATCGCTTATGGTGCATGGCATGATGTGTGTGTGTGTGTGTGTATGTTTGGTTCATCCTGAACATAAAAGAGGACACAATCGAAGGCGAACACATTGTGCGTCATGGCAAAATTGCTAAGTATTAAATACGTGCACAAACACACATACACAGTCTGTCCTCTCAATGGGATTGATTAACGAAAGCAGTCTCTCTGCGAAATGTCCAATGTGAAAAGTCTTATCCTTTTGGAGCAATCACGCTGGCTCCTTTATTGGTATAGGTCTGTTTATTTCATTTTGCTTCGTTATCAAGATGATTGTTGTTTTTCAATTCTTTGGTTTTTTTCCCGTGAATTATCGGCCTTATTTAAGCTAGTATTTATTAATTATACAGTGTGCGTGTGTGTATCGGAGCATATAATGTCGAAGCATTCTAATGTACATTGAAAATATAAATTTGGGAAAATAAATTTGGTTATTACAATTAGAACAATCTAGTTCTTGTGCGGCTGGTTGAGTAATTCACATGTGTAAACGAGCGGTTGTGAGCGACAAACAAATCGAAGTTCGTACAGTGTTGAATTTATAGCCGAACAGTCGAAGCATTTGTAAACTTGAATCAGCGGCTTGTTGATCATAATGTTTTATTTGACATGTATATCCGAAAATGCTGTACAGAAATATACAGAGGAGTCCATTTTCAATCAGCAGAGAGAGAGAGAGAGAAAGAGAGGCTCAGTGCTTGCCATCTCTTATCGCTACAAATGTTGATGAACATAATTTATTCTCATTCTCAACCAATAAATTGTGTGCCCAGTTTTTGCTCATGCCCCGGTGCATGTCAGGAACACACTTCACTGCACCTCAGTACTGGTGTGTTACGTTTATGTTTGGTTTGGAAACCTAGTAAACATATATTTATCGAATTACCAACGCATCGCGTTACGAATCACAGGTACACCATTCGGTTAATTGTGTAATTGCAAGCGGGGGGAAAAGTAACATCCGAACGAAAGAACTTGGCGATGTGGCGGATAATATGAGAACAACAAACATACCCCACACTCACACACAAACAAACAAAAAAATGAATTTATTAGCCAACTGGCTGAATGCGGTTGTATGTGCGCTGAGAGCATTTGAATAGCTCGAAGCATTTGTTACATAATCGACCCCATAATAATGCGGTTTCGATTCGAAACCGACGAGTACTCGACTTACTAGACTCATACACACACACACACACATTCGGCCTCAGCAATGTTTTATTGCAATGTTTTATTCACACATTTCAAAATATGTAAATCGATTTTTGTTCAACCGTTCAACAAAAATGTGCGCCTTTACAAAACCATGCTTGTCGCCATCGTTCGTCTACAGGATTCGGAATCCGGCGTTGTGCTAATCGCAAATCGAATTTAATTTCGATTGGACAAAACGAGAAGAAAATCCATGAATACTCAATTGGACGATGGGTGGATTTTTTTATTGTTGGTGTTGTTGCACATTCAACACATTTGAGTAATAGCAATCTGAAAATGGGCTAACCTTTTGCATATGAATGGCGGTCAGGCAAAAGGTATTTTTTGAATGCACTCAATGCTTGTGATTCATTTGAAACCGATGGCTGGCATGGTAACACTTTGCTCTGGTTGCTCTGTTATTCGGGTCATTCATATTGTTTTTTTTTTTTTCATTTAGATTGTCGGCCATGGACATCGGTGATATAGCTTGCAGATTAAGCAATTTTGATTTACAACCGATGCAATTCTCACATTTTGTGTATTTGTTGCATTCTCAACAACAACAAAGAGGAACAACATGATCAACAACAACAAAACGATTGCTCGAATCGATTCAGTAGATATTTAAAAAAAAAAATCGAAAAATATATTTGGTATTGGCTAGTAAAATTCCATTTTGGTATTTGTCTTAGAATAACATTTTCAATGTAGACAATTCAATCGAACATTTATGAAATGCTATGCATGCATATTTCTAATACACATTCCTCGAATTGCTTACGATTGATTGCAGAAATTCATAATATCTCTGATATTTTATCTAAAAGCATCACGCATGGAACGAATATCATGCACCTCATATCATATCGGAATATCATAATTTACATTCAAATAGTTCTTCTTTATTTTTCGAGAAAGATACACACGACTCAGATATAATTTACCTATTTACTATTGTAATAATTTTCATTGGAAAAATTCCGAAATTGGAATTTATATTAAAAATGGATTCCATTTTTTTTAGTTTAGAAATACAATGGAATTCATGTTGTGTTTGCAAATAAAAACTCGATTGATAACCGTTAAGGCAATATTTCACTGAAATGCGAAATAATTTGTAGACTTTTGGTTACATTTATATGTATTCGATTTGTGTGATTAAGTCAGGGGCTGGAATCGTTCCAGTTGATGTGTTTGTTCTTAAGGTAGTGGTCATCAGTGGATGTTGCTTAGGATGTTGATTCAACCCCTCTGAATGTGCTTAGAAAAATCACAATCCACAGAAACCGTTCCAATTTCCGTTCAGTCGCTGTTCTTTCAATACCTCCACGATGCTAATAACATTTTTCAATGTTCAAATTGGTTGAATTCAATCAAAATTGGTTGAATTCATCAATATTATTACGACTACACAGCGATTTTTTGTTCCTACACATTAACCGAAACGTTTTTAACCCCTGGTATAAGGTGGACAGCATGTTTTTGCGCGAGTCATGCTAATTCAGTGCAATTTTTTTTCATCTGTCTCACCCGAAAAAGAGGGTCACAATTTAATTTAATTTAAATTTTATTTGAGACATTTAAAGCGCTGCTTCTGGCACAATTTGTGCAGTTGTCAGATTTCATTGCGTTTCATTCGCACCACTTAGTGTAGAGGATCCTCCATTGAAATGGGGATTTTGTATGCTCTGCTTTTAATATCCATGTCCATTTCTATCAAATACTTTGTGGACATTCTTTAGCGTTTCTCTTCTCTTTTCTTTCGTTTTTTCTTTGTTGTTGTCAGAATGGCAAATAGTTGAGCAGAGATTTTAAACATTTGATAATATTTTTGGTGCATTCACTGTGCAAACGAATGCAATATGGTATTTTGCAAAGTCACTAAAAGTAGCCAAGGGGATCCAAGAAGAGGAAAAACATTGCGCCCGGCAAGCCCGTTTTTTTTTTATTTGCAGTGAACTAATAGCGAACACATCTTTTTACTGTGTTGTTGTCGTATAGTCAAATGTGAACAAAAACTTGAATGCATACAGACACCGCCATACACTTAAGCGCACCCGATAGAGAGAGAAAAAAAACTGACTATTTGCAATAAAATTACATGAGACTGCATTTCATTTTCGCCCCGTTTTTTTGTACGAGTGTGTGTGTGTGTGTGTGTGTGTCCATTTTTAACTTTTCTTCCGCTTAGAAATGCGCTTCTTTTGTAACAATTTTTACCATCAACTTGTGCAAACTTCAAACTTTACTCGAGCAAAAATGGTACAGGAATGGTGCAATAGAAGAATAAAAGCGATAGAAAGAAAAACGGCGAAAAAAAGTGAAATAAAATAAGTAGTTCGGTTCTGAATACCAAGGAAATAGTAGGGGAAAAAAACAAGAGATTTGCGATGGAAAAATGGTTCGTTACTGTGGATGGCACGAATAAAATTGGTCAAATCGAATGCATGCTTTTGCTAACGCTATATTCCAACGCACCATAATAATCAACAAAACTTTGAACCGAATCGAAACCGAATGAAAAAAAAAATATCGAAGAAAATGAATTCTACCAAACAAAAATTAATGAATTTTATGGATTTTATTTGGTCTTTTGTTCAGCAATGTAATAGTTTTCACCGAGTTGATTTATTGTTTTTATCTTTCTTTGAATTTTTTTTCGGGGTGCTTTGTTTACAATCCGGCGACTCCAAATACAAGCTGTTCGATATGCTCAACTTCATTTTCAGATTTCAACTCGCTTTTGCCCAGTATCAACGGGTAAAATAAACGAGTTCGAAACGTGTCGAATGTAAGACATGGATAAAAATTCAAAAATTATTCTGTAGATACTTTGTGCATTGTGCCCGTTACTTTTTTTCTCTGTATAAATGTATAAAACTTATTGTTCGCATAAAGCCTTTCAAAGAAAGTATGATTTCGAGCGTAGAAAAATTGGCACAAACTAGAAACAAACCAAAAACTGAATGACGATGGCAGTGCTGCTAGAATTGTTCGCATTGCGCCACATCATTTCATCACATCGTGCATTTTTTGATTAAATTCAAATATTTGTTGATTGCATTCCAGTTGACTGCAACTGAATTAGCTCTTTTTTTTTGTTGTACACATTATTGGAACTGCATTTTTGGCTCTAACGCTTTTGGTATTTGAACGTGATGAAGCTTCCGTCATGCCACAATTTGGTACATGTTAAATCTCAACAAAGTAACCATCGATTGACAGTATCCCTATCTGAATCCATGAAATTATATTGTGCAAGGCGTTTAATTTGTTGCGAATGGAATAAAAACAAAAATTCCTTTGAAAAAAAAACAGCAGCAGCAGCAGCAGCAGCAGGCTCTTTGTAAACAATTAGGCGATGTGAGCAGAGCATTCAATTTCCGTTATATGGTGAAAAAGGAACAAAAATAATATTAAACACAGTCCCCACTTATGTGCCGATGTGAAACGAATGTGGTATGCATAGATGAACATTGAATAGCTTATTCGCCTGCTTTCCATCGTTATTACACCTCTCTGGCTCTTGTTGTGTTTGCGTTGGTGTTGTTGTTATAGATCACATTCATGCACGGTAAATGTGTTTGGTTTTCTTTGCTTTTGTATGAACCTCATACAAATATCCTCTTTCATTGGCTCTGGCTTTTTGAATTGCATATCACTTGCAAAACACATGAAAAAAAAAAACGAAAATATTATGAAGAAACACCGGCATGTATGTGTGTTTCCTTTGCTTTTGGCTTGCCTCGTTGGTTTTTTTTGCTCTTTTCATAACTGGGCAAAATTACATGCAGGACATGCATTCAATGATATGGCAAAGGAAATAGATTGGATTCCATTCTTCGGATCATTTAATGTCGATTATGTTGTTATACACGTTTGATGGACGAGCTCGTGTGTATGTCTCTGTGTGTGTGTGTCGGGAGTGTCATTGAACGAAAGTGGATACTGAATGAACCATGAGGGTAACGATACGACCAATGCCTTCATGTTTAATTCAACACATGCATCAAAGAATTAACCGATGTTGGATTCCATCACGTGTGTACCAGTCCGAGCCAATTGAGTCGAATGCATGTGTTAAATATTAATAACAATGTTCGTATGGCCTAGAGTTTTCATTAAACAAAAAAATACAAGCAGAATATCAACCAGCCAACCAGTGTCCTAGCATAAAGCCAGCATAAAGATTAAAGAAAAACGCTTTATCCTTCGAAAAAAAAACACTATGTGTGAAAGAGTAAATCATGAATGATAGAGAGCGAACGAACGAAGATAAAGGATAGCTGCTGAACGTGAACATACCATTAGATCATTCAAACATATCATCATTCGTTTTTTTTTTACTTTTGCATTTGAAATAAAACCGCAATGTGAATGTGGCTGTTGTGGTCAATGAAGTATTAAAAATTCCGTGTTCATACTATTTGAAATTGGTCTATGAAGAAATAAAAGTGAGAGTTTCGAGCGAAATGTTAAAGTTCAACGGGCGGTAAAATGAATGAAATTTACAATATAAGATGAATTTGAATACGAAGAAGAAGAAAAAAAAGCACACACACACACAAATTAGACATTCAGATGGTGGCCTGAGGAACGTGAATGGACTACAAGTGACATTATTTCGGTTGAACTGAGTCATTGTGGTGTGTGTGTGTGTGTGTGTGTGTGTGTGTGTGTGTGTGTGTGTGCGTGTGTGTGTGTGTCTGTGTGTCCCATCATCACGACAATTGAATTCCAGTTGCCTGCACACAAATTGCACCTTCAATGTTCTGGCCCTTCATTTTACATTCATAACACCAATGGTCACATCATTCATTCTTCTTTCACATTAAATTTTACCTGTGTCACTGACAAATTTCGTTCCATTTTTTTGTTCCGCTTATTTTTCCGGGCTATTAAAGACAATTGTGTTATTTGGTTAATTGGGTTTTGATTGCCCGGAAAGTTGGTTTTGAATGAAGAACATAAACGGAAAAATGCCTTGAAGCAGCTTTTTGAATCATTTCTTTTCTTCTTCTGTGTGTCTATTCGATTGTAATTTTTTCGTTTATTTTTCTTTTATAAATGGAACATAAATAATACCGTTGGAAAAAGTGTTCCCAAGGAAATGCAATCAATTTTTGGCCCGGAAGAGGCAATACCATACTTACCGAATCACAATGATACAAACCATTCTTCTTCTTCTTCTTCTTCTTCTATTTTATTTGGGGAGTGTAAGAGAGCTTTAAGCTATATTACTTCCATTGTTCACACTCAACAATGCATAATTGCACTGCTTTGTTTTCATAACAATGAAATTGTCATCTAAGAGCATTTTAATGGGGCTCGTTGTGTCTCTTGCTTTTCAGGGGAGGGCGGGACAGGGGCATTGGGCTCAATTGAAATGGCAACATCTTCTTAAATAATATCTCGTACATGGATAAGATTTTATTACTGTGTGGATTTTTCGGTTTTATGGAGATTTCATATTTTACATTTCTATTGTTATATATGTTGACTAAATTTCAAACATTCAATGTTATAAATATGATTAACATTTTTGGAAACGGCATGACTGTGTGGATTGTGTGGGTGTTGTTTGTTTTGTGTGTGTGTGTGTGTGTTTGTGTGTAATACGTTGATTTGATAAACACGTCATATGAGTGTTGAACATTATAAGGTTTTTTTTTTGTTTGTTTGTTTAGCTACAAATATTACTAGAATTGTCTGTATCAACATGTATAATAATTTAATTAACTATTTACAAATAAGATCCGATTTCAGATTCGAATCTCTCTTTCTTCAGTGAAATGCTTTTTCATCCTAGAAATTATTTATATGCTGGTTTTACCACACATATGTATTTTATACACCAGATTCTCTATTCGCGATATTGTTGTTTGTTTTTGTCGTGGTTTGATTTTCAATATTTAATTTCGCCTCGTCTCGCATCACATTCAATTCTTCTTCTTGTTTTTTTTTTTTTAAACAATCATCATATTCCGTTCCATTTTTCCATTATTCCAGTTTTTCTCCATTTTCCGCTGTTCCACGCCGTCAAATTTAATTGAAAAGGAAATTATAAACTTCAACGAGCCAAACACAAATCGAACATTTTTTTTTCAATTAAAAATTGATGCATTTAACTTGTCAATTCTATCACCGTTGATGAACATACAATTCGTATGGTTGTCGTAAAATGGATGTGGTTTGGGTGAAAAAATTTGGAATAATTGACCATGTGTGTCATGTTATTTCATCCGGTATGCGAGACGAGAATAGGATGCTTGTGTAATAGTTTTGGAATATATTATATGTGCTAATGATGATGCTAATCAAAATAGTTTGTATTATATTATTGGCGATGTATGTTGATGTGCCGGTTTGCATCGCTTCGGGTCTTTCGCCTACAATTCAATGTAAATGAGGGGAGAGAGAGAGAGAGAGAGAGGAGGAGGAAAACGAATGAGAATATTTGCTTGAGAATAATATTTATGGGAAATTGTGTTGACATGCTGAAGAACATTACCATGAAGGAAAACATGAACTTTGATGCTTGTTCGACCGCCGCTCGTTGGTGCGCATACATAAATACCCGAATCGGTGATATCGGCATCGTTGATCAACAAATATGATGTTGTCCATTCGTTGGCATGCGTTCGCACAGCAACACGTCCACGCGGTGAATCGTAATTGATTTCCTGCAAAATTTAAATTGAAAATTTTCATTGAAAATTCCTTAATATTGGAGATTTTTGCATAATTTATTGAAATTTTGACTGAACATCAAATAGTTTTCAGCAAGGAGATGGGTGGGTCATCTTTATTGTCCATTCACATTGTTATCAAAAGATATCAAATCATCGAAAAATCAAATAAGTGTAATCGAGTGGAGATCACCCTTTTGGTGATTTTTAGTGTTGATTTTACAATATCAAAATAAATGGCATTTTGAAAATTGAAAACTAATGTTGAGGAAAACTACTCAACCGGTCTTTACCTTTTTCTATATTATGTTACAAAAGTAAACAAGTTATTTGATGCTATGATTTCTAGCTTAGCTACCAGTAGTTTCTTGTTACATGAAAATGAATAAAATGAGATTGTTTGTTGAAAATTATTTGCTGTGCAATATGAAACCTACTGGGCACCTCAAAGCGGTAATTTTGTTTTTCTTTTTTATAAACATTCGACAAATGCTTGTGTATGAAAGCTCACATTACATAAAACATACTTAAAATTATGTCGATTTCAAATTCAATTGCTTCCAAAAAGTGTAATATTTTGATTCTCCATTCTCTTGATAACTCCAAATCTATCAACGAATGGGCGCTCGTATGTGAATATATGTATTGTATTAAAAATAAATTCGAATGCACAAACAACGCCGAAATCCACATGGTAGAAAATTACGTCATCTCCCTCCCAAAATTTCTTTCAATGGATACTTTGTGCTTGTTTAAACACAAGAAATGTAATAAACTCATCCATTCTTGGAATTTTCCAATGACCAAGTTTAATTAAGAGCATTTCTCAGAATTATTGCAAGTCTTGTCAATTACAAAGTAATTGAGAAATAAATTCTCCAAGAAATTCCATCATGATATCAATTTTGTGTTTGCAAATTGCTTTATTTTGCCCATAGTCGAAATTCTGATGAATGTTTGCAATGTTTAGATTTATTGGAATGGAAAAAGGGAACTTGTATCCGGAAGTATGTCCTTTTATGTAATATTGTAGTGTCATGCATCGAAGATTGCATCTAATTAGTCCCTTTACTAAAAGGATTCTTGTACCCAAAAGCGATGAGAATATTGAATTTTATCACTTAAACATGGCTCTATTATGTTAATTAGGCCTTAAGTGAAAATGTTTTAATTATCACGAGAAATCAATTTTCTATGGAACTTTTACTCTTCACGGATAACAATGTTATAAATCTATTCTAAAGTAAGTTGTGAACGAACAAAACGATAGAGAAAAAAGATTAAGTGAAACAATAACGTTGTGATCCCGTGGAGCAAAATCAGAATGAGAATTTTTCAAACATAATATGCGAGAAAATGTGACATATCCAAAAAAAAACGGGATTAAATCAGAAAATATTAGAATTTTTCAATTTTCTCAAGGATTTATAGAATGTTCTTTTGTTTCAAGTGAAAACCAAACAACGGCACTTGTACGACACAGGAAAAACACGTGCATAAGCAGGTTAAGATTTACCACATTTAGATTTTGTTACCGAAGAGAATTACATTTCCAAGAATTGATGCGTTCGTGCAACAGTTACATCGATAAAGATTTCATGCAGAAGCAAATTTTAAAGCCGAACAATAGCTTTGTATTTCGTTCAACATCTCTCGTTTCAATCGGTTTAATTTCTGTGCTCTCAATGTTATTGTAAGATTTTTACTTGACAACATAATCACTGACAATCTCTGTGCATACATTTCATCTGTAAATCGGATCTAAAGAAATTGTTTACTTTATCAATCCGATGTTCACATCATTGTTTTCAAACATCAAAACAATTGTTTGCATTTTATTTCAATATTCGAATAAATCCGATATTTATTGATTCCCTTTTTTATCATTTCAACGTGAATACAAACACAAAAATACAAATAAATGAAATGAAATGGAATAAAACGGAATAACACGATGATTTTTGTTCGGATTTCTGATCAATCCCTAGAAAAGACATGCTGCACAATGAAATAAGAGAATGTTTTTATTCCCATAGAAGACGCAAAACAACGGTCCATTCCACGAAAAAGAGAAAAATGTATCTTTTTCTCCTTTTCTATCTAAAACAAATCGGAATTATATCAAAAATGAAGAGGTAACAGAATATCAGAAGTATAGACAGATTGATAAAATAATATGAAGCATGATGAAACATTTGACTTATAATTGATTTCTAAATCCATGCGTATTTCATTAAGGATGAAGTAAATGGAACAAATAGGAGCGCAGAAGCAGACGAATATAGATGCAATAGAGTATTTGTCACTCACATTGTCATTGTAATACTACACAGATGCAGCATGAGCTGCTTAATGCAGTATAGCATGAGACAGAGTAACTGTCCACTCAACCGCTACCAGTAACATAAGATTTGAGGAAAGATGATTTGCGTGGAAAAAAACATGTAACGAATAATTAAGTTTGTATATTATTAGGTTGTTATTACCTCGGAAATTACATTCACTCAATTGATGACGTTTGAACTGAGCAATGAGAAACAGTTCAGTTCAGTCCGATGACTTTTTTATTGATTGAATGGTACAAAATTACACAACATTTCCATGGAAATAAATAATTACAGCATTCAAAAGTAAATAAATCAGCCATTTAAAATCAAATGAAGCTCACAAAAATCACACATTTTACCGCTACCACCGCTTTGTGAACATCTCAATGAGAAGAGCCCTCTTTACTCAATTTAAACATCACCAATTGACTTTATGTAAATAGAATTTGAATTATTCTTATTCAATTCATATATATATTTATGTGTACATTCTTTCATTTCACAATTTATGGGTAGATAAAAATGCTTGAACTATAATATATACATATGGTTTAAAAACGTTAAATTACCCGAAAACTGAATTAATTTACAAATGTGCTCATTAAAAAAAAAAATAAAAAAAGCAGAATGGTAACCGTTATCCATTTCATGGTTTATGAAATAAAATATTTCATCATTGGTTTTTTTTCACCAATTTAAAATTGATCCACACAAAAAATATGTGATAATATTTCACTTCATTAATAATTATGTAGAGAACATTTAAATGCTGCAGCAATTTTAATTGGTTATTATAAATTTAAATGGAATAACATCAACAGGTAAATACATTTTTGATGAAGCGCTTGGTCAGAGTGCTTAATTTTTTTTTAAAATTTATCAATCGATTTTATTCAGCTGTTCAGGAATGACAATAGCCAATGCACATTTATGAGCTCTTTTTGGAGAATGGTAAATTTACACTTCTCAACAAAATTCGGACTAAGTCTCCACAGCAAACCAATATAATTTTTTAAGATAAAATTGTCTTCTGAGTCGGAATCTGAAGTCCTTTTGGCTCGATTGGTTCGCGTGTTCGAGGGCTTATGTCACATCGAAATCTTCTTATTCCAACTGATAAGCTATTCAAAAACCCTGAAATTACGAGTACCTTGAAGCTGCGAGCCAAACGTACATCAATTCGACCTCACTAGCCAATTTTATCTTTGGGAAATGATTTTGGGTTTTCCTATCAAATATAGACAACCAAATTTCGTTGAGTAGTGTTATTAAAATCTGCTTAAAATTGTTCTGAACTCATCAACACAAAAGCTCTTACAGTCTTTCAATCTTGTTATACCGTTCAGAATCTGAATATTCAGATTTAATACATGTGATAACAGCATGTAATACGGGTCAATACGTATCTGGGCCGTTTTTCGGAAATACACCTTGAGTTCATAATTCGATGTTGTCATTCGTGTGAGGCATATTCGTATTAGCCGTCCATTACTTTGGGTCTTAGACACATGTCTGTGGGCATCACTACGTCTAGCACATAATCATCGCACGAATGATGGCGTCAAATTTTATCAATGTTGAAAATTTCAATAACGTACATCAAATCATCAGTTTGCGCGTGCTGAAATTTCTCCCACCACACATGCTGACACACATCCACTCAAACGCACACACTTGTGTACTCAACAAATGCGCAACATACAGGAGCCTCAGATTCATAAAACTTCAACCGTCGGCAAATCTATTTAAACTTAATTGAATTTCAGTTTCAACCAAAAACTTTTGGCTTTTCTCATAAGGACCGGTCGGATCGGTATGGCAATGGTAAAGTTGGTGCTTACAAATCAAATTACATAATATCACATTCACTACTTCAAACTAAACAAATTTTGACGAGAATTTACTCTATCTCTCTCTCTCTCTTCCTCGACGAATGACGTGATTTTTTTTTATATTTTCTTCTTTACTTGAATCGCTATGTTTCATTCGTTCGTTCGTTCGTTTGCTAAATGTGTGTCAATTGCATTACAATTTCGTTTCGAAAATTCCAACGAAAGATACACTGGAATCTCCAGATTTACATTAGATTGCAAATAAATTCACTTGAGTTTGGTATTTTTTCGTCTTCTTCTTCCTTTTTTTATGATTTTGCCACAATTCAAGCACGATATGGTACCAAAATAACCAGCCAACCATTCAATGTGCCAGAAATCTAGAGCAACAACAAAAAATATCTATGGTGAACGATATTCTCACGAAATGTGGTCATGTTTTCGATGAAGTACGGAAAAATCTGAAGCTTATAAAAATTGTGTGTGTTTTTTTGGCATAGATATGTAAGTATATGAATGAATTCACACTAGGTGAACACAACCATCTCGAATTTTATATTCATGAAACTGTAAAAAGTTGTTGCAATGACACAGTGCCACTGTGGCACTGATTTACGGCGAGATGGAAAGAGATCGGTGAAAAAGTGTACAAAATCCAGTTGAGCTAGTGCATGAGTGAAAGAGACTGTGTGATTTGGTTTGTTCATTTGCTGCATGCCAGTATCAAACGAGATTTGTATTATCTGTGCAAAAGTAAAAAACATGCATTTGCTGGTGGTTTTTTTAGGAGAGAGAGGGGGGGAGGGTGCATCGCATCAATTTAGCTTTGCACATCATTTTCGACCAAATTTTGTTTCATTTCGCTCATATTTTCATTCTCTACCATTGCGAATAGAAATGACATGGTCAACAATTGTGTTGGACTCATACATTTTTGGTTGATAAACCATGTGGTTGAAGCACTTTCAAACAAACAAACAAAAAAACGTGCTTCATTTACAATTTATGTGAACAGGAAACCGGAGATGCCAGACACACACACACACGAAATGGAATTTTGGTTTTTCATCGTTTCTGTAATTCAACAGCAATTACATTTTAATGAGGTTGCATAAAGGCCTCCTTTAAATCCAACAATGTAAATTATTACCAAACGAATTTAATTTCATAAATTAAATACAACATCAAGGGAGATAACAATATGCTTTACGCTCTCCAGAGAGTTTTCTTTGTAGTCAAATGATGTGTCATAGATAAGTGAAATGACAAAGAAACTTTACCACTATGTACCATCATCGTATCGCCTTGAAGACTCTAGAGTCAATTTGTAGCGATTGTTTCTTTTGATATATATATATATGTACTCGTGCTACACGACATACTCCTACCCCATCGTATCTCTATGCGCACCATACCCGTTCTACATTATGATGCATATCTTTTGCCACCACTATTCATGCTCAATGAGCTCGAGCTTTATTGGCAACTATATAAAGTGCATGCACACATAAAATAAATGATAATTATGCAAGTAAAATGACTTTGTAATCGGTATGTTTGAAGATGAACGAAAATTTTATGCAAAAGTGCTATGTATTCTTCATCGGCAACACCGATACACACACCACGCACACACACACACACACGCATATTTGAAGTGAGCCAAAGTTTTCGACGATACTCTCGGTATAGCGAGTGTTTGTGTGTGTGTGTCTGTGTGCGTGTGTATTCGAAAAATCGTATCTGTTATCATGAAACCATACGAAGCGTTGCAAGTGAAGAGATAACCAAGCATGTCTCATGGGTGTTTCACATCGTTTAATTTCAAGTCAAGCGAAAGTTAAACAAGATCAAGGAGGTACCCAATACCATGCAAATCGTGCCCATTTTCCATTGAACAGTGCAAAATCGGTGTTTTTGGTTATTTTAACAAGAAACTTAAAACAAATTGCCCATTGCAATGGCATTGGCCCTGATGAATGCGCTTGTGGAAAATACTGGGTAAAATTTCACAACATTACACTTCATAGCAAATGTTGGCTGTAATTTAACTAATTTAATGTATTTAGCTACTAAAGAGCTTTGTTACTTCAATTAGAGTGACATCAAGAGAATTTATCCCGTTTTCCGGAGAGGAACATTTGTCCCTCTACCTCTTGACCAAAAACCACTCTTTCAGTTGACATCATTTTCCAATGAATTGCACATCATGAAATTTCGCATCGCATAATATTTTTTCAATGTGATTTTAAAACAATGGCCTTTTTGCCAGTGTCTGTCAATTAAAATATTCAAATGGTTCGCTTGCGATATATTAAATTCCAGTTTTTTGTTGTTGTTGTATAAATGACAGTGCCCGAGCAATGTGAAAGTGATGGAGAGACGATGGGAATGTGCAGAAGGGAAAAAAGTACGCTGTCATAAAACTCATTTCATTATTAAATTCACATCAAATTTCATTAAAACTCAAAATGTTGAAAATTCTTTGTATTAAAAATTAATTTACCGTATCACCATGCACAATATCCGATACGGAAGCACAGTCCGAAAATATATTTCGATTCCTATTTAAAAACAACGATTCGAATCAATCGAAAGGAAAATAACTGTGACCCAAAATACGATTGTGTGTTGGTTCGTGCGAATGAAATGATTTTTACCACAAAGCATCAGTGTGCAGTGTATTTTTTAATGGATGATCGGCCCTATCCAAGGCTAACAACAACAACAATTACGGATTAAATGAAACACGTTTCTGACCGCTGTTTAAAAAACATATTGAAAATGTTGCAACACCATTTACAATTTTTTTTTTTTTAATTAAAATTAAATATACACTAACTTATTTATTTGGTGCGTGCAAACGTAAATGATGTCACTCGAAAATAAGAGCAATAAAATCATGCTGACAATGGGTGTGTGTGTGTGTATAATATTAAATGCGTTGAATGAATTTATTAATGCGCTAAATCATGATGCTATTTGTGTACTAACGAACGTTATTTTGTTAAAACTGGTGTTCCATTTACCGTATGTACGGTTTATGTATGAATGGCACCAATATATGGCTCCGAAACAATTTAATCATTTTTAACCGAAATGTTACGGACTCAAAGCTCCCAAACAAAATTGTCCATCACCGAATTTTCAACAAAACCATACAAATATTGTCACAATTCTATTTATTCCTGTTTGCACGCCGATTGTTTAAATATTTCATTTTGCTTGGACGATAGCTTGATTATTATTTTGCCAGATAAAACAATTCAAAATGCCATGGAATGGACAAATGGAATGGAATGGACCCAGTAACAATATGGTTAAATGTTAAATGGTATACCAGGCCAGCAATGTGATATGCTGAGGAGGAGAAGCAAATGCATTTGAGAGCACTTGAAAAACATTGCCATAAAATGAATCATAATTATTCGGTGATATCGTTATCGTTATTGTACAATAAAAAAAACATACACACACAGTGTCACACACACACACACAGTGTCACACACAGTGTCACACACACACACACACACACACTCTTCTTGAAGTCCCTGTGTACTCAACATTCTCCTTTTGCTCGGTTCGTTTGCTCTCTTCGTGTGCTCTGTTCATTTGCACATAAATTTTCAATTTAATTCACTATAAACTCAAACATTGACACAATCTCACAAACATACCCGAAACATACACGCATGCATATGATATGGGCCTTCTGCTTTTGCATACTTGTAGCTCTTTATACCTATTAACCAAAAAAACCATACCATTCTGAACTCTTAACTCTTTTGACTTTTGCATTCCATACAATTTTCCGAGAGAAAATTATACACATACATGTGCACTTTGTGCACACTCACACATAAAATATAAAGCACTTTTGTGTTGATATTTTATGCGAAATATTGAATAATATGCGATTCACAGCAAAGCAAAAGATATAAAGTGGAAAAAAAATCATAATAAAAAAAAGAGTGAAAAACAACGAGAACTGTTTTATATCATGCATTTAAACATTAAAAGTATTGCACGTGCATGTCATAAATAGCGGCGGCGTATGCAAAGCACACACACACACACAAAAACATGTGGCTTTTGCTCCACCTTTACATTTATGTGGTGATACATCGTGGGGCAAAGTGTCTTCTACCATTTTTCAAAATTAATATCCACACAAAACAGAAGTGAAACACACAAGTCGGTTTGGTTTTTTTCATCGAGCCTCATTTTCTCGGTATTCGTGTGCCTTTTGCATGGTAAATTTTTGAAAACAAGATGCACTGCACTTATTTTCTGTCGGTATGTTTTCGAATCCGACCGAGTAAGATGAATGACTTATGTGCATCGAAAAGATTGAAGAATATGTACTTCATTTTGAAACAAATTAATGTTCAACAATAATTAATGCATCCCAAAGCGACAATTGTTTGCTTCTCTTCTCTCATCTTTACTCTGACATTTGTGCAAAAAACTTTCGTACACACCGCAGCTGCGTGCTGTTATGCAATGAACAACAACGACTGCGAGGCCACGGTGCGATTCGAATCGATGCAACGCAACTATTTTACCACCGTAGTATTTTACTGTCTTTTGTGGATTTGGCTCGCGAAGCAAAGCCACTTCATAGTGTTTTGTAATTTTTCACACGAACATGCGGCGTGTTTTGTGTGTTTCACCGCGCATTTCATTCGTTTGTCGGTGGCTCATTTCGAAGCAGTTTATCATCGTCATCGTCAGCATCACATCTTTTTCATGTTGCTTATGAATATGAGATTGTGTCAGTGCACAGTACACACTCCTTACGGTTGTATTCTTATCAAAAAGCACGGTAATGAATTACATGACAATATTAAGTAAACTTAGCGAATAAAAGATAAAGTTTAATGCTTTTAAATTATGAGAAAGTTTTGATGATGGCACAAAAATGAAGCGTATTTTATGTCTTATGTTTATCGGCATACTTCATGGCTATGTATAACTAAGTTTTTGATCGTAATTTTTTTTTAGTTTCACCTTTTTTCCACCCAGCTTACAAAATTTTAAGAAAAGAACACACACACAGAGAAATTGTGATGGCATTTAAATGGGAAAATCGAATAACTGCGGTTGAATTATTTCTCTAGCGCTTGATTTTATGATCCCAAAAATTCAAGCAAACCAACAACCACTGCAAACTCGTTTACAAAGAGCTCGAGATTATTTCTGTAAACTGGTTTTTGCTTTCAACATAAATTACACTTTTCGTTTCGCTCATTTTATCCGCTTTCAATTTTCACAAAAACCAATTCAATTCGATCGCATAACTTTCATTTCAAAGAGCGTGCTCATTTTATGATACAATTTTCATTAGCCGGGGATTAATAGCTGACGTTGCTCTTTTTTTCTCTCTCTTTCTCTATCGTTATTATTACTTCTGGGTTTGAATCAATGATGAAATTAAACCATTTCAATCATTTTAAAATTAATTTAAGCGAGAGAAAGAATCCGAGTAATTAAAATCGAGATTTCATATTGAAGTTTAATAGTTTTTGATATGGGAAAGTTTGAGCCATATCTTACAGCAATTCTATACGATTTGTATGGAATCTTCTTTCGAAACGTTGTTTCGCCATCAGACACCAACAAAAGATAAATTGCCATGAAATCGAAAGACAAAGTATCTTTTGAATTATATGGTGCTTTGAGAGCTAATAATGGACGCACTGTGCAAAAGTGTGTATGCGAGAGATAGAGAGCGTGTATTATGGTTACGTTTACTGCTGTAGTCCTGCAAATTGAAGTATTTCAATCCAAAAACTAATTCGTATTTGGTGGTGAGATTGTGCCCTCGCCAAGCATGGTGATGATAAGCTCAAAGCACTGAATCAGTTACAAAGTTTTATTTATTGAGCTCTCGGATGCGAGAATGTGTGTTTTGTGTTTGCGTTTGCGTGGGCGCACCGGGCAGGCATGTGTTTATTTCATGGCGAATACATAAATCAAATCAAATATGTGTGCACAAGCACAGTACAGCAACTGAAGAGGTATTTTCTGCCTAATGTGGTTTCATGATAACATCGACAACATATAACTTGTGTGCCGACATTAAAGTTCTATTTGCCGGTCGATAAATAGGCGATTTGAAATTGACTTTTCCGTGCTTCGCTGTGTTGTACGATACCGTACAATACCCGTAATAACACAGTTTCGCAATTTTGATGGTAACAAAGTCTCTATCTCTTTCTCTTTCTCTGACAATAACACGAATTGTTCAATTTTCATTTTTTTCTCTCTCTTTATCCATCGGTGAGTGTGTGTGTGTGTGTGTGTGTGTGTGTGTGTGTGTGTGTGGTTTGTATTGTGTAACGAACAAACTGCACACCAAAATGACATAATATGGCAAATAATTTTCGAATGAATTGTGTGTGCGGTATGTGTCTGGCTTAAAGTCGCACACACAAATTGCTCTTTTGACAGAAAATAAATTTTAAACGTAACCACCATACCAGCAGACATACAAAACACATATACAATTGACTCATCCCGGTGTGGTTCAATCCATTTAGACATTTTCTGTTTGATCGCCTCGTTTTATTTTCAATCCTAGACCAACGACAAAAGAGAAAGAGAGTGAGAGAGAGAATTGTCTCTTATGCCAAAAACTCAAAGCGCCATCCATATCGGATAAATATTGGCAAAGACATTGAGCACAAAGACCAACTGACAGATCCAAATTGGATAAAACAGGATATGAAGCAAGCAAAGCACATAATGAAATCAGAGATATACTAAAATAGAGTGCAGATATGTTGCGGTTTTCATCCATCGAAATGGAAACGAGAAAGAGAGAAAGAGAGTGGCAGAGATACTATGAAAAAAAAGAGAGAGAATAAACGAAAAGACCAACTGACAAATATATTACGGAATGATTTGAAAGCGAGGCAAATAAACAAAACTAAAACCTATGATTGTTATTTACCACTTGCAATCGAAATAAATATAATCTTGTGTTATTCCGAAAGCAACCACAGCTACAACATTCATTTCTCTAGTACGCACCAGTCGAACTGTTGTGATAGCTCGCAACCATACACAACAACCACACACACACACACAAAAACGCTCATACACATATCAAATTGGTTTCATTTTCTTTCCTCACCAACGGCAATGATTCAAGCTCTGGCCAATAGTTAATCCGATTTACTGATGCTTGGCGAAAATCTAAGATCGCTTTATCATTGCCATAAGCAAGTACATCACGTGTATATCTTGGTTAAGCATATATGCACAGGCACACTGTGCCGATACCGATGAACAAACAAAACAAAACAAAACAAAAAATCCACATCGAAATGATAACAATTTCAGTATCGTGATATTATTTTCATTAAAATGGTTTACAGTGGTAACGAAAAGAAATGGTTGCGAGTTGAGCGAGCGCATTCAACCAAATAAATATCTAAATCACAATGAATGACACTTCAAGAATGCCAGAAACAAACCAATACACCTGCAAAATGTTACATGACCAAAATATTTATACTTAAAATGGTTATATAGAATATTAAGGTGACTTACCTTGTTTTCATGATACCAAAATATGTAGCCGGGTGGTTCTGGCCCAAAACGTATCGTACACGTTAAATTTATTGTGCTGCCTTTGTCAACGTATAAATCCGGTCCACCTAATATGGTTGCAGCTGGTTCTAAAATACATACCCCCGCCAAATACAACATCCGGCACCGCAAGTCAAACAATAAACAATGAACAATGGAATTGAAATAAGACAAAATAAGCTGCATTCTTTTTAACCGTCGAACATTTTCATATCACAAAAATTATTCAACCTGTGTGGGTTTAGAGTATTTTTCAGGTAGTAATGCGATTTCACAAGAAATGGATAAACATCTAATAATCTTACAGATGTACTTCTTTCTCTTGATTTCATTTAAGCAACAACAACAACAAAAAAACAGTCACTTGGCAATTGGCATTTGTGTGATTTACTTATACTTTAGTCGATGTTAAATTCATTTCACAAATCTCATTTGTCCTTTGTCTCGTTCAAACCATTTTTTTGTTTGCTGCAATAGAAATCAAGATTCTTTTCGAGAGAATGAAAAAATCCGATGATCCAAATCGCCTATCAAATCAACTCATTGAAGAGTATTAATGAAATTTTTAATTTTCACATTTTACATCATGTCCTATGAATTGTTCTATTGATTGAAGATGAAGAGGAAATGTTAATTGATAAATTTTCCAGAATTTCACGATTTTACAAAACGACTAATTATAATTTCTATTTACATGGTGCATGTTGTTAAATTCAAAGAGTAAAATACCGTACGACATACCACATATCAAAGTGAACATGTTCAAATGCATTTCAGTCAATTAACGAATTACGTCTCAAACAATTTTGAGCCATATTAAGACAAACTCAAACACGAAATTTAGTTTTGATTATTTTATTCCTGCAAGCGGATAAATGTCGTTAAAATAATTTTCAAATGCCATTTTCAATAGGAATAGATGTTCAAATTCACCTATATTATTTAATTAATTCCTGAAACTATTTGAAATGTGCCGAAAATTTGTTTTCGAAATTCGAGCAAACACATCAAAAGCGACACAAAAACATGCGCACGCCAAATTGCGTTCAAGCGTTTGCAATATATACTTATAATAAGATTGGGTATAAGATTGAGTATTTTATGCCAAAACTACCAGAAATTAATTAATGTTGTGGTTACTTTTTGATTTTGTTAAATTGAATTTTGGGGGCGATAGGGTTGCAGTACCGCAAAATTGTTTCTTGCCACTTTCATCGATTTAATATTTCATTTGCCAAGCAATTTTGTTGGAAATCGTTGCACGCAAACATTAAACAGCAAGCCGAAATATGTTTGTGTGTGTGTGTGTGTGTGCATGGGGCTTTGGGATTGCATGCGCTCGCAAGTGCATTTCACATAAAATCAAATGTGATAGACTGTGGGAAGTATGGCAATGGAATACTTTTCGATATGCATAAATTATGAGCCCGGAATGATGGAAATGGCAAGACGAACGTAAAATCACAGAAGAATATTGAATCATGTAGGGCTTTGTAAAGTAAACTCTCGCAAATAAACACACAGAAAAAATAGACTCCGCACACAAAGCGAAGAAAACGGTAAACACGGAAGACAGAAAACTTTTCGATTAGAAAATGTAATTCGGGTAGCTTTAGTTTTGTGTATGCATGTACTCTTTTTTTGCTCAAGTTTCGATTCTTTCGTGTTTTTCATTCCACAATTTTTGTTTGCTATCTCATTTCGCTTCCGTTCGTTGAGTTCAATGTGATTTTTTTTCACCTTCGCATTAAACTTGTGCTCAACAGTCAATAGATTTGGCCTTATCTTTTTCGGAGAATGTGTTGTTTTTTTTCATTACCAATTTCGACACAAAGTTGAAATTACAGAAAGAAACTGACACACACACACACACATCCACACACTGACGACACACACAAATATCAAAACACAAACAAAATGTTTGCTTTCATGTACTCTTTTTTTTTCTACAAAGAAAGTTTGTGATTGACTTTGTCTGTTGTTTAACATTCGTTTCATTTAGCCATTTTACTGGTGGTTTTCTGTCGATTTTCTCTCTTTTTTTTCTCTCTCTCTCTCTCTCTCGGCAAATTGTGCATCTCCAGGTAAAACATCCTATGGAAAACTAACGGTAAATGCATATTCCTGGAAATCGATAACCTTCAGTATATTATACATATAGGAAACTGATCGAAAATATTGAAACCTATACATTCTGTTTGTAAATCTATAAATTGAGTAAAAAAAACACAGAGAGAGATATGAAGATAAAAATCCATGAATCCTGTTTCCGTTGCGTGATTGCACTTTGAAACGGAAATGTGATGTGGAACAAAATATCATTTGCAGCGTTCACGTTAATGGAACTGTATGAAAAATCATTGACTGACATTTCAAACGATTGAATTGTTGACCTAGCTCATTTGGTGCATCTGTTCAACACCAAGCATACGTCCATCCCACGTGCTCGAGTCAACGTTTCATTTCATTTCATTTCAATTGATTTGAATGGCGGCATCTACAGATCAAATCCATATTGCCACAGAAAAATAAAGCTAGAATGCTGAAGTGACTAGAAAAAAAATCATCATCGTATACGATTGGCTTACGGGGATGATTGGTTGAGTGATGTTGCTTCATTTGACTGTTTATGTATGGATTTTTTTTTTGTATCTCATCACATCATTCCGTGTGAATCGATAGAAAATCAAAACTCATTGAAACGAAACAGACATTTATGTAAATCAGATAGTCGATTTATTTTCACGTGGCAATGGAGTAAACGTTGTGCACCAAAAAAAAACTTATCGAAATCAAATCGAGTCCAATCAATCATTGTGTTTGAAGTTCTTTTTCTCATATGTGCGCGCGCGCATTCGTCCGCTTTTCCATCCTCTTTCTCTCTCTCATTTCAAGTGTGTTCATTTTGGCATTTCACCTTCAATTTATTTGCTGACATTATTTTTCTTGTGTTGTCGATTGTCGTTCCAAGGTGCGGCACACGAAAGAGCAAAATTTGATAGGTGAAACTCGCTCGTACACCATTAAGTGTACCATTCCAACTAGAATTTCGTTTGCGAAACGTGCAAAGCGAAAATGTGAAATGCAAATAAATCCTCCGTTTGTCGTTGCTCTTCTATTTTTTTTTCGCTGTGCTCATTTCATCTGATCAAATTTATATATTGTAATTTTTTGGAAGGCGAATCTCAAGCTCCTATTAAAATTCAAATTCAAGGTACACAAAGTCGTTTCTTTTTTCTCGTCGTTTATTGGTGTATTTGTTCTGGCATTCCGCCGATACGCTATACCATCATTTCTCTATCTATATAAAGTCAGTTTTGTGCTTTATGTGTGTGTGTTTGTGCTTTATTGTGAGAGAGAGAAAAAAACAGAAAGACACGATTTTCTCAATAAATCTGTGTATATACGTCCTTTTATGTCCCCTCCTGAACAAAAAAAAAATCGACTAGCTTTTATAGAATATATTCAGATCTGTATCACAAGCACACTGGCTATTGCCTGATACGATGTTCCAATGGATTGGTTTATTGTTATATATTCATAATGCAGTTTCGGTAAAGAATGAGTGTAATGTAAACTTTATTTAGATTTCGCGGCGCATAAAATCAACGCATTGAATTTAAAAAAATGTAGCATTGTGCCATGTGCAAGCACACACCAGGTCTAAAATGGAAATATTCACAATGGAAAGAGACGCACCTGGAAATGAGATTGAAATTGGTGGTAGATGAAGCGACTAAGCATTATTATTTACATCTCATTGTCGTCCACATCGAAATCAAATTCGAAAGAGAAAAAAAAAACAACCAAACACAAACGCGATGTGATAGCATCGATGGCAACAGTGTGCGCACCCCATGAGCACAATTCAAACAAAATAAAGTATCACATACATTCGATTCAACAGACGAAATTTTGGAGCAAGCAGCGCACAGCACACCGGGTAATATCGACAAAAGTGAACAAAACACAATCGATTTTATGGTACAGCGGAGTGTATATACAAAATTTAGAGAAAAAAAATAGACTAAGAAGAGAGCTAATAAGGATATCTCATCGCAATAAATAACTGGCGTCAAGCTTTGAACCGGAGATTTATTTAGTTGTTCTTTTTCTTATTTATTTCTATCTTCTCCGCTTTTTTCAAGCTTCATTTTTATATATTTGCAAGTTTTTTTGCCAAGTTTTTTCTATTTTTTTGTTTTGTTTTTTCTTTTTTAGGCCCAATCAATATTGAAACAATTTCGGGAAATGGATTCCAATGGCTAAATGGCGGAAAGGTTTTTGTCTTAAGAACAAATAACGAAAATAAACAAAATCGATTAACTGAAATTGGTTGGCTGAAGCCAAACTGTGCATTCCAATTTCTATGTGAATGGAAGGTCCATTAGAACAGTCGGCATTTGCCCTGTGTGTGTGTTTGCTCATTTTATTTCATTTCATTGAAGAGCCCAAATCACATCCAATAAATGAAAAACAACAAATAAAACCAAAGCTGAGTTTCTACTCACATGTTCACAAAATGGTCTTTAGCTTGAGCTTTCTCTCTCTCTCTCCCTCTCTCTCTCTTCTCGACAACCCATTTCGAGTACATATTCACAAACAGAAATTAGCAACACAAACATTGAGTCTTCAGTCACTGTGAAACTGACTTCTTTGATTCGGCACTCGTTTTCCTTTCGTGTTAGTTTTCTACTCGCAGACAAGAAAAGAAATCATGAAGTTGAATAGCGTGCTTGCGGGCTCTAGTAGCCTTGGAATAACGAACAATTCGGAAAATGGCGAATACAAAGTCACTTTGATGTTTTTGAATTTCAACAGATACAGCAAACGTATTCAATACGTTCAATACTCAACTCGATATCCGACGTTCGCAATAGATTTCGAATTGTGTGCGGTAAAATTAATCTCTTCCACTGAAACTGATATTTTGCAACACACAAGAATACATATTATTTCGTTTTTTTTTTTTGTAGTGTGTGTCTTCCTTTGTTGTGATTTTTCCATGCGGCTTTATCAAACCGCACTGTAGCTGGCGTTACTAATGTAATTCGATCAGTTTTCTTCATTCAATGAAGCATGAAGCTCATTAATCTTATTCACATCGAATGTATCGATACGAAGCATCAATTCTTGCTCTAGTTCTTGCTACGACCGAAATTCAATACAATCAAATTGACGAAACGAATGAATGGCAAATTACCAAATATATCGAAACGAGCATCTTCACCACAATAACAATATATACTATATTTATTCGGTATTTTAAAAGAATTGAATTGAATCGAACCGATCGGCTCCTCTCTTTGATCACATGATATATAAAAAAATGGGGCTCCAATTATCTCGTTCTTGGGGCGAACAAAAAAAAAATGGTCGGATATTATTAACATTATTAATATGAAATTTATTGCATGGATCGTTTTTTATACTTTGATTGAATTTCGTATTGAATTTTACCTTCATTAAGACTGAAACAAGTTTGATAACGGAGAAAATATGGTAAAAATTGACTAAATACTCCATTGATTGGGTTCTGGCCCATGAACATCGTGTAAAATTCAATGCAAATGAAAGGGTGATTTTTATCAATACAACCGTCACCATTTCTTTTGAATATATTTATATGGCTGGTTGAAATCAGTTTATTTTTAGCATCCACCCTTCAGTCATAGTGAATCATTCACTGTGAATGGAATCCCTGAGTTGGTTCGTTGTGAAGCTCGCACAGAAACGCCATTTAATAAATAATTGAAAATGTGGAAATTTCTAATAGCAAAGACTCCTTGCATTCCACTTATTAAACATTCACATTTGTTCGGCGATACTTTGGTATTTTCATTATTTTGATGAGAGTTATACATTACCGTTGACAAAAGGTACGCTGACTGCACTTTTACCATTCATTGGCACATCAACGTGAAGTCGCTTTATTTCAATTCTGTTTGACACTTGTTTTCTTCATTTTATAATTGACTAGCAACCGAAAAGAATTGCATTGCATCTTCTGTTTCATGTGCAAAAATATTTTCTATGCACAACGCTTAAGCTGTGTGCTAGAGTAAGCCGAATCGTGTGTGTTGTTGTATGGCATTCATGGACGAAAATCCTTATTTAAAAGAAAATATGTTCGGCTACGGAGAGTACCCTCTATACGATGTGATGGAACAAAAAGTGCATTCAATAGTAGAGGACATTGTGTAAAATGGAATGGCCGTTGTGGTGTACAAACGTGAAATGTATCCGGGAAAATAATGGAAGACAGAATATGTGTGCGTGTGTATGTGTGTGTTTTTCAACCATTGAATGCCTGTGTTTGGTAAACAACAAATTAAAAATGGGTTTGTTTCGTTCTGTACGTTCGTTAAGCATTCAGCTGGTGTCACTATGCCCTGGCAACTGATACGAAAAATGGCAAAACGTGCAACCAAAGTCAATGACATTTTAAGGAAAGCATAGGATTTCCCATAGCAAAGAACCGTTCATGTGGAAAATAAACGTTTGTGCGAGTGTGTGATTGTGTGTGTGTGTGTGTCGTTTGTGTGCTATCGTGTGCGGTTTTGCATGTATCACCTCGTAGATACGATCTCCGAATAGAAACTGAGTATATAAAAAAAAAACTATTATAATTAGAGCGCAACCACTGTGAAGAAATGAGAGAGAGTGGCAGAAAGGGCAGAGAGAGAGAGAGGGGGGAAAAAAGAATGAACGAGAGAAACAAAGGCCACATAAAGATGGAGTCGAACTGGAGATGGGTGGAAATGTGTTGACAATTTAAATACATCACTGGTTTTTGTGGCTCAACACGATGGCACGCATTTAAGCTGATAGACGAATGCATTAAAAATAATTCCGAAAAACCATATAACCATAGACATTCTCGCCTCCAGTAAGATTGTCTCAATTCTCTGAAAATCTCAGCATGATTTTAATCCAAATAGTAAATGCTCTATGCATTTTGTTGAATGGCAATTAAATATGGCAAAAAATGTCAAGTTTTCTGGAAAATATTAATAGACATGTGACATCTCTTAATAGCATATACTCGTTTTTTTTTTTAGTTGTTAGCAACCCTTTGGGTTTACCACACTATCTCTCTCATCATCGAAGAGCTGAATTTTGCACAGCATGACACATAAACCCAGTGACAGAACTGTATCGTCGTTGACATGACATGATTAATTCTATTAACCAAATAAAATGATGCAGAGTGTGAAGTGTTAGGCTAATACTAATATGTTTGGTATCTGAATAAAAATCTATGGTTTGGCCACGATGAACTTTCGAGATTAGAGGCTCACGATGAACACTTGATTGATTGAATTGAATGCTTAACGCTTCGGCTGATTGGTGATATGGGACAAGAGTTGACACATCTTTGCTTTTTTTTTTTAAATTCGTTGACGCGACCTTCCCTCACCCTTTTTCCAAGGAGGTTGACCTAGAGATTCTGTTAATTTTCTCATAACACTTTTTTCATCAGTTTCAAATCGAATCTCAAGCCACATACAATTTCTTTTCTTATCCTGACATACACATACACATCCAACATCATCCTAACATCAATTTATCATTAAATTTTTCGCTTTTCTTGGATTTATTGCGGTAATGTTGAAAAAGCGAAGTGTTTTTGCATAATTTTTTTTTTGTTATTACACAAAATCCGAGGTTTATGTGCCCTAACAAATGATTTCGCGTATCGTATAGTTTTGCTAGTTTTATGCTGGTGTCTATCCCCTAGGGTTGTTTTTTCTCGCTTCGATTCATTTGATACTTTTTTTGCTGCTGCTGCTCAGCTGCTTAGCTGCTCATACGCCATATACCCCATGAGAACAATGAAAGTATTATTAAGCGTCAATGCCTACGCATTTTCAGCAAATGTAAAACACTCAACTACAAATATCACCGATATCGAAAATTCATGGATAAAGTCTAATTCCATCGAGACGTTTCACGAGATGTTTCACACCTCAATGGATTTGATCGATCGTTTTTCTTCATTCTTCATTCTTTTTGCTCAGAATTTGTGTGTGTGTGTTTTTTTCTGTTGATTTCATTCCATCTTGCTTGAAATGTGACGTCATCCTCAACATGAATACCATTGAACGGCAAACATAATCAAATTGATCTCTTTTTTTCATCTTCTTCTTCTTTGCTCTAGATAGTCAAGTGGCTTGTATTCAGTAAATATGTCATCGGATACTGAATAAAAGAGAAATGTTGAAATGGGAACAGCTCAAAAATATGGCAGCTTTTATTTGATAGACAAGTGGCACAACAACAACAGCAACAACAAACTGCATAATCAATTTAAAAGCACAAATAAAATTCTGTCCCTTTCATTTTTTTGTTGTTGAACGAATATCGTTGTTGTTGTTGTTTTTTGTGTGTTTATGTTACGTCTTTTAAGTGATCGAATTAAAATGGAATTTGCCACAGTTCAAAATGAAAAAAAAATCGTGACAAAGAAGACTTGATACAAATTTGATTCACGCAGAAATAAAAAAAAAAACTTCCTTCTTTCTGTTTTCAAGGCGAACCAATTCGAAACTCATTTAGTATTAAATGACGCTAATGTTGTAAGTTGAAATGAGAATTTACGCCATTCAATTCGTTAAGTAAATCAAATTAATTTTCAAAGTGGTATTAGTCGTTGGGTATTTTGAAACCGGGGTTGAACTAATACTTCACTTCCGTTTTCCTTGTTTCCGTTGATAATTGCTTTTTAGAGCTTGATGCATGTTGTCTGATTGATAAATATCCCGTTGCAAGTTTGTTTTCACTTATCCCCACGACTCTATCTCTCTTCGGCTTGTGCCGCTTCAGGACTAATATATATCGAGAATCAAACCAATTATATAGTTAATTTATCTAATAGCCTTTTAAAGTGGATGCCGTGTAATTTGATTCTGCCATTGCATGACTGATGGATGCGCCGCACAACATATGCATTGGCCATGGTTGTTGCACCCAGACGCCCCCAAAACCAACACAAAATGCACACAATGTTCCAGTCGACAATGCCATTCGTTGATTTTGTTGCAAAAACCAATACGAAACAACAATGTGTGCGGGGAGTTCAAATTACCGTTTCACAATATGTTTTATTGAATGAAATTACGTGCCGTTTATTTAGTCGAAATGTGTACGTGTTCCGTGCTGGTTTCGAAATCAAATTGTTTGCCGTATGTATCATTGTTTGATTGCGTACAACATTTTTCATTTCAATATTTTATTCATTCACTTTAATTGCATTAAGTGATATTTCATTTTATGTTGATTTTCAAAGCACTCTTTATGGAGCGTGTATTAAATTTTTGAAAAAGAAAAAAAAAACACCTAAGTACGCAAGTGAATAGATAGATATAAATTAACTATTTGTAGAATGTGCATTTAATTGAATAGCATTTGAGAGATAGTATTTCATTTGCGAATAGCACAGTTAAATAAAAATGTAAATTTCAAACCGTACAATGGTTTTGGTGGTTGTGCCGCACAGATCTACATTATTTTTTTTTCATACGATTTGAAATTAATGGTATGATTAGCAATGCATTTTGAAATGGTGTGGTTCATGCTGTGAGTTTTCAATTTGAATCATCTTCCATTTAATTGGATGGTTCTAAATGTTCGATTCTCGTATCAGGCTACAAATTACTTTAGAATTTTCAACATGACAAGTTTGATTGAATTGTGCGCTTTTGGTCGGCGAATGCACGTGTGTGTTTCAGTTCACACCAATTTATTTTTTTGCGCTCCCGAGCGATAATTTCATTGAAATTCTACAGTTGATACATTTAACAAGAATCGCTACTACCACTCCAAATACCCACCAAACAGAAAATGAAAAATTTGTGCTCTGAATGTTAGATTTAACAACCAAAAAAAAATATCTTTATAACACGTACCGACTACATTTAGCCGCACCGAAAAGCTTTTGATTGGAATCGTTGATATTTGACATTCGTACATTCCAGCATCGCGTTTTTGAGCCCATTTAATTTGCATGGTCCATTCGTTGATTTCACGATGGTATGCCGTTTGAAAACGTTGATCGGTTGTGTAGGTGTACGTGCCCACCGTTAATATATGAATATCCCTGTGTCGTATCCATGAAACCTGTAAATGAAAATAAAATGATTAAAAAACCATTCCCGTAGCCATGTTGAAATGTACAAATTAATGAAACAACTAAGGTCTCATAAAGTGTTTCGAAATAAAATTGAGAACGTAATGATGGTCAAAAGCGCTGAAAAACGAGGATATTTACAAAAAAACACACATATTTCTGATAAATGCACACCTAGATTCGTACTGTATGACGGAAAATTGCAAAATACGGGGAATTTCATTTGTTCAATAGACAATTTTAAATACCCTTTGAACGTGATGATATTGACATGCTTGGGCGTTTTTTCGCCAAAAAGCTCATTCGTGTTCACAGCATGAGCGCTTGTTATATTTTTGTTTCACTGACATCATCTATTTATTTGCATATTTACACGCAATGCAGACATCCCCAGGGGGATATTTTCATAAATAGAATTATTAATTAAATGCACAGAGAATGGAATTGATAAGCCAAATGTCCAAGTATGTATAATGCCGGTTCCAAGTACTCGGACTTTAATTTTATTGAAATTTAACTCAAAAATGAAAATTTATGAAGCAACATTTTCTTTTTTTGCAAAAAAGTGCATTCTTTGTTGACAAAATGTTGATTTTTTAAATTTTGAAAAAAACTGACAGAGAAAATTAAAATCGACTTCAACTTTAATGGTCAAGTTTAACTGTTTTGTGTCAGTTTTTCCTAGTAAAAAAATAAAAAAATCAACATTTTACCAAACATAGAATGCATTTTTTTTGCAAACAAAAAAAAATGTTACTTCATAAATTGTTATTTTTGTGATGAATTTCGAAAAAATCAATTTTATAAAGTCGATTTTTAAATTTAAGTCTGAGCACTTGGAACCGGAATTAATATTGGATTTGAGCTTTTTATTCGGACGATTAAGTTTTTATTTATGTTAATATTTAACAATGGCCAATATATAAATGCCACTTTTGAAGTACTTTTTATTCGGCTCACAGTTATTAAAAAGATATTTAAATGAATATTTATCAACAATTTACATTTACAATAGATCATCATCATAGTTTCATATATCAATGAAAATTTAATTGATTTTGCGTCTATTGAGTTTAGCGAATATAATGCCCACAGCCCGTGTGCCATATGTAATAATCAGATCATTGAAATAGTATTGTTCAAACAAAAAATCTCCTCTGTATTAGATTGATACAACATCGCTTTTTCATTTGAATGAAAACAAAAATTCTGAAATTTCAATTTATCAAAGGTACACACACACACACACACATTTTATCGATTTTTATTATATCGTTTGTAAATATGATGATGGCAAAACATGCAAAAGGTTTTCCACACCATAAAACATCAATAAAATGATAGCATTTCGTAGGCAGCTGAATTATTATTTTATATGTTTGATGAGGTCAACCATTGAGTAGTTTCGTCACACGTAAAATTCTCAAATATTAATCTGCAATGCCAATACGGATTGCGTGTTATATCCACTAGACAGACACGAATTAAATAGTATTGAAAGCCATATCGTTGATTTTGTCATGAATTGGGATTTAGTCGGTGCAACCACCATTGCATGTCATGACTCATTCTACTTCATGTTTTTGTCACATTTTGTGGCTCTTTTTTTGGAATTATCCACAATCACCCTAGAGTGATTCAGGTTTTATTGAATATTGACAGCGAGAAACAAAAAAAATGAATCATGGTAATCAACAATATTTAGTCAACTGCAAAAATTGAAAGCACATTTTAACTAATTATTTTCAATGAAATCCATGAAAGCTAATACTGATTTGATTATTACCCTGTGGGACAGTATATTTGAGCGATCATAACGTTATTTGATAGCGATTAATTTTCACAAAAATACTGCCTGCATTCTAGCCTAATTCATTGAAAATCGAAATATGGTTCAATGATTTCAATTAAAATGCGTTAAAACCGCACCAAAGCAAAGAAATATTAGCGCTGTGATGACGTAAATAAGCTCGAATTTTGTGAGTTGATTTAATTTGCAATGTATGCGAGCAATGACCTAATTTATTCGATAATGTTGGCAATATTTTCCATTGAAAATTGTTGATCATAAACAACGTGCGTGTGTGTGTGTTGATTAACAGTTCCATTTCCAAAATGTGAACAAACCAAGCGCCCGCATTTGATTGAAAATGTGTTAACGTTTAAATTAAACCGCTAAAAATACATGATCGGATTTTCCAATTTGACAAACACACAAAACAATTGCGTCAATGCTGTTTCCTCTCAAAAATCTGTCAACAACACTAGTTATGGTTTAAAACAGAGAATAGATTCGTGCTATTTACTTTTTAAATTTCACAAAATAGTGAATGCATGAGAATTGATGTATTAAAATAATTGCTATTTGAATAACAGCTACGCTGTCCACAGTGGACAGAGTTGGCATAGCAAAATGCTGTTGACTGGCTTCGAAAAAAAAGAAGCTTCTGATCCAAAAATCACTTCAACTTACAGTTTTATTGCCTAGATTTCGAACGCGACAGCTTAAATATGCTGATTTTCCCACCAAAGCAGTCACATTGTTGGCAACACTTGTGTCAAAGTAGGGGTCATTCCATTTTGGATTCAAAAATGAATTAAAAGGTGGCTGTGTTGTGCTGCCATCTGTGAATGTGTTGTATCCATCACGTGGACGCTGAACTGTACTCGCCAAACCTATTGATAAATAAAAAGATTAAGATAACATTAATTAAACGTGCAATTGACTGTTATTTGATGAACGATTAATTTAACAAGCCATTTAATTACAATTGGCATAAATAAATAATATATTGCATTGATTATTTTGTCTGGACGCCGTCAATGAATTTCATTTGATCTTGATTTCAAGAGAATTTGGAATATAACTATGCGATAAAGTCAACATCGAGTGTAACTCTGGGCTATTGATTTTTTTGTGAGTCAAATTGTAACACCTTGATAGTACCATTTAATATTCCTTTTTTTATATTTAATTTCATGTCTGACACTATAGTCTCAAGTCGATATCATGTCGGTTTAGCTTAAGCCACCCCCATTTGTGTTTTAACAATGGTAATTTTATATGTCATAGTGTCGCGCCATCAAAACACGTAATGAAATGGGATAGCAGCCAGTGTTTTGGTGCGATAGAAAAACCGTTGCGTTATTTATAGTTAATTATAAAATGGAATATAATACGAAATCCGATGGGATTTTCGTTTTAATCCAAAAAGTTTTGCGTGAAAGAATAACAGTTTTCGAAAGTGTTGAAATTATTTTCGGATCCGGAGGTGTGTTGGCTAAATCGCACATCGTTTTGTTGTGTTGCAAAATCAACAAACAACCGCATCAACAATTCAAATATACAAAATCAACATTTCCGTGCATAAACATTTGTTATTCACGTAACGTTTCCGATGGATGAGGAAGTGTATATATTTACCATGGTAATAAATTAGTTTTTGAAAGAGCATCACTAGAAGCAATGTCGTTTCGCATGTGCAAATATCCTAATGATAAAGTTGAAATAGTTCTTGGGTCTGATTTTTTTTTCTCTCTCTCTCTCTCTCCCTTTTTTTCTCAAATCTCGCCCTTACTTGCTCAGGGTATATTAAAAACATTTTATACGCTGCAAACATCACTTGAACAAGAACGGTGAATCGATATTCACTGGCAAAAACAATATTCACTAACGAGAAGCAATTACAACAGGAAAACAGCAAATAAATATTAATGTTGTGGTGCACAATATTGTGTAATGTGTTTACCGTCTCTAGTCGTTGGTCTCTTCCGATCACAGTTCATTCAGATTTGGCCCTTCTCTTTTTTTGATCATCATTAAAACCTAACCAACCGACAACATCAACTATGTTATGAAATGACAGACTCCACATTTTTTCGCAACATGGCTCATGTGAATAACATTACAATCTCCGTATAATATGGACCGTATTTTGGTTCATCTCCGTATTTTTTTTTATTTGGTTTAAGAATATGTTTTGCAAGCAATTTTGGATGATTTCCTAGCATTTTTGCCTTTTCATTAGAGCTGATGTTTTAATTTACGTTCAACGATTTATCAAACGTTTTTGTCGACTGGCACTTAGAGGGATGGGGGGGGGGGGTATGAAACACTAAGCACAGCCAATCTAATTACGACCATTCTTTGGAATCTTTCTTGAGATATTTTGAATGGCCAGACGGGGCCCATGTAATTGTTCATTCACTTCCATCTAAATGAAATGACCGGACCCGCCTGCTGACTATTGCACACACGCACACGCACACACATGAACATGTTTTCACATTTGAGTCAAATGATTTGACCGTATCGCAAACGCAACAACACCACATCCCGTAATATTTTACGTACGAACATTTCAATTCTAATCACTTAAATCGATATAAACATATGTAACCACTGGTGTCTAACCTCACATTAATTTGGCCATTTTGTGCGGCACTTCATTTGACGATGTTGCTGAAAGGCGAATCATCGTCTTTGCCATTCCATCGGTTGCTTTGAACGAATGTGACCATGACCTAAGGCCTTACTTTGCCCATTATTATATAGCAGATTGTTTAATTGTTCGCCTACAACCAACATTTCTCGTGCTCTTTCACATCGGTGTGGAAATTACGTTTTCGAATCTATTGAAAATTGGTTAATGGCTTTTGTAACACCAAATAAATACGATGCTACAAAATGTATGTGTGTGTAGCATGCTAATTTACCATACAAACGCTATAATCTACTGATGAAAATTATTGTCGAATACGAATTTCCCAATTTGGAAACATTCGATGAAAATTGTGGTGTAGTGTTTGTTTTGATCAAAATCGTAACCATTCATAAAATGTGAGTAAATAAAAGGGCGACGAAAACACATTTGTGTGTACGACAAAATTGCGAAAATATATCCGACTTGATTAAGTCATTGAGTTTATTTTAAGCAATAAATGTCTCCCTCCCAAATAAACATGATGAATATGCGTGTAAATCATTTTGTTGACAAGATAATTTTATTACGAATACCAACGAAGCGAACGAAGTGAATGAATACCATTTTATATGTTGGTCAATTGAACAAAATGCTGTTGCTCCTCTTTCGCTTGCATTCCCATTCCCTCGGTGATGTTCGTTCGTCTGCCATCATTTACTGTACAATTTGTAATTCACCACGAACATCTAAATGACATTATTCGGAAAATTCGATGTGATTCGCACCGCAACGCTAGATCAAGCAAACCATTCAATCTAGATGTCAGTTAAGAATATTTATACTCCATTCCATTGGCTGCTTAACAGATTGTGGGATTTGTATTTGTATTTTCTCGGATCAAATTTTTTGTTTTTGTGTGTGAACATTGCATAATAATGCGATACTCCCATGTCAATGGATTATGAAGTTAAATCTATGAAAAATTTAAAGGCAAAACTGAAAATCTTGAAGAAAAAAATTGACTGGCACAACTGAAAAAATTACGAACAGCAGCAGAGTTGTTGGTGAGAAAAACAAATAAAAAAAAAGAAAGCCACGAAACGTAAAACGTACACACTTCACATACAGCACACGTTTGAAAAATACAAAAGAAACTTAAATGGTAGAAAACACATCTCACGATTTCGCAAAGACGTCATTTTAAGAGTGGTGAACTGTAATCTCAAGTAATATACATAACGTTTTGAATTACGTGCAATCAAATGAAAATGATTTTATTTTTATTTTGATGATCGAGAGAAAATATTCCTTTTTTTTGCCCGCTATCGTTTTGGAAGTGATGTGGTGCTCCATCACTAATACGAACTGAATTTTCATTTCTTTTATTACGGCATGCCCTCAATAAAAGTGAATAACGAATGAATGAACAAACGAAAACGAAAACGAGAAAACGAGACGATGAACATAAACCGACAAAAAAAAACCAGAAATACCGACATAGAATGCACATGAATGTCAATGGCATATCCACTTTAAATAATTTTTCATTCTATTTGGAGACCCCTCAATTCAGAGTCTGCATCTTTCTAAACCATAAAAATTATGTGCGGGAGAGTGAGTGAGAGAGAAAGAAAGAAAAAGAGAAAGAAAGAGAGAGAGAGAGAGAGAGAGAGAGAGAGAGAGAGAGAGAGAGGGAGAGAGAGAGAGAGAAAGAATGAAAGCGTAAGCATGAGGTGTAGTGATTCAATAATAGTGCTCCGTTTGCTTGCATTCAAGTCGACAGAAAGAAAGAAAACGAAAGAGAGAGAGAGAGAGAAATTTTCTTTAAAATTCCACTTTTGCCGATAATGCTATTACCGTTCGTCGCGATCCATTCATTCGCAACCATGCGATTCACGTATTTCGCACTTAAACACACCATACAACCAGTGTGAGCACTGGCCATTATGAAGCGTCTTCATTTTATTTTCTCTTTTCTTTGTTAAATATGTTCATTCATAGTAAAATTGTTTTCATTTGGTTTTGCGTGAGTGAATGTTTGTATGTGTGTGTATAATTTGTTGCTCTCCATATATTTTTTTTTCTGCTTCGTTTGTGGCAGCGATGAATTAAAAAGGAAAATCGTGTTTGTTCCTTTTTACAATTCACACCATGCTCACTGTATGCTTAGCCTCGCTTAGATTTTCTTCTATACTATATCAAACCACACGAAAAACACATGAAACATGGATAGTCGCGGGAAAATGAATGTGCACACCGCACATCCAGCGGATTTTCTCACGCTCCATAACAAGCAAAACATTGAATAAAATTTAGAACGGAAATTCATATAAATGCCACACAATTACGATAAGTGCTACCGCTCTCTTTTTTCTTCTCTTTCTCTTCGAGCGATGTTGATTTTGGCAAACAGGTTGGTTCACACACGCTTTATTTTTCATTAGCTCAAATACAATTATTTTATTCACATTTTGTTGTGTGTGTGTGTTTTTTTTTTTTAATTTGCCAGATGTGGTAGTGAATAATAAAAAACCTTTCAGGTTCAGTGCAGAATAAAATGAAATTGAAATGAAAAAATATTGCCATTTGTATAATCTAATATTCAATTTATGACCAAATATTTATTAATGATGACCTGTCGCGCCCAGATTTGGTCTGATACTCGATCGAATTCAACCTAGACACATACAGAGATGCGAGCATATCTTTTTGCATTAACGTCAATGTCATGTTTTCGTGTTCGAAGTGTGGGCCTATTTTCGAAGAAAAAGGACATGAATTCTAACATTCAACGAGTGACCTACACTGCCGAGACACTGTTTCATGAAAATGTTCCCGAATACTTGGAAGTTTCAATTCCATTTCAATGAATTATTTTTTTAAGATTTGTGCACAGGATTTGGTTACCATGGGCTCTGAACCATTTCGTGTTGATTTGGAAAACATTCACTAATTGGGTAACAATGAAAATTATTACATAATTTCTATTTTTCAATCGAATTCATTTGACAAATAAATGAGGAATAAGAAATGGCAATGGAATTGTTGATATCAAACCAGTCATGTATTATATCCTTCTTGGAGGGCCCTTGACAGTTAATTGTCTGAAATACGAGATTTGTTTTTCAGTTTTTTATTTTGGAATGTCCTCTCTTCTCTCGAATTCCCATTTGAAATCTAATCCAAATGCGGTGCAACTCAATTATTTTTTTGAAATTAAACCTCGAATTCATGGTTGTCATAGGTCATTGTTATCTCTTGAAAGTAAATTCAATTCTGCATTGCAGTTAAACCACAAACAATATATATGCAAAAGTTGTACAAACATATGGGTTCTGAACCATTTTGATTGTATTTTTCAATTTATTCTCGATTTTCTCATCGAGACAAGTTGAAATTATTTTACATATTTTCAGACTCACAGCCACAATCAACATGATGCAACATTCAATACGAAACAAAGCCCCAGCCAGTCGTCGCAGTAAATATTCTCAAATTTCTAGTCTCATTATGAATGTCCAACTGAAAGGGTTCCTTTTAGCCTATCGGGTTTACACGGTTGGCTGAGTGCATATGTATATTCAGTACACTTTAATACTGGGACGTTAGCCATTGAAAATGAAAAATGAATTAAATTTTGTCGCGAAGATAAATTTGCAGAAAAGAAAGGTAAATCTAATCAAAATCTACGGTACACATTGTACTCAAGTGAAGAGAGAACAAAACATGAATTTCAAAGAAGAGAAAAAGAAAATAAAAACCTGTACACAGTACATTGACATGGTACAGACAGTCATGCGACGGATGAGTTGTCGCTCAATGACTTTGTAGTAAAGGAAAAAGTGCCAAAAAAGCGTACGGGGTTTTGATCTGCAGGTAAGACCATATCAAGCGTAAATATTTAAATGCTTGCTTACATTTCATGAAACCCAACACAAATGTCGGCGGCGATACATAGAATGTACTTATACACACACACACACACATTACCCGTACGGGCTACATTAGTGTTGATATTCAATATTTAACCGCGAGCTACTTGAGTGAAGGTAAACATTCACGAGCCATCATTCATGTGGCACATTTATAATTAAGTTCTAATGAGATACACCTATTTGGTCGTATGCATGCGGATCTGTTTACATAATGCTTAATGCCTCTATGGGATTTTAATAACATTTTGACGTGCGTGTGTGTGTGTGTGTGTGTGTGTGTGTGTGTGTGTGTGTGTGTGTGTGTGTGTGTGTGTGCTCAACACTGTACAATATACTGAACAGAGAGAACCATCATGACTATTTCAGTATGAAGGCGTTAATTTTCACCATTGTCAAGTTGATGGAATTTTCGATTTTCTCTTTTGTGATGTGAATCGTTGACGAATTGTTGGACGCGCTCAACGATACTTGTAAATACATTGACGGTATGGGATTATGTGTATTAGTGTGGGTACGTTGTGTATGTGTGTGCTCCATTATCCGGTAGGCATGTTTGAATAGAGGTGAAATAACATCATCTTCGCACCATCACAAATCTTAAGTATATGATTCTCGCATTGGAATCTGTTTCATCTTCATAAAGAATGTGACATAGAAGAAGAAAAAGAATAAAAAAATCTGCGCGCATTTTTTTAATACTTTCTAAAGTATATACCGGATGAGAACAGTTTAATGCTATGAATAGCATCAGTTTGATGTCATAAATGCGAGATAAAAAAGAAGAGACAAGCGAAAAATACACATCGGGAAGTGATAAAAAAATGTATTTCAGTCGCGTTCTTATCGTTATTCATCTAAGCAATGTAAATAAATTCGGGTAAATCTGAACAATCTCGCAAAAGCTAAAGTGAAGTATCGCATCGAGAAAATTGCCTTGTATAACAATCTCGAGACAGTGTCAGGGACGACGAAACAGATATTTATAGACTGAATATTAAATGTCTGTGTGCAATTTTTTTTTTGGAGCAGCACAATACTTTTATACGTGTTACCGAAATTTGTCGAACAAATTGCTTGAACGGAGGCGTTTTTGGCGGGTGAAACGTGTCTTGTCTTGATTTGTCATCATTTTAACGTTTATTTACCGCAAAAATTCAAAGGTGGTGACGTGCTAAGCTCAGCAGGAATCGACATGTGACACACACTCAACACACACACACACACACACAAACTTTTTGATTTTTGGCACAACGATTTTCACATTCCATTCAATTTCACAAGTGATTTTCGATTCTCTGTCAGATTACAATTCGGCAACCTCAGCATCATATGACGCAGTGTGTGTTCCAATGTTGATACAGCTACAAATTAACGTCTAATTTTTGTGCCCAGATGTTACCATGTTTGATAAGAAATGGAACAAGTATTTTGTTTTTCCCCCGTCTCCCTCATTTCATCAAATGCAAATGATGTGAAAAGGATTCCATTTGATTTTGTTCGACTTGATTTATTAGAAAACTTCCAAAATGCCAATATACAAGGTGTACTTTTCAAACTTGAATCTTTCGTACGGTAAATTATTACGTTTTTCCCCTTCTGCCCAGGTGCCCAGACTCATTCTCTCTCCCCGCCCCCCCTAATTTTCACTTTCAAAACCGATTTTTCGTTAGCAAAGTTTCGATGAGCCGTCTTCAAATTAATTGGAAACCATTGATGTAATTGATATTGTGTAGTATTCAATAAAAACACGTATAATATTTATTCGTGTGAGGAAAAGAATATACAAAAACCTCACACATTTATTTGTCCCACTTGTTCCTTTCACATCTAGATCTAAACTGAATGCATTTCCTCTTTTCTTGTGTGACACTGGTGTTGCCAGTGCCACACGATACAGATATACAGATACACACAACATTTTAATGTGAGCTTACATTTGATGTTGAAAATGACAGTTTGAATGAATAAATATGTGTGTTGTGTGAGGGAGGCCTTCTATTGGTTGTTCATGTGACATCTAATGGAGATTAGGCAAGTTTTAATTAAAATACTTTTGAATGTCAAGCTATTTATTATGTTTCTTTGATGAATTTACGTACCACGTCATATCATCAAATGTCACGTAAATCGAATATTTTCACGTATACAATTTTCGTCCTAATTACTATAATTTTGTGGTTTTTTTTTTCTTGGAAATTTTGTGTATCACACAATTCGTGATTCATGAAATGTATTGTATCCCATGGAAAATTTAGTTTGACTAATGAACAAACCGTTTTTCATATCGATTTCCATGATTTTCGAAGGGAAAATGTCCACTCCACGCGCTTACAACATTCGAAAATACAACGACGGGTGAAAAAAAAGCAATTAAAAAGCAAATGCGAAATAAATTTTATAGCTCACACAAATGATATCGAAATGTCTCATTATTACACCCACTCACTATCATGGATATTTTGATAACAAAAGATAAAGAGAGAGAAAAAACACACTCATTTCGAGTCGGTTCGCCCGTTCATTATCGTTTGCGTGGAAATAACTATTCATAACAGCAACATAATCTAAATTATAAAGGGCATTCATTGATCCGGGCCATTAAATGAGCTAAAAAACCATTCTTTCATATTGTATTCGTTCCATTTTACCGAGAATCAACTCAACATTTGTCAGCACAAAAGAAGAATATATTTCAGAATGTTTCTATTCTTCGTTATTTTCTTCTCTCCAGCTTTTTCTGTTTGCAATAATAAATGTATAAATGAAAGTAAAATTGAAAACATCAAACAAAACTGTGTCTCAGTGGGAATTCAATTTCGGTCAAGCCGATTGATATAAATCGGGATGGATTTGGTACATTGAATGGTGATTTTGCGTATGCTGCACAACAAATAGGACGATCATTTTCGGTTTCAGATCGGTATTTATTTCAACATTCTATTGAAAATTCTGGCTCTGATTATCCGTTTGAAAGGAAAATCGAAATTGAATGCACACTAAAAGGGGGGAAAAAATATGGAATAGTCTATCGTTTTTGGTTGGTATTTTTTTTTATAAACGAAATGAGAGTTTCATTGAAGATGTTATCAGAATTTGTCGGTGATTTGAGAGTCGAAAAGGACAAACATGAAAATTAAATGTGGAAAATAATCCGGTGATATCACCGATTACTTTTTCCTTTCGTTTCTTTTCTTTGTTGGATCCAGCTCACCCAGATTTTCCCTATATTTTCTCTTTGTTTCGTTACGCCATGTGAATACATTCCATCCCGTTATCTGTGGTTCCGATCGAATCAAAAACATTTAAAAAAGGAAAGACAAAAAAAAAACAAAATCAAACAGCAGAAAAAGGAGCTCAACACTAGATTTATTTACTTGAACCGTAAGTGTATATTTCGAATATGGTATCGACCCCTTTGTTAAGGAATATGGACAAGCTGAACTTTGTATTGTACACAGGTCGAGAACACTGTGCCTCTTCAAGCGCACACACACACACACAGAAAAAAGCACGGATATTAAATTTATAGTTGTATAAACCGTGAATAAACAATGCAAAATGAAAAGGCAGTGAAACTTTTGAGCGTACAACATAAAAGCGAATAACATTTTCGCTTACTGAACATTTCCACTGTAAATTGTTTCACACAAATGCGATGCGAATAAATCTTAACTGTTCTTGTGTTTCATTCAAAATAAACGAGTCAAATGAGAAATAAAAAACATGACAAAAGAGAGAGAGAGAGAGAGAGAGAGAGAGAGAGAGAGAGAGAGAGAGAGAGAGAGAGAGAGAGAGAGAGAGAGAGAGAGAGAGAGAGAGAGAGAGAGAGAGAGAGAGAGAGAGAGAGAGAGAGAGAGAGAGCGAGAAACGAAAAATGCACAGAAGAAACATTACACAAAACTGGGAAGTGTTCGCTATTTGTATACTGTTGCCATCACCACTGCCGCCGCCACCGCCTTAGCTATAAAAATGTTAAAGTACTCAACCAACCCGACTGAAATGCTTTTAGAGATAGATGAAGAGAAGGAGAGAGAGAAAAAAATGCGTTCACCCGCTGCTCATGTTCCGCTCCTTCAACATGTCATGTTTATACATATGTATTAATAATTCATTTGTGACTTGACGCACATTTGCCCAGCCATATCATATTGATGTGCTTCTAGTGTTATTTACTCAATGGAATCCTCTGCAATGTTATACAATGTTTTGATATATATGTTTAGCGATAACATTTGATAAAGACTATGCTCCTGACTTTGCTGTTGGTAGCCGTGCTATAGTTTGAGTCATTTTGAGTTTCGCTACTTAACAAATGTTTGCTTGTGTCCTCGTATATTGGCGTGTTTTTTTCATCCTATCTATGTGTTTTTGTTTGAATGTAACGTCTACGCTTCGGTCATTTGAATAAACATTCACATTATTTTATTGAGAAATGGCTTCTGGGCTGTCACAAAAAACGTATCGCCTCAAACAACAACGAAAAAAAACGCACGATAAATTCAAGCGTAAATTCGTCTCGACGTCAATAATTTACCACATTTTTCATTCGCTTTGTATTTTATCACTCTTCTTTATTTTTTTTTGCAAGCCAAAGCAACTTGACACGACCGTTTCAACATTGGGGCTGATGCCCATAACGCTAATCATCATTTGCCACATTTGTTTTCGACTATTTTTGATCGATCGACAATAATCGTTCAGCAATGAAATCGTTCGACAAAATGTTTCTGCATTGCTATTGAAAATGTGATTTTATTAAACGGGCCACCCGGAGTCTGATGGTGAAGTTGAAGGGTTTTCGATTGATATTTTGAGACATCTTTGAATATTTATGTGCTTTCTTTATCACCATGGAAAAATCCGACTGTCAAATTGCTGGCAAATGGCAATAACAATAAATATGAGTCCTCAGAGAGAGAGAGAGAGAGAGAGAGAGAGAGAGAGAGAGAGAGAGCAAAAAAATGCGCCAATTTGCCGATTTATTGTTGAAAGCCAAACTCAAATTCCATTGACATGTATCGAAATGGCGATGAGCCAAAGTACCAACTAAAAACCAAGTCGTCTGAGACGAAATAGTTACTACAAACTTCCACCATAACTAAAAATTTATTTTATGGCAGATAATAATTTTCGTCTAATAATATTACAAATCAGACTTCAAATGCGCAACAAAATGGCGTCGTCTATGGCAATGTAACAAACCAAAAAAAAAAAACAGAAACAACAACTTCACACATACAAAACACATTCATTTGTATGGTAAAGAATGAGTGTGATTGAATTGTAGCGACAATTTCCCGACAACAAATTCAAATCATTTCCACTTTGTGCCAGTCGCTGACATGTTTTTAAAATCAAGTAAAATGTACACATCTTTTGTGTATCGCAAGCGTCTCATGAGCGTCGTATGAATGGGTGAAAATGGATGGAGAACAAAGAGAATGAGAGAAAAGAAAGAAAGAAAAAAAAACAGCAGAGAAGACAAAATGCGTCGCTTGTGTGATGAGCTTCGTTAGCAAGTCTTTCGACGGATTGAGGTAATGCCATGGTGCTTGTATGTTCAAGTGTTTGCTTGATTATTACCGATGATATGTGTGAAGTGCGGGGAAGAGTGCCATCATCCATATCCTTTATGCTCTCTCTTCGTTTCCCTGCCATTACGCTGACTCTCAGTTGCTGTAGTATAAGTTGTAAAAAAATATGAATCTAATATGGTGTTGGCTGCCTCATAAATATTCAGTCGATTATTACCATTTTCATGACACCAAAAATCCAAAGCACGTTTCCAAATGCACATGCACGACGAAAATAAACTTTTTCAAATTATGTTCGATGGGTGTGCTTTTGTGTTTATGTGTATGTGCGCACTTTCGGTACATTCTGCATGTTTCTTTATCTCAAAAGCAATTGAATTGAATAAATTCACCCAGAATCGGTATATTCACCCGGTTTAACTTTTTTCTTTGCGTACGCAATAACTATAATTTGAAAAATATTTTGCAGTCAACACACACACACACACACACACACATCCTCGAAATGGTTTAGAAAGAGCAAGAGGCAGAGAGCGCTGCCGCCAATGGCCATTTCACTGTGCACATATGCAGTTTAATGTGAATTATACGTTAAAGAGAAATGGAAAAAGAGAGATAGAGAGAAAGCCATTTCCAGCGTTTCAATTCAATTATATGTTTCCGGTTGATTTGTGCTGTGTGTCATAATAATAAAGACTTGACTCAATTCAATTTGAATTGGAACATTTGGTTTGGTTCACATTTCATCCAATTTTATTGTGATAACGTCCGTATTGTGCTATTGTTAAACTTTTCTCTCTCTCTCTTTCTCTCTCTCTCTCTCTCTCTCTCTCTCTCTCTCTCTCTCTCTCTCTCTCTCTCTCTCTCTCTCTCTCTCTCTCTCTCTGGTCCAAGTTTATCGAGATTTTAGCTGATATGAATATTGAAGGGCGAAAATACCGACAATCGTATCATATAATCGACTATAGTGAGTGCGATTGAAGCTACCGAGCAAAAAAAAGGTAACCGAAAATTGCCCAAACGAAAAATAATAAACACAGCACACCAAATGTGTTATTACATATTTGAGCCTAAGCATGTGTGAGCATGTGCATGAATGTGTATGGATAAAATTGGTAATTCGCGAATATATATATTTTTATGCACTCGAAATCCGATTTCATCGACTTGGCAATTTTTTGGCATAGCCTCTCAAATCTCTTCGAAATCATAATCGTAATGTGTGCAACATATTGTATTTATCGTCATTTCTAGAGCACCCAGTACCGTATTACCCGGTGTGTCAGCCATATGCTTGCCGAATAAATCAAACCAGTCGACGAAAAAAAAAAACACACACGAAGAAAATTTCATTTCCCAACAAAATGCCAGGTACCGTTGTGCGTACTGTTTCTACGACGCTTTGACAATGTCGCTCCCATTCGACTAAGAAGTCGTCATGTACTTTCTAAACCTATTTGCCATAACTTTTCCCGTTTATGCATCATTCAGAAAAGTTAGTTTGTGTTTATTGTTTCACAAATACCATCGTACATTGTGGATGAGCGTTTGTGTTTTTGTTGTTTTCATTTCTTCCGTCTCTCTGCCTCCAACATCAAGGGGGATTCGTGTGTATGTGTGTGTGTATGTTTTGTTTTTTTTATTCTTCACAGGTTGCACATGTTTCAATGTGGTGGTGCGGAATAACGGAAGAATGAATCATATTCTTTTATATTCACGACGCTCGGGACAAACCTCGGGCTGATGAAATGTTTGGGAGTATGAGGTGAGGAAAAAAATGAGACCATTTATTCTCTGTGGAACCGAGGCTCAATGAAAACGAACTGTATCAACGTGTGAGTGCGTAAATAAATGTTTCTCTCTGGTTTTTTTTGTTCAACGACCAAAACCTGACGTCAGGATTCAGATGTGTATGGGTTTGATACTGTGGCGTAGTGAGAAATGAAACTTGTGTAGACATTGAGTTTTATGAATCGATGAGAGTAAAGCGGATACAGCAGCAATACATGCCTCATCCGGATCTAAAATTCACTGGTGGGAGAGTAACAAATACAACATCCTCAAAGAATCGGCTTCGAAAACACAACAGCTTTTACCTACGGATGAATCAATACATTTACATCAATTGGCGTATACAAATTGATTACATCAACATTTCCGTTTTTCTCTTTCGGTTTGTTTCTTAAAATAAATTTACTACGCAAATTTATGCATACATCTTGGTGTACTTAATCTCTATAGAAATAAGTATAAAGCGTAGCTGTTCTTATAAATTCATACCGAGGTTTTGTGTGTGCGTTGACTGGTTTCACAAAGTACAAGCGTGTAATAATATTTTATGTGAAGGAGAGAGAGAGAGAGAGAGTGATATAGGATGAGTTTGTGTGTAGTGGAAAAAAAAACCTCATGAATCGCTACAAAGTTTGTTTTCTCGCATTTTGTCGTGATGGCAATAACACCACTGCTTGCTGCCTTTTGCAATGCCCTTATGTGATTATTATGCTCTCTGTTGGTTTTTTCTACCTCTCTTCCTCTATAGTCGCTTCGCTTCAGCAGATTAAATTTTTTTTTGGTTTGGTTTGGTTTGACTTGGTTCTCTCTCTTTTTCGAGATCTTGCCCATGTTTTGTTTCAAGCGTATACATATGGCGACCGGAGAGCAAAGAGGCGTAAAAATCGAGTTGGACTGTTTAAGCGTATGAAAATCATCGAATGGGAAAAGAGTTTTATCCATTGACTATGTTACCATATCATAAGCTTATAAAGAATTATTATCTCCGGTTGTTGCATACAAAACGGGGCCATATTGTGTGTTTCTCGCTATGAGTGCCATACATGATAAGGAGGGAAAGTATAGCAACAACAACGGAAACAACAACAAAAGTAACCCAGTAATATAAAAGTAAAACGTGTGTCATGTTTATTTTCATGTACTCTCTTCTGCTGTCACGAATTCGCTTCAATGCCAGCAAAAAAAAAATAGCGACACCGAAACTCACACACATGCACACATCAAAGTTATGATGTTTCTGTGCAAAAGCCTCATTATAACAATAAGAATAATAATAATCATCATAAGACTTCATATTGCTTTCGGCATATGGTTTCACCATGATTGTGTTCGGTTGTTAACCAAATACACAGCGTGAAAATGTCAAAACAAGGCGAATAAGCATCGTGAAGTTGTAAAATAACAACAACAACAACAGAAAAAACCGCGCGCACACACAAACACACATATATGTGTAAAAATATCGCAATATCCAAACAACATTATGTCTGTTTTAACTGTCGTAAAACTTTAGCGGCTGTATTTTTAGTATCGATGTGGAAAAGTTGCGTGTGATCGCCACCAAAAATGTATTTCACTCATCATTTGCATACCGCACATAATTCATCAAATGGAATTATATGAAAAATATGCGCTACTGTTAACACAAATTAAAACAGAACATTTCTTGCAAACACACACTATTAACATTGTACAGACACACTTTTTAGTGGGATTCGCTCGAGAGAATTCTGCACAAAATTCGTCTATTTCGTCGAACAAGGCACGAAAAAGAACAATTTCTACCAAAACAAAACCGGAAAAAGGTCCAAGAGGAACAATTTCAAATTGAAGATTTATCTATTCATTATCATAAAGTTTGTCTGGTGTTGACCAGAGTGAGGCGATTTAACGGTGTGCAAAATGTCTGTTTGCACAAGTTGTTTTTTTTTTGTGCAAATTTTGCAATGCCTGTGTCTGTACGCTCAAAATGTCTTTATACCGTCCGTTCAGTTACGGTTGGTCAAAAAAAGAGGAACAAAAATTGTCATTTTGGCCGAAAAATTGGGCCCTTGTTAAAATTGTACGCTTGTTTATTCTGTGAAAATTGGCTTACTTCTTTTTTTTTTGGTGCCTCAATGAAGCCATTCACAGTGACTAACTTCATTTTCAGCTGGGAGGGATGCCCATAACAAAAGGACCATTGTTGATTTCACAGCCCTCGATCCAAATAAAAAGATAAAGAGGCAACTTATTCAATTGTTGACCTGTTTTCTTGTTTGTCACATAATCACATAAACCAAAAATACGGAATGAGAGTGAGCGAAGAGAGCGAATGTGCAAAAGACAAAACATTAATCTTGATAAGAGAAACCATTGTTTCTGATATGTTTATCATAGATAGTGTGTTTCGTTTTCATGCGTATGCTTCTTTCGTCCGTCCGTCCGTCCGACCAAACAAAAATATATAGCAGCTCGAGGAAAATAACGAGCAAATGTTTTTGGTGGGCGCTACAGTTTTGACTTCCTGACTGAAACATTTGCGTGATTCTTTGCCCATTTTTGTTTTGATTCTCATTTCGCTCTTTCAATGGCAACGATATATACAAATTTCAATGGTGAAAATTGTCGAAAAAAAAAATTCAAAACGGAAGATGAAAATGAATGCTGCAAATGTAATAACTATAAAATATGACTTTTTGCCAATGGCCACCATCACCGACGTACCGAAACAAAGTATAGTTTATTACGCACACTTGTGCCCAGTGTTCATTCATTCAACCCAGATGAAGACGGAAACTTTTGACATTACACCAAATTTGGGTCATTACATTTGTAACTTTGGTTCTTTATCGTCATGCGATCCATTTCTATTTCAATCGATTCTGTGCGGCAATTTTGGAGCTTGTCTAATGAGCATTTTTATTTCGATATCGTATTACTTTTCTTAGATTGCTTTACTAGGGCGATTTTTCGCAAGAAGTTTTTTTTTGTTTTAAACTTTCAATGAATGATTTTGTCACGATAAAAAAAAACAAGAGTATTCAAATCAATGTGGATAAAAAAAACGAACAACTTAAGTACTACTTAGAATACATGATGTTAAAAAAGAAAATCCCGCATTAAAACAAACGCCAAATTCTACCGCTTAGTAAATATTCATTTCACTGGACGTTTATGATTTGGGTGTTGGTTTTTTCTTTTTGGTTGCCCCATTCATTTAAAGCCATGCCGAATTCCATTTTATTTTGTTCAGAGTTTTTGTGTGCTTTTAAATACCAGACCAAATGATTTACTTCAAATGATACAACACAATTTCCTGTTTGCCTCTTTTTTCTATACTTTCTCTCTATACAGATTTTTTGTTGTTGTTGTTGCCTACTTTTATTTTCAGCATTCAGTTTGTTCAATATTCAGTTTTATTTCCGTTGTGTGGTTCATTCAAAACGGTTTTGGAAGAGCAAGCACAGAAGCGCAAGTAGAAAAAAATTTAAACGAAGATGGAGAGAGACAGAGAAAAATATCGTTCAGCTCAAGCTAAAACTGATAGCCGGTACTGTGACTACGATACACGATTCAATTGTTTGTGTTTGCTAATTCCTCTTCCTGTGCTTACTCTTATTTTTGACTTTGAATCTGCTCGCAAATTTAAACTATCCTTCTCAGCTCCGACAAGCCGATCGGAGGACGAAGAGTGAGACTAGCGCAACAGCAGAATTCAAGTCTTTGCAAAAGAGAACGCAACCATTTCATTATGCAAATGCTATAATGCGCTTTTTAGCCGCTCTTGATTTTACAACGGTTCAGTAAATTAAATTTCTCGGATGCCAAGCTTTGTTGGCTGCTTGTCCACATGTACACAGTTGCTTGAAAGCATCATAATTCTTTTTTCATCCAGTATCAGAGAGAGGGAAGAGCTCTAGTTTTATATATATACATATATATTTTTATTTGCATCCACAGTTGTTCATTTTATTTTATGGGATTGTTTCACTGAATAATTTATGCGCCAGCTTTGTGAATTTTTTTTTTGGTTGTTATTTGCTTTTGCAAGTGTTTAATGTCATTTGACCAGTTCCGAACTGGCAGTTCGAAGGTTTATTTGGATTCACAAAGTTATTAATAAATAAAAGTTTGTTTTTTTTCGCATTCGAATACATGTCAACATGTGGAAAATATGGCCAAAACTGAATTTAATTCGTTCTTTGTCCCTCTTTCTTCGGCATGCCCCGCTCTTATTCAATGCAAGTTTCATTACTGTAAAATGAAAAAGTTTTTCACTTAAAAATGTGATGCTTTTAATCAAGTCTCGGCAAAGATATCGTGATTGTTGACTTTGTTCTCTTTATTATTTATGGATGTGCGTGTTGCGCAGCGCCATTGAATAAACGTGCGAAGATTATAAAAAAAGCCGTTTAACGGAAAAGAATAGAAAATGCCGTTTACGAGCGTCTATTGAAAGTGACCCAAACCAAAAGCAGATGAATCCACTTCAATGCCGTTACGTTTAGTATGAGTGTTTTATTTTTACTGGGGAGCGCCGAAAAACTTTCCGTATCGTCGATTAACACGCATCACTGCATACAATGTTACCAATGTAGCCAAGCGACTCATTTCGTCAGTGGTATATATCTTTGCTCGTTCCTCCCTTCACTCTTTTCATTTTACTTTTTCTACTTCAATTTTATTTTTTTCTCGTTCCTTTTTTTATACGCTTGTAATTTGCGAGCGGTAATGACTTAAAAGCTATCAATATCGTTCGGCGCTCAACTGGAAGCCGGAAAATAACATTTCCGACCAATTGAATTTGAATTTAGTGTGGTTGTGGCTCCGACATAAGTGTTCGTTGTCATTAAATTGCTTTTCTATGGGTAACGAAAAAAAAAGTGTTTAAGTGAAAATGAACGGAGAAATTGCGAACATCAATGAATATTGAGCAAAAGAATTGTTTTGTGGGGGGGACGGGGGGCAATGAAACGAAAGGACTTTCCTATTATGGTGGCAGTAAATGACACACTCGGCACCAAATAGTGGCCATAATCAGATTTGCGTTGGCAGCAAGCAATTCCACTGTAAACTAGTGATTTCGTCATGTTACACAATACCCTTGAATTGTGTCCTACACCAGTAGTCCTCTGCTGTGGAATCTACAGTATAGAGGACGTTGATTGTCATGGCAAAATATCCATACTAATCCATTTGAAAAACAAAAGCACCAGATAACGACGATAGCTAAGCACAGAAATGCGAATACAATTGTATATGCACGAACTAACATTAATCGAATTAATTTCTATGTTGTAAGGCTATTGTCGTTGTTATTTGTGTCCCGTTGAATATTGTGTTTGTTATGCAAAACTAGTGCTGTTGTGCTGTTGACCAATAGAAAACTTCGAACGAGGACATTCAATCCAATCATCCAATCGAATAAGAACGCAAAGAATAACTGTCTATTTGACTAAGTTAAAATCGAATTTATGCAAACTTTACATCATTCATATATGAAAAATCTTTTTCAACTTTGCTGATGGGCACAATGGCACCAAATTTACTGGCTGGTCTATGACTAATCACAAACGAAATATGCGACCCATGTTCGGTATGCCATGTGCGTGTGTATATCGAAAACACGTCCCAATGTGTAGCATGTCCAAAACTCTAATGCGATTAAAACGAGACGAAATACTGATAATAACCAAGGTTTACATTGATCAACAGCCGAAAGGTTCAAAATGACAGCGATTGTTTAAATAATATTGCGTGCCGAAGCTGAACCAAATTGTTGCAACATTTCACCAGACAAATTTCGGATATTTTAACAAAATCAAGTGAGAGAGAATCGGTTATCATGCATGGAGAATAATCTGGCCGGCAGCTTAATGAGTTTTGACGCTTCAGTTTTGTAGCCAACTTTGTTGAATGGATAACAAGCCGAGATTTGGCAGTCATTAATGAAGTGCTAAAGGGGCGTCAGCATGTGTGCAAGTGGAGTATACAAGTGCTAGAATTCCAACAGATTCACTCTATCACTCTATCTCTCTCTCTCGCTCTTCACATCAATCGACAGCATATCACATTCAATACACACTCTCATGTGCCATCTCTATCCACTCTTTCTCTCTCAATTATTTTCAATCTCTAAATTGTGCATGCATAAATATTGTACGTGCGAAAAATGAATATTTCGATGGCACACGAAATGAGCAATGAACGGAACACCATTAATGGTGAAAGTGTAACACATTTTCTTGTTGTTGTGTTTTTTTTTTGGGGGGAGGAGGGGTCAGAGGAGGGATGGAATCGCTTATTAAAGTATTGAAACAAGAGTGCTTTCGAAAAATGGAACAATTTAAAGTGTATCAACGCAAGTGAATGCGTTTGAATGTGTGAAACACGAAAAATTGTTTATGGTTGAAAATTGTTTGAGGGTACCTGGAGGCGCAAATATCATAAATTCAATTTACTCGCATATATCGAGAGGAGGATACTTGTGAGCTTGAAATTGCGTGTAAATTCCGTATGCGATGTGCGACGTTCATCAGTGCGACGTGCTTTTTAAGACTCAGCAAGCAGCATGAAATGTGTGCATAGCAACTCATGCATGCAAATAAAGTGAGTCACACAGAGAGAAACACGAGCAACCGAGTAAACGAACCAAACCAAACCAAACCAGCGGAACGGGGATCTATCGATGTATGACACGCTTATAGTTTATTCCTTAATAAAATTATAAATGACTGTGTCAAAACACAAAATATGTATTAGTCAATGGGATGCTTGCAAATGCAGTGCCAAGTGGCAAGAGTATCGATGGGCCAATGGTTCGCTAACTCTCTTTCACTCTCTCTCTCTCTCTCTCTCTCTCTCTCTCTCTCTCTCTCTCTCTCTCTCTCTCTCTCTCTCTCTCTCTCTCTTTCTCGCTCTCGAGCACATTTGACGATCGCAATGAGACGACACCGTGGTTATAAAGTGCTATGATTATTATGACATTGACGTCAAGCAAACGATGCTAGGGATAATAATAGTAAATGCTTTGGCAAACGAGAGGACCGAGCGTTCGCTGAACGGAGCCGACCTTTTGGGGATCGACACCAAATCCGAAATATAGCAACGCTTCGATGATGGTTATGATGATGATGATGTTCCTTTATGACCTTCCCATCGTATATTTTCAACTCGACAATGATTGTTATTAGCTCTGATAAAAGTGAAAGACTCACTCGCTTTTTCCCCCCTCTCTCTCTCCATCCCCCGCCACCCCATTTTCCATATCAAATATAGATTTTAATCTTAAATCGATATTTTAACAACAATTTAAGCACCATTAAAAAACTTTCCGCATGTAAGTTTTACTCTTGATGCTTCATTCCGGCTACTCATTCTCTCTGTCTTGTGATACTCTTTCATTTTCATCGATGCTTTCAACTTGACACATAATATTATGGCCTAATAAAATGATTTTAACATGAAATTATTATGGTGCATTTATGTATCCGTAATTCCATGGAGCAAAGTCGATATATGCATTTATGGATGGAGTCAAATTCTGTTTTGAGATTATGTGCCAAATATTGGTGTGCGCTGTAAGACTGAGATTAAATACTTTCTAGTTTCGAGTTCGTATAACAAACCGTTTTGAGTGTATGGGTGGTTCATCTTGCCCAACACACGCATTGAAAACCATCTAACCGAGCCTTTTGTTGCTCATATCATTCGTATCGCATAGCGCATAAATGATTTTGCAATTGAGCATCACACAACGCAATTTGGCTTCAAATAAAAAACCACCTGGGAATTCGTGGCACATATTATGTCGATACCATTTCATATCACTATTCGGATGAATATATTCATATATGAAGCTATAAAAAGTGTAAGCGTGCATAGCGTTGCTTGCAAGCCATGGCGTTGGTGAACCTTTAAGTGAAAATCAAGCACCGAAAATAATTTACCAGCCACGGAGGCAAACAAAAAAACATGTGAAATCTGGCAATTCACTCCACATCCAACTTGAACTTCCGTTGATTTCTGCTACACATTTTGGAACACTGAATTTACCAAATGAAACTCATTCGCCCACACACACACACTTGCATACCCTAGACTGCAATATATGTTAGGTAAATCATATAATTTATGTCTGGAAATGACTGGAATTTTATTGCTTATTTTTCACGGGTCTCGAATTTGTTTCATCCCTAGCGATATATTTTTGCTGATGTACAATCGCCCCATTTTGACCCAGTTTATAATGCAACGCATTTAAACTCTCACACGTTTCACATTCATTCTGTTCCGTAATATATTTGGCTGGGTTTTTTGAATCATCATTTCCATTATCCCAGGCCGTAAAAAATTTAACGAAATAATTTCTTGGAAAAAAAAAAAAAATATTGGAATTCGATCATTAGCCAACACAATCCTGTGTACCCCAGATTACGGATAAGAAAATCTTCAAAGAAGTGAAAATTGTCCAAAATCAGCTTCATTCTGTAATGAATTAAGACAACGGTACACATAGTAAACGAAACAATGTAATTTTGGAGCTGACATTTTTTCTACCATGCAAATTGAATTTAAATGGCAATTTGCTGACAATATCATTGCTCAAAACAAAGTTTCACGGATTATTAGTGTTATCTGCCGGGTTCAGTGTTATTTCTGTTTAGTTGAAGAAAAAAAAACCGGAAGTGTAAAAAAGAAGCTCCATTATACAATTTCCCCAAGAGAATCTGGCAATCAATCTTCCATTTGGTTGAAACATTGTTTCTGGTTGAATAGTTAAACTGTATTGTACTTTGAAAATACGATTTTGGGTTGGGCGTGCGTCTGTTTGAAATTCAGCCCATTTCCCATTTCCCATTTCATCATACCGAAACCAATTTCACCGTTTCAAAGGAAAATTTGTTCTCACACATGCTCTGAAACATTCCACGTGATTGTTAAAGAATTGGTGGATACTTTTTATGGTACCCCAGAGACCCCATAAGTCTTTTCTAAAACATCAATCACAAATTCAAATAGATAGACGAAGAATAGCTGGCAAATGGCACTATTGAAAGTTGAAAAGTTTGTATCTCTTATTCGGATGACTCATTTTGTTGTTCGAGGGGGTCGCTTCCGACTGTATGGCCATACTTTTTCCCATATAAACGTAGAAATGTCATTTGATAGTCGAGACAACGTTGTCCTTTGATAACATGTAATTGAATTCAAAATGAAATCAAGACGCAAAACATAGGCTTTTCGCCTAACTCAACACTATTCCAATTTCCATGCTCCGATCCAATTTTGTTTGTTGTCTGTTTTGTATGCACAACAAAGTTTTTTTCTTTCAACTTGAATGTTTGTGTGTCCATCACATTAGACAGAATGATTTACTTGAAATTGTTCCAAGTTTTTATTTGTCATCGAGAGAAAGAGAGAGAGACAGAAAATTTCAGTCATTCAATTTCAAATGGCAAAACGGAATTATCGATGCGAAACTGTTGTTGATGACAACAATATTCACACGCTCCGATTATTGTATGACCGAGATCCACTAACACACAACTGTGTGCAATTGGAAGTTAGATAAAACGTTGTTCCAATGAATTGGCAAAAAAAGTTTTGTGCTTTGTTTAGGAAACGACCGAAGAAAATAAATGAAAATGCAAATGGAACCAGAAAAAAACATTGCGTATGTCCCTGGGATACAGCCTTTGTTACAGCCGCTCTAGCAAAATGAAATCTAAATAAACAGATATTCGGATGTTTGCAGTCAAGCAGAAATTAATCTTTCGCTGCATTCTTTTGAATGATAGAGAGAGAAAACACATTTTGGATCAATATTGTTGATATTTTGTGAAGCGAAAAGTTTTGGAACTGTTGAACAGCAATGATACAATGATTGTGTCAGCGTTTGTGATGGGTTTTATGTGATATACAGAAATAATTTGAGTACTTAAAATACGTAATCCGCTTGATTTATTGATGTTCACACGAAATATTGGTAATTGGGAAAAAAAACGACAATTTTACCGTCTGTATTTCAAATGTTCAGCCAAATGAGTGTACCTGAGGAAAAACCTGCTAAGACATCTTCGTAAATTTACGCATTACATTAAAAAAAAATCTGTATGCACTGTCGAGATTAAACTGTTCCTTCAATGGGAGGCAGAGAGGGAGGGGAAGATAGAGAGGGAAGGAAAAATATATAGTACACATTAGGTATAACAACTGAAATGGAATGAAAAAATCTAGTCATTTAATAGCATCAGCGGAAATTTTTCTCGTGTCATTCAATAACAAGTGTCAACAAAGCATTTTAAAATTGTTAAACGGTCGCGTATATTTCGCATTTTTTATATGCTCTTCTGCAAAGCGCCAATTTTCTCGACATTTTTGCATGAGCTCAAATCATGCAGTACACACCAAACAATGTCACATAAAAGTGTCAAGCTGCAAACACGTAATACAACGCGTCGAGTGATGCCTTATCAGACTTTCAAATGGAATGAAATCGAAAAGAAGAAAAAAAAGACGAAACCGGGATGAAATGATTCGACATGACAATCGAGTACACTGAACTAGGGAATAAAAAGACGAGCCTAATTTAAATATCGTTACAAATAACTTGCACCGCATTTGCTGTGTTAATGTTAATCTAAGGCGCTTTATTTTTTTCGTTTTTTTTCGTTGTTGTTGTTATCGCCTTCCTTCCCCTTGTCACCATTATGCCGATGCTTTCATTTCGGTCTTTCATGCACACACACACACACACACACACAAATGTTGTTCGGCTTTGACTCGCACAACACCAAAGTCATTGAATATTCACAATTTCTGTCATTCTTTGACATTCGCCCGTTTTGGAATTCAGACAAAACCATCTCCCCCACATTGATGTGCGTGAGCGTATGCGACACTTCAAAAAGCGAACCAAAAAAAACTCTTGTGTAAAATTTGTATGCTCATCATTGTCGTTTCGGTGGCTCTGCAACATAGAATTCGTGGTGATGAAATGTCCATAAATGAAGCGATCGTGAACACAAAACCAACAATGCGCATTTTCGACGCGAACGCTACTTTGTTAAATTCATTTGCTTTCGCCCGTTATGGGATTAATTAAATATTTGATTACATTCATATCCATGTTGTTGCGTTGATGCGGATATTTTGCATCACGTCTATCATGACCCATCACCACTCGAGGCTCGTGCACGATACCCCGGCAGCTTTTCTGACCAACAGCGTTCCGGATGGCGTATTTACTCATTAGCGTCAAGTGATTCGAAGACACGACCAAATTTCAAAAACGCTCAAGAAAAACGAACATCCAAAGAAAAAAAAACATACAAAAACATCCTCTGCAATGGGTAAATGTATTTTGAGCCATCAAATAGGCTAAAAGTCAACGGCTAAGCTTAAATTTCAGTCTCATTGAGCTTCTAAGTGCTAGCAACCGAAATGAATAAGGAAACCGGAAAAATCGCAAATCTAATTTATTGCTTTTAATTATTTCAAACGACCAATGTCAACGAGATCATTTTTTCCGTTCTCCCTCTTGTGCCGTTCACCAAAACGCCATCATATAATTCACGTTCATCGCTTTCACTTGATGGTGAAGATTACACGGAAATAAAAATTCTCTCATTCTTTGTCATGTTGACTTAGGTCACATCATTTGATGTTTAGACACGGCGGGGAAAAAGGTTTCTGCCATTTCTTCGCCCCAAAAATCAGACCTTTAAGCTCTTTAAACTCGTCTTTGTCTAATTGAAACTTTAGTGTGTCAGAGCCTTGGTCAAAGTATTATTCATTAATGCAGTTGGTAAACTACGTGGGACCTGGGCCCTATTTCACAAACAATAATCTTCTGAGAAAATCTCAAGCGATTGACAAGCTTTGATGTTGAGATTTTTTCGCGAAACGTCATAGTTCTGTAAAACAGACAATTATTTTCATATGAAAACTGAAAAAATCTCGGAAACTAACTTCACACTGAGAACTTCTCACAAAATGCTTAAAGCTTCGAGGAATTTTGCCCGCCATTTTGAGATTATTACAAAAGCGTGAGAAAATCTCATGGATTTTTGAGTTCGTAAGATAACTACCTCGAAATGCATGAGAAAATCTCAGTGTTTTGACAACTCATATTAACCCTCTAATGCATGAATTTTTCTCAGCGTTTTGAGGTTTCTAATTAGGATGATTTTGTTCCCAAACCACTTAAAAAAATAGTGAAAATCCTTAAAACTGCATAGTTTGCTTGGAAAATGCGTTTGATAACGAAAAAGAACAATGGAATCTATTGTTCAAAATTGTCAAATTTTAAGAAATCGCTTTTTTTTTGTCAAATTCAATTTTTTTTACGTTCATGCTTGTAACTCAATAACCGCTCAAGATAAAATCATAAGATTTGGAGCAAATGAAAGTCTCAACATTTCCGAATGTTTTTTATGTCATGGTTTTATTGGATTGCTGTTTGAAGTACGTTTTATTTTCGATTATCTAAACTCGCCAAAAGGCGGACCTATGCACTAGAGGGTTAAGAATGTCGCAGTTCACATTTTCATTCAATGTTTTCCAACTCATGTATATATTTCTTTTGCACAAATATCAATCAATGTTTTTATTCCATTTTATTCAGATTATTTAATTTTGATTCAAAAAATCCATTTCAAATTTACCGAACATTTGTTTCTAAACGCGATCGATATCGTTGAAAATATATTCGAAATTATTATTGTGACGTAAACGTAGGTATATTTGAGGCTAGGAAAAAACTATAAGCACTCTACAACAACAATTCGAGAACTTCTCAATTGTTTGACAGATTCCATTTAAAATACATTGTAAATAAATTCGAGATTGTTTTGTGAAACAAGTGAGTGAGATTTTCTCGAAGTTGGGAGTTTTTGAGAAAATCTCACGATTTCATCGTTTGTGAAATAGGGCCCTGGGCGGCTTACTTTTTGTATAACAAAATTTGAGCCATCTTCACATTTTATCCACTCGTTTGACATCAAACACGAACACCTTTCGAAATGACGACCAATTTAAGACTTTACAAATTGCCAAACCATTTCAACCCAAAATGTATATATTTAGCAGCATAATTTACATTATTTTTTGTTATACTGTTTGTTTTACAATATTGGAGAGACAAAAATATATGTAGTATAAACAAGATAAGTAGAATTAATAACTTTTTTAACAAACAACATTGAATGGGAAATGAAAATGTCTGTGATTACGTCATTCGGAAGAGGAATTTCTGTATCTTTTGAAGTTGAACATTTTTTCGAGCCTCGAATGGGATATAAAATAGACATTATTTGCCAAACCAATGGGAAATATTTCAATACAATCAGCACAAAAAGCTTGGAATCACAATCATTTCAGTGTATTGAATTGTGAGGTTTTATAAACGGCTTTTTTGTTTGTTTGTTTGCAGTTTAAATTGAACAAGAGTCTAAACATTAAAAGTCATTTATTTAAATTGCAATATTGTTTTCAATTTAATCCAATGTAAATTCCAATTGATTTACATATACGAGTTTTTACTCGCATCCCAGTTCGATGGAGAGAAAAAAGAGCAGAGAGATAGAGGTAGATAGATTGAAAAGAGAGAAAGAGAGAGAGTGAGCTCATCCAATTTTTTTTTCAGTCGGATGCCAACAAACGTGAAAAAAACCAGCAAGTTTTTGCATAAAAATCCATATTTTCCACATAAAAACATAAAATGTTACGAGAGAAAGGGAGAGAGAAAAGAGCAACAACACCAACAAAATATTGAACATGGTATAAAAAAGAAGCGAACTTACCAATAAAAAGTGTCAGCAGCAGTATGGATGAAACTATCGCCGGGAAACACATGATGTCGTTGTTTGAATGTGTGTGTTTTTTTTTTACTATTATTATTTACGAAATGAATTGTCTATTAAAATGAAAATGCAACTGTGTACCACTTCAAGCGGTAGTTTATATCTTGTTCACGAACTGTGTGTCTCTATTTATGATTTATTGCATATGCATGTAATGTAAATCTTGTGACGTTCAAATGGCTACAGTTTCGATACATCAGAACGGTATTTTTCATAATTTTTTGGCTAAAATCGATAACATTTGATTGCTTTGTTCACACAAACATAGTCATTGATCGGATTCGGTTGCATGCACAATTACATCGTACAAAACTATCAACGATTTGATTGATAGAAAAACCATGAAATAAACAGTCGAATCAGGCGTTCTCAAACAAAATATACGGATGATTTAATGGTTGTGGCCAAATATTTTCGGTGACTAATAAAATGCCAGAGTTCTGTTGTTGATATATTTGATGCTTATAAAAACCGGTATGATGCTAATAACGTGAATATGCAGCTGTTTGAAGCAACGTCTAATTGGAAATGATCACAACACCAAAAGTGTATATTTGAGTGCAACAAATGCTTTTCGTCGGTTTCAAGTTGTGAAATGCAATGTATTGTTCAATCAAGCTGTGGTATTTCATTGAAGCCGTTTTGCAAATTGCCACAAAGGAATTTAACCACAATGACAAACGTAATACTGTTTTAGTATTTTTGGGATTTATATTGTGGCTTGAGCTTGCCTTGCCAACGCCACTTGAATGACACGGATTTGAATGTGCGGCAATTTCTCTACGAGTAATTTGATTCGTTGACTAATAATAAACAGATACCACACGATCTTTTGTCATTTTCAGAATATGTTTGCCCCAATTGTAGTCGATGGCCGTTCGTTTTATTGCAAACCGAAAATGATGTACTGCCACAAATCACAACACACATTTATAATTTGCGGCGATTTTGCCGGAGCGCGCGAAAACCGATTGCGGTCTGAGTATTTTGGAATTGATGAAGTTGACTTTCTGAGTTGGCACCGGAGTCGTCTGGTTGATGATGGCTCATTCAGTTATCGTGGCTTGTCATCACTTTCAATGTTGATTCGATAATGTGCGTTGAAATAATATCTGAAATGACAAAATACAATTACAAAATGGCATTAGAATCAATCTCAAAAATATTTTCGACACAATTTTTGGAAATATTGCTGCTAGAAGAAGACAGTGCTAATTAAATCTGTTTGTTTTTCTACCATTTTTGGCCATTTTTCCAGTCGCATTCACTTTCAAGAATCCATTTGCCCCGAAATGAATGTTAAGAATGTAGTAAAAACTTCAACGAAAGTCATTTTAATTATTATTATGCGCTGAACATTACGACATCATGGGTCGGGATGGAGAGAGAGAGAGAGAGAGATAGAGCGACGTTCTGCACCTGATCCCCGCTAAACCAACCATCCGATTTCGCATCAAATAGTCAATTCTTTATCCAACGCATTTTGGATATTTGGCATTCACTGCTCTGTGCTCATAACAATTCATCGAGTCACTCACAATGCTACACAAAGTTTTGGAGTTTGAACTGGGGAAAAAGATGAAAATCTTTGTCCATAATTGGAAAATCAAGCTTGCAACACTGGCAAAGCGAAAGTTCATTGCTACATTTAACTACAAACATCATCAAAAATGTCATTTGTTTAAATTGGATTTGGCACGATTTTTAATTAGTTTTAAGAATCTCAGCAATGATGTTCATGGTTCGGCACTCTGGCAGTGGCAGTTGCTGCTGTTGGATTCTAATGCACTGCTACTGAATGGTGTGTGTGTGTGAGCTTTTGCACAAGCGCTTGATGCTCGATATCGAGATGGACAAAAAAAAACTTTTGCAAATTCCATTTCACTCAGTTTAAATATCGTACAGTATTTTTCCACATTTAAGTTGGAAAACGTAAATGTAAAGCGCAAAATGTTGGGAGTGAAAAAAAAAATAAATCATGACAGTGCAAAATTCAGCTGGTGGAATTCCACCAGTTTCACTTGAAGTGAATTTTTCAGTCAATCATCAAGATAAAATTGAAACATTTCGGAGTTTTGCTCCACAGATTTTCCGACTGAATTTATCAACGTTTCTCGCTCTATACATATACATCTCTATCTCTCTATCTCTCTCTCTCTCTCTCTCTCTCTCTCTCTCTCTCTCTCTCTCTCTCTCTCGTTTATTCAAAAGATGATATTAAGTGCGCTCGACGCCACCTCATTTCAGCTATTATCCAATTCGTTCATCTGTATCTATCTTTTTTCTCCGTTGAACATCCAAAATATTTCATATTAAAATTATTTACTTAATAGATTCGGACGCAAAGTGAATATTTTCACATTGCATTCCATTTTCTATGCGAAAAATATTCCACATGAATGCGCAACGATAATAAAATTAAGTGGAAGCAATAAATTATTTTGAAATCAACATTTTAACAATTTTGTATTTGCTTTTCGGTGTTTTATTTGCACACCGTAAATGGAGCAGTAATCTAAGCCATGGTACACACTGTGTAGTATAGGATTATTTTTTTTCTTGCTCAATTCGCTGATACTGTAACTCATGTATTTAACCGTATCATCTGAAATATCAGCCGATCAGTACCGCACGTGCAAAAAGTCTTTCGTTTTATGTGAATTTTCATGGAAATATTATAATTTTCGACAGCCTAAAATCTCGCAAACGTCAATGTTTAACGTGAAATTGCGTAAAAAAGGCCGATCAACGGTAACCAAGCAACAAATACAGTAGGGAAAAAAACACGAACCACCGCACTGACTCAAGTGCTGAGCCAACGATTTTGCTATACAACCGAATTTGATGTAAGCAACTGGAAAATTATGTACAAAATACTTTCGTTTGAACATTCTTTTTTTTTCATCCACTTTCGTTGATGCCAGAGCACACAGCGTACAACATTTCGACATTTCAATCTATTCGCTGTCAACATTGAATAAATGATGCATGGAAATTTATCAACCGATATAAGTGATTAAATTAATCACCATTTTTCGTTATTTGTTTTTTTTTTACGAAAGTCAGCCGTGCTCTCAGTTTTCACCGCAATTTAATCACACTCGAAGAAACTTTAGACGAACCAATAACAACAATTAAATTGGTGCTCATTTATTTTATATCAAAGCGTTGGCAAAATTCAACATTGCACAGTTTTTCATTGAATATTGGAAATTTCGCTTTCAAGTCTCTACAACGTAGAAGCAACTTATGCTGAGAATGCTTCTAATTCTTAAATATACAAGCGCTTCATAGTTCAATGAGTGGAATGAAGAAAAACATTCAATAGAAAAAATTCAATCAAATTGTCCAAATTCTATATATTTTGACTGTTTCACAATAAATGTACATGCATCGTTCATCGAAAGACAAAACTCAGCTTCGGTACAGTGATTGTCAGAGGGATCTAAGTATTTTGTCCACAATCCAATATTATAATGCTATTTCAACTACCATCAAACACGAATCTAAGTGCATTTAATTTCAATCAATTGCCTCTCAAAATTCATAAATATTTATTTGAAGTTTGTGTTTGACATTAGTATGGAAATTCCATATAAATACCAATATTTGGTTTTAAATTGTCGCTTAAATCGTTAATTCCAATGTACTTTTTGAATGATTTGGTAGAATCCGAGAGCAGATTGCTCAAATAATATCATTTATCCAATTTTCTGGTTGATTGAAATCGAAATCCTCTATGAATAGAGAAAAGTACGCGTTGATTCTCATTAAGATCTATGACATTACGTATTCGAGTAAACATTGAATCGAAATCTGTTCATTTCATGAGTTTAACCGAGGAAGTAATCTTTCGGATAAAATCACTGGAGACAGTTGTGATGACAAGTTTCTTTGAAATTTTTGTTGATTGAATAAACAAATCTGTAATGGAAAATATGACATGGGTTCAACATTTTCAATGAAACCAATTTTTTCCCCATGAATGTAAATTCGCGTTAAGTTTGATGAAACCCTCTAAGAGTAGAGATATACACAAACGAAATTCGTTTGTAATAATATGCAAAAATGTCAAAAACTTTGGATAACAACAACAACAAAAAATCATGCATTTTTTGTTTGTTGAATGTTTAAAGGAATGAAAAGATGTACAAAGATTAGTCTTTTATGTTTTGATTCTATCTTTCTACATTTTTTGGACATTTGCTTGTTCCGGTATCTTTATGCAAATGAGTTTTTCCACACAAAAAAATGAAAATAAATTTAAAATGAAATGACTTCCAGGTTTTTTCCCTTGATTTAAAATGTTAGATGTTACTGAATCAGTAAGTCCGATTGAAAAACCAGGTTTTGCCGTCAATTCCACATTCCTATCATAGATTGGTATAATTTACGTGCGATGTGCTTTATTTATCGTCATTACAAAAAAAAACATTTTAGCACTGACTGTTAGTCTTATGTTACACTGACAGTTCAGATAACGATATATCTGTGTAATATGTCTTCGGTGCTGCTGTTTTGTCGTGTGAAATTAGTTGTTGATACATTCCCAAAGCGATTGAGATGTGCATTTAACATGAAATATGCGAATGAAACTAATTAGTAAGAGATTTCAAATGTTCTTATTGACTGTGATTGATTTCCTGATTCCCTCCGAAATATTTTTTGTCTTTGGTTCCAAGACCGTATTTCAAAAGCAACGAAGAATATGAGATTTGCTCGAAATCATCCTTTCAATGGGAAAGAATGTGCCGGAATAATATAATATATCAATATATAAGCCATCGATGTATGGAAAATGAGAAGCGCTCGTCTATTTTTGTGATTGCTACATAGCTGTTGCAAGAGCTTTCTTATACATCGTTTCGTATTAAAGATATTGCTTGTTGTTTACGAAGCTACGGCCTAGAATTTGCTTTTAAAATTAATGTATATTATCAACCACTGAAGTGTGTGTACGAACGAATAATGTTAGTGACAAGAAAAATTAGGTGTATCAATGTTGTTTTTGTTCAATCTTGTGTGTTCTATAGTTGCATCGATTTTTGTTTATTTGTCAGTTAAAACATCATCAGCCCCGCCCGTATCGAGACCGATACATTTGTCCAGTCTTTACTTACATAGTTACAAAATGCGTCACATAATTATGTCAATTGGGATAGGTTGGGCTTGAGTTGTTGCTTTTTGCTGAATATCTTCGATTCGTTGTATTTAATATCATAGCATTACATTAATCATGAAACTGCACATACACGCACATTGAACTAGTTCACTTCTGTTGAATAGATATGGATTTCGAAAATTCATTGTAATTGCGTCGGTTTTATATCTATCATTGGTATTCGGAGAACTACCATCAAACTCAATTGAAGCATTAATGTCTTTGAATCTTATTTCAACAGATAATTATGCATTTAAATCATTTCCCCACTGGCAAAATGATTGAAAACGTTGAAAAAAGAAATCAATTTGGAAAGTTCGAATACTTTCGAAGTGGCATTGATATGAAACGTTAATACTGAATCTGTATTTTCTACGTCTGTGAGAGTTCTTAACGCTAGAGTTAGATCCAAAATATGAACTTCTTTGGCAGATGAAAACTCAGAATTCAATCATATTGTCTTGTGGGGTTTTCAAAAAGCTATATTTTCTAACAGCTCATTCGATCCGATTCGATCTAAGCTCGGTAGATTCATTTACACAATGAAATTGACTATCAAACAAGTGGTAATTTGAATGGGGATTGTTACAATGCTATATCTACCTTCAATAGAATAGTTCTCAGTGAAAACATCTCACCATATAATTATATACAATACACAGGAATAATCACATGTTCGATAATGATTTCCACATATTTTTCATTTGAACAACGCATATCAAACGAGACTGTTCGGTCCGAGGGTGTTATATTTTAATTTTGATGTGCTTTAAATGATGGTATGTTTGGTGTACAGCACGTTGATAGCTACAATTATTTCCTACAAAAAGTTCATAAATGCCGGATAGAAATACCTATATTGTTCAGTGGTCTATTGTGACACTATCAAATTGACAACAGATAAAGAATTTACAGATGATACAGATTCAACGAAATAAATACATAAAGTCGAAACGATTAAGCTCAAAGCCTTTATATATTAAGGTTTTAGGTCTGTTCTTTGAGCGAATTTTCATTTTGTCATCGTTATTTATTTCTTTTCGAAATGACATTTTCTATCCATTGACATTTCCATTGAATGTGATTGTGGAGTTTGGCTTAGCGTTAAAGTGATTTAATTGAATATTATATTGAAAATGTTGTGTTTAAAATGCTGTTGGATACGATATCAATAAAGGCGAAATGAATTAATGGTATCATACTGTGAAAACCATTGTTATTTCATTTTGATTATAAACATTTCCGCCACATCATCCCCAACATAAAAATCATAAATCATTCAAAAATGTGCTTTCTTCTTTGTCGATATTTCGATGAGCACCAGCAATTCGAAAATGGTTGTGAATAGAAAATAAATTCAGTCGTATAAATTACCAGCGTATGGTTTTGACATCGATGAAAAAAGGTTAATTCCAGTGATTTTTTTTTTGTTATTCGAGAAACAGAAAACAATTACTATTCAAATATTTTAACATTAATAATAAAACGACAACGAAAAATCTAATTTAGTAAAAAGAAAACAATATTGCAAATGAAAAAAAAATGTTGAATATATTGACATAATGGCATGAGGAAAAAAAAATCATTTTTGTAACACGTGGCACTTCAAGTTGAGCAAGACGCTCAACTGGAAATGATTGTGAGCGAAAAAAATGATGTTTTTTTTTTTTTTTTAATTTGAAATCCGAATTTGGATTGTGGACAGAGACAAACAAAAAAACAACAAATACTTCATGACATTTGAATTGTAAATGTCATGGCAAAAAATTCATTTATCATGGAAATATGAATTTTTTGAGGTCAGGAAAAACATTGTCTAAAATTTCCGTCAATAATCAATAACGCAATAAATCATTGATTTCATAAATCATAGCCGAACACGAATCGACGTTTCGTTGTATTTCAATCGGCACACAGTGTGTTTTAACTAATTTTCAACCAACATCCTCGACCTCATACAGCATCCTGTTATGCCAACGGATGACTGTACATAAAAACGGAAACCATTTAATTAGTCAATTTTGATATGGAATATTGCTTCCGCGGTACTTGTGTGTGTATGCTTAATGAGCTTTGTCTAAAATATACACGTTCTGTTGATGAAAACAGTAACAAAAATATACATCGATTCCAAAAAATATTTCCATAAAATTTACCGAACTATATTGGTTATGGTTTTATGTTTGTGTTCGCTCCAGTTAACCAGATTATCTGACCACTTAGATTGTACCGCGGTCCAATGCATTAACATTTCCAATTGCAATTATCTGAATGTGTCAAATCGAAATGAATATCTATATCGATCCGATTCATTTGTGACTAGTATCATTTCGTTGGCTTCTATCAATCTCAGTACAGTAGATGTTGCTTTGCAATTGATTGGCATTCTTCACTTGAATAATGTACACACAAATCGACCATTATATTCCATTACTCATTGTAACGGTAATCGACTATGCATTCAATGGTGAGGTCAATATCATAGCACGCAAATCGCATTCATGGAATACCAAAGAAATGAGAAAAAAAAACCTCGCTATTTTTGCTTATAAAGCGATAGCTGCCGATTGTGTTGGCTTTCATTGATTTTCGATAACAATTATCCAACCAAAGCATCGAGCGTTCGGAATTTGAATGTCAATCAATCATTTGGCACATACACATGAATTATTTAGATTGATTTCCGATACTTTCGAATATCCATTGAAGATCGATCGGCATATTTGATCCATTACTGAAGTCACTGAAATCACATCAGTGGGAATGGGAGTGTCATCGATAAAAAGAAATCACTCACATCAAATATAAGAACAGCAACTGCAACAGTACTATAGTTGCCCATTGAATCTATCCAGTTTGGATACACAAAACTTCTAAACTAATTAGTTTCAGTTGTAGTTATTCTGTGTATTTCATGGTAAACAATTTTAACTTGAAAAGCACACCCAAGAGCACAACCAAGTGACAAACATATTAAACAAATTAATAAATAGGAAAAAAACATCTGAACATACAAATTAAATTGTCAAAGTTCCAAAGGGATTTTAAATTTAACTCTAAATTATTCTATTTAAAAAAAAATCTAGCTTTGGTCCAAAGAGCGTACAAAAGCCGCTTAAAAGGGGAAACAACATGATTTTTTTTGCGCAACGTCAGAGAATATATGATGATATTTTAATGTAAACTCATAAAATTCGCTAGGATTTTGACGTTTAGTACTGTGAGCTAGTTGATTCGGTTGAGAACAAGATGTACTCAAGCAAAAGCAATATAATCGTCATAAAATAAGTGTTTCGCAATAAAACCGGAAGTAGTAATGTTTAAATATCCTTGCAAAAGTGTAAATGTTGTACTTCAAGCATGTCAACTCAAGCTCCATCTCAAAAACGAAACATTCTTATTCACAACATAAATTGCAAAATGACACATATTCTACTCATATATGCCGACTCAAATGCCAAACAATTCATGATAAATTCAAAGTTTATTTTAAGTGATACACATTTCATAAAGTATTCCATTTTATTGTGAAGCTATGTTAATTGTACCGTTTGTTTTTTTTTATAGACGTGTTTACGCTCTCATGTAAACGTTTGAGATGCATTTCGAAATGCAATGAAAATGGAATGGCAGACAAAATTCTGCGATAAAATAGTTAAAAGTTTTTTTTTTAACGATCGATACTCGCATTTTATATTATTGCTACAACAAGTCATTCCGAATGAAAATTTCGTAAAAGGAAAATGTGCTTTCTCAGCAAACTCAAATCATTCAAAAATATCAGATGCAGATAGACTGAAAAATGGTATTTTTATGGTACATGTAAATCAAATTAAATTTGAAATGAATCTAGAAAAAAAGTGCGGTTTCATTTTCAAAAAAAAACTTCATTATTTCATACTTTTAAGAAGAAAAAAAACTTACCATTTGTTTTCTGCATTTATTGTATGAGTTGAATCCTTTTTTGTTTTGTTTTATATTAAAAACCAGAAGATAATACGTGTGAATGTTGGCAAAGCAACTGGTTTATGTGTTTCTCTTTCTCTCTGGCTCGGATAATCGTTGTGTTTCGGTGAGCCTTTTTTTTTATATTATTGCATAGCCGAAAAAGGGATTTGGAATCACGTTATCTCTGTGCCGCTCTAAATATAGTCAATGGGTGAGTAGCAATTTCGAATAGATGATGCGTAAGCTTTTCCACCCAAAAATAATATTTGAATGACAGCTAAAATTAGTGGCCGCACAAAACAAAAAGGGTCAGCCACTAAAGCCGTTTGCACACTTTTGGGCTTAATGTCTAAATTCTCTTGTCCGATGAAAATACCTCAACACGGGACGGGGTTCAGTATTCACTTCCGATTAATGTCTAAAAGTGTGCCCGTAGACAACCATTCACTGTTTACTTCAATTATTCCGAAAACCATAAGTCTGTTGTATGTGATCCATTTAAATCGAGGAATAATCCTCGGTCGATGGAGAAAAAATCTTGATGATATTTTTGTTTTTTGGGGTCACAAACAGTAGAAATTATTCCGTGATCGTTAAATGCTATTGTTTGTATGTGTGTTTGCTTTTGTTTAGCGCCTTAATTCACATGGACACAAGGATTTCACAATTAACCTATCGTCCCGTACGTGTACATATGGTTCATGTGCACCAAAATGAGATTTTCATTAAATGTTATTATTTAGTCTATTCCATTCATTTCACAATCAACACACAGATGCGGTCATTTGCTTTGGTTTTCGGTGTGTCTTTGTTTATACCGTAATTTACTGTTTCTGCTTATTGTGTCAATTGGATGAAATGTTTGCAAAAATGTTGTTCACACACCCCAAGAGAAAACCCCAAAAACCATATGCCGAACAAACAAACAAAATATCGATTGATGTGATTCAAACGCCTTAGTGTTTATTTCCGATGAATTTGTTGTCATTCATATTCGTTCGGGTGTTTTCTAATCATTCAATTCACGCACCAAAAACTAAACAGCATAATCATATCTTTCCCCGGCCGAAAAATTATGACACTGACATTTCTCAATGCGGAATCGTAGGCTTATCGCAATGTATATCATTTAATGCATAAATTGTCACCAGTCACAAGTCACCACACATCACATACACATTTATTTCAACATCAAGCGTGATGTTATAGATAACACACAAAACAAAAATCCGATGACTCTTCACCAATTCAAATCACATCACGTAGAAGTGAATTCCCTTTTCCGTTTTTCAATTGTTTCGCTTGATTGATCTAGCGTTTTTCCATCTGGATGCGGCTATTTTACGGCCAGATATTGTCTATTTTATTTACGATATGCTTGAAAAGTGCATGCGAAGAACGGAAAAAAACATCCGAGAATATATATTTTTTTAAAATAGATTTCTTATCACCTAATTCACAGTGTTTTCACTCCTTTCCATTTCAATTGACATTATTAATTCACCAAAATCCTCTCTATGTGCGCTTGAAATTTGGTTTATCAGATTGATGTTTTACGATTTTAGTTACAAATCACACAATTTTATACAACAATTTATTTTAACCAGTAGCTTAAAATTCGAGTAAAATATTTAAATTGGTTCGTTAGATACTGCATGAGTTTTATGCCACGATTTTCAATTGTGTTCGAAATTCTGTTGATCAATACGAAGAGATAATGGAGCGCCTTTTGTTATTTGGTATGTTTATATTTTCTTTTTTTTTTCGTGTTATATTTTCGACAATTCACCGAAAAAATGTAGCCGTTTTCAACAGTATGGAAGATCCAAAAAGTTGAATTGTTGTACCCGCTATGGATACAGTTCAACGGAGAAAATTGTGTTTTGCTTTCGACTTTTTCAAATGCCACAATACAACTGAATCTGAATCGCATGAATGCTACAAATATTGTAACTTTATTATGTGAACGTTAAATATGCGTTGGAATTTCAACCCCTGAAGTTGCGGCAACTGGATTATCCATCTACATAAAATGAGAGAGAGAGCGAACGCGTGAGAGTCACAATGAATGCGTTGACATGTTTAAAGATGGGGAAATGACTGGAAAGTCACGTCACGTGCGACCCGTTAGCTTGTTAATAGAAGCACAACACACAAACGATGAAATGCATTCACGCCGTTCTGACGGAGACGGTTGTGTTCACGGGAAATAGAAATGTGGTCAACAGTCATGCGCACAATTAAACCGTTACATACTACAGCACCAACAACGCAAAAGTCACTCAAAACTCAGCGATATTGAACAAATGAGAAACGTAAATAACACACTGAATTCAAATTCACTTAAGTCAGATATACTATTTCTCCACTTGAACATGTTGAATTTGCCTTTACTAGAGCAGAAAAAGAGTGCAAACATTTATACGGAATACATGGGACAACCGATGGGAATGGAAAAAGAGCACCGGGGTTCTTGAAAACCGAACACAACTCAGTCACACACTGTGAAACGGGTATTATTTTTTTTACAACGTACCAAAACCCATCCCATATCCTTATAATTGTCATACGATCCGCACTCCACAGTTTCCGAGAGGTTTGTAGATGTAACGAGAATGAATATGTGGAGTAGGTCAGTGATGCGTATTTGGTACGATATTGTATCACTTGTACATGTCTGATATTGATATGCGAATATTTAATTCGATTAAAATAACCGCAAAGATTCATGCTGAATTTAATTGATGATTGAATGAGAGCGGAGTGGCGTTTTCGTTGCACGCACATCTAACACACACACACACACACCATAAAATATGTGCGGTGCAAGATAATTCACATTGCAATGCATTTCATTTCACTAATTTCTTACAAATAGAATATCCAATGCAAACATAAACAAACCAAACCAAGAGCAAGGAAATCGCTGATTTATTTAGAAAACTCTATTCGCATTTGTAGACAAACTTATTCACATGGAATTGTGTCAGATGAATCTTATACAATGCATTTCATGGGCATACATTTTTCTTTCATTATGTGCAGAGCTTTGAATGATGTTTTCTAAAAAGTAACTTCCATTCAATTCAATCATCGCATGTGTTGACATAGAAACACATTTTATCTCAATCATTTTATTCATAATGTTTACTAAACTCTTTTCTGGTTATCATCGGTTTGAACATTTGAATTTTATTTAAACAAACAAATTCTATGACGCACATATTACAGTCTGTAATAAGCTTACAAGTTGCAGTTATTCAATTGAAACCCTTTTATTAGCAGTTAGTATTTTTTGAAAAATGGCTTTCATTTTCAATCTGTTCAAATATCTGGAACATAATCATTTTCGTTCATTTGATGATGTCAATCACATCCAGCGAATTTATCAAATCAAATTCTATGGCATTGTTTACTATTTGAAATTCAACAAATTTTTTTCAGTTTTTCTTTTTCAAAGAAAGGATCTTTGGCTCGTTTGCCTTATTGTTTTTGTTCGCAAATTAATTTGTCATTCGAACAATTTCGGCTTTTTTGAATGAAACGGGTGATCAAATAATAAGAAGTATTTGTCCATACTATTATTTATTCAGTATCGAAAAGTTTCTGAGGTATGAATCGGTTCAAATCATAGCAATCTACAAAACTACTAGGTCTATCATATGCATATTGAAAAAAAAGTCTGCTAGTTCAATAACTATCGAAAATATGCGACCATCATGACGATTGCAAAAAAAAAATGTTTTACTGCACCAGCACATGGTACTACAAACGTATCAACCAGCGCAAAACTTTCATCAAACTCGACAATCAACGTTCAAGATGTCATCCATGCCATTTCTGATTTGCCAAGTGGTATAACTATGGAAAATAATGATGTACAGCCGCGCATATGCACTCGATTACAATCACATCTGGTGAATTTGATTGGGCGAATTCTTTGCTTTGAAACTCAACAATTTTCCATAATACACAAAAAAGCAATTTTTTCAGTTGTCCTCGGCTCAAATATCTATAATAATGATAAATAACACAAGGATGTGAGTTTAGATGCTATTGATTTGAATACTCAATATTGGCAGGAACGGGCAGGAATTGTTACCAACTGAATTTATTTAGCTATCTGTAAACAATGGCCGATGGATATGTTATCGTATTTGTTCTCAGTGAATGTTTTTAAAATGTGTCTGGATGTCTTTATTTGCAAATTACAATCTGTCATTCAAACACTTTGGTCTGTATTAGACTCTGTGGATTTTAATCTCTGCAAATTCAGGTGGTATGACGCCATCAAGCATAACGATCATCAAGTATAACTGATCTGTCCGTATGCTCAATTCATTGTTCAATAGCAATCGGAATTATGCGATACAACTATTTGCGAAATTCATTTGCATAAGACTAAATAATAATCGATCATTATGATGTTAAGATGTTCTGTATTAATCTGAATTCAGCTGTTTCGATTTTACAAGTGGTATTTGCTAGGGTATTTGTAATTAAATATTTATGTAGTCATCGGGAGCAATACAAATATTTTGTTTCAGTTTACGTAATTCGTTCTACAATTCGTTTATGCAATAATTTTCTAATTTGCACAATTTCGAATGAATAAAATGGTTTGTTTGTAATTTTTGCAATTTGAGAAAAAAGAAAAACATACATTTTCTTCAACAATAACAAACATTGAATTTGTGCACATGGTTTGAAAATAATGCAAATAAAATGCGACAAAAATATTTGTTCAAATCGATTGAAGCGGCGCAATTGACTTTGACGTAATTAATGTGAACATTCAAAATCGTATAAATAGGGAACTCAATCTGAAGAAAGATATCAGTTAGATTTTCGAATTGATTGAAATTTGTTCAATTAAATAAGTGACAATTCTTTAAATTTTTGACTCAACTACTAATAAAATTTATTGATAAAATATTATCGCGTTGTTTCATCGAAACAATTTAAAAATAATTGCAAAATGATGAAATACTGTTTTCTTTTATTCATTGGTATCGGTATTGTCCATTCGGCACCAGCAACAGCAAGTGTTAATGCAGAGGGATCGGTTAGTTCAAGCGCTGTATTGAGAGTGATGATTGCATCACTTCCAACATATACGACAATCGACGTGGCAGAACTTAACATTGCCATTTCTGATTTGCCCAGCGTTGCAACCACAGGGGATGAAGCTCAAGCTATTGAATCCGTAACTAGCACTAAGGTTGATGTGCCATCAGAAATATCCAATATTACAGTTGATGTAGACTCAATTGTCAACGATTTGGATTCGTTATCTATATCAGGAAAGGTGTCACCATCTCAATTAAACAACGCTCTTTCATTAACCACCGACGTTAACGCGGGCACGGTTCCATCATTAAATGGAGGCGATATATTGAACTCAATCATTAGATTACTTCCATCACACACGACAATGGACACTCCAGAATTCACCAATGCCATTTCTGCTTTGCCGAGCGATGTAACCGTGGGACAAGTCGTTCAAGCTGTCGAATCCACAGCTGGAACAAAATTGAACTTGCCTTTAAGTCTTTCGAACATGTTGAACGTTCAAACCAATTTAAAGCCAATTGAAGCTAGGTTGGGCTCATTATCTGATTCAGGATTGGTAACACCATCTCAAATAATAAACGCTATTTCACCAAAAGTCAACGTTAACTTGAGCCCAATTTTATCATTAAATGGAGGTGATGTATTGAGCTTGATCATTGGATTACTTCCATCATACACGACAATCGACATTCCAAAACTCACCAATACCATTTCTGCTTTTCCAAGCGATGCAACCGTGAAACAAGTAGCTAAAGCTGTCGAATCCGTAACTGGCAATGAATTGAATGTGCCATCAGAAATCTCTGGTGTTCCAGCGGATGTAGACTCAATTGTCAAAAATTTGGCCTCGTTATCTGTATCAGGGAAGGTGTCACCATCTCAATTGATCAACGCCATCTCACCGAAAGGTAACATTAACGCGGGCACGGTTCCATCAATAAATGGAGACTATGTATGGATCATGGTGATTGGATCACTTCCATCAGGCTCGGTAATCGAAGTTTCAAAGCTCACCCAAGCCATTTCTGCTTTGCCCAGCGATGCGACCGTGGGACAAGTAGTTCAAGCTGTCGAAACCACAGCTGGAACAAAATTGAACTTGCCTTTAAGTCTTTCAAAAATCTGGAACTTTCCAGCCGATTTGAAGCCGATTGAAGCTAGGTTGGGCTCTTCATCTGTATCAGGATTGGTAAAACCATCTCAATTAGTCAACGCTATTTTACCAAAAGTGGGCGTTTCTTTGAGCGGCGATCTATTGAATTCGATCATTGCATCACTTTCACCAAACACGGAAATCGACACCTCAAAACTTACCAATGCCATTGCTGTTTTGCCAAGAGTCTCGACCTGGCAACAAATGCTTCAGACTCTCGAATCAACAATTGGCAATAAATTGAATTTGATTCGAAGCCTTCAATTAGATATTCCCACCCGGTGCTAGCTCCATATAACTTAACATTGCTGTCAACGTCGTGTTTTATGCTCTTATATGTGTATATATACACAGAGGTATCAAACGAGAAATATCAAAGTGTGCGTTTTGATACTGAGCTGCGTATGGCACTTGCGTTTGTATGCGTGTATCATTTTTTGAAGAAGAAGCACATAAATGTCAACATTGAACTAGCGGCCTTTGGATATTCCGAATGTTAAAGCTAATGTCAAGTCTCTAATTAGCGATTTGGGCAACGAAAATTTATCACCAATTCAATTTGGGTCCGTTCTTTCATCAGCACTTTCATCTGATTTAAACCTCATGGCGATTGTAAATGGTGCAACAAAAACAGTTGGAGGTTTGCTCAGTGGCGTAAAAGGCTCAGGCTCACATGGAACAGGACAACATGTTGGTTCAACCATATCGAGCGGTACAGCTAAGAGAGAAGGTTTGCTTGGAAATATCTTTAATGCGATGGGACTTCACGGACATCAACACGAAAAAGTACATGGTACCGTTCGGTTTCTATACATAATTATCAACATTTGATGGAAATTTGATGGAAATGTTGATAGTTATGTATAGAATGTGGCAAAATATGCTATATTTACACCGTTGGAAAGGTATTGACCCCTAGAACGCGAAAATATTTACTTATGGACATTTTGAGTATAACGTAAAAGTGAAAAAATGGAAAACGGACACCCCTGCATTCAAACCCAAATATTGGGATGGGAATAAAAGTGTCCATATATTTGATACAGCCAGATGAAAGGGCTTGAGGCCAGCTATCCGAAACCGATTCTAACTCAAAAAAAATTTGTAGACGTGTTTTCGAGATAATCGCGTTTAAAGATTCAAAAGTCGATTTCTATGTCAAAAATAACTTTTTTCAAAAATGTTGAAAACCCAAAATAAAGGAGGCCTCAATACCTTTCAAACGCGGTTTTTTTTACCTTTCGAAATGGTTGAGATATCGATCGTCAAAATGTACCCTTACTTTTGCAAAAAGTTGAAAATTTCGACCAACCGACCCCGGGTTTTTCTTAGTTGGACCTAAACTAATCGAACCATATATAAATTTTTCAAATCCGAGATGGTCCATGTGAATTTTGATCGATCGGGTATGGAACGGTCGATATGGTAAATAAACACCATTATAGTTCTCAAAGAAACAGTTTCATTTTAGACTAACAACGAGTTTTCAACAAATTACTGATATATAAAAACCGGTTCTGTTTTTCTCAACATACACGAATTGCGCGAGATGTGTACACTTTCAATAGCAGTGTAAAATCAATTCAGCTTTGAAATTGATAAATATTTCATCCATAGACTGAGTATGCCGTGTGCTGTGCATGTTACTTCTAAGAATTCATTTTAAAATTCTCTTCAAAACTCGAATTCTGATGTTCATTAAAGAATTGAAATCCTGATGTTATCTCAAGCGGTTTTTTCATCGTCAATCGAGAATATGTGCCTCATTTATAAAAAAAAGGTCATTTGGGCGAAGCTATTAAATAAGAGCAATGAAAATATAAAGCACTCAATATGATTTGGTTCATTTGATTGGGATTCCATTTTTTGTGCGCATTTTTTTTTTGTGGACGTAAAAGTTCATGAGTGGAAAAAAAAATTCGAATGAATTTGAAATCGATCGGATTGCTGTGAATTTCTTCGAATTCATTTGTTCGCATTTAAATTGTATGCAAATTTGTTCACCCTTTTGAAATTCAATATGTGGCGATAATTACGAAATGGCCATTGAACTGATTGCTTTCAATTAATTTTTTTTCTCTCTCTCTCTCTCTGTTGAATTTGTAAAGTTCAAAGTGTAAACACAACCGTTTTTACCCGAAATCCAGTGCATTGTGCATCGTACAGCCTTGAAACGGGATTTCAAGCGATGCCTGGAATTCGAAATAATCGTTCGAAGCGATGCCTGGAATTTTCAATAGAAATTCAATGGAATTTCATTTTCACTGAACAATGCTCAAATGATTCCAAAGATAAATAAAACTATGTCGCTAATTTCATTTGAATTTGGAAAATTTTGAAACCAACCAAATGGTAACGGAAATGCGTATTGTTTTAAAAAGGTTCAGTTGTATGGAATAAATTGATTGCTTGTAAAATGGCAATGAATAGCATAATAAAAAGTGTAACATGAACTGAAGTCAAGCGTAAGTCAAGCGAAGTCAAGAGTGAGTTTACGGAAAAGATACAAGACAATGCACCAAAAATGCTCCAATGAAAATGCTAACAAACTTTTTCAAAGAAAACTGGGTTCCAATTCTATCGATATTATAAATTATAGTAACAACATGCGAACATTTATGGAGATGATGTCGAAGGAACGAGAGAATATCGAGCTGCTGGTTGTGCCACATAGTGAAGGTAGCAACTTCCAAACTTTTTCCACATAACAAGATCGAATGAAGATTTAGACAATGCGGCGGGATTGAGGGAGAGAATCAAACACCTCGAAACGATGTTACTAAATATGGTGGTGGTGCGTTCAACGGGAATATGGAAAAAGCTGTATTGCAAACACACACACACACACACACACACAGAAAATATGGTTTGAAATTTCGGGCACATGCACGGAACATTGTATGCATGGTAAAAACAATGCCAACAAAACCGAAAAAGCCAAACGTACACAGTATTTCAAAGTGAAATGGTTTGGCGAAGTGCAAGTAACAGCAAGAGCTTAAAACACGAAAAGGACACCAAATAAGAGCAGGTTTTATGTTTCTGTTCGGGAAAAGTTTGAGTAAATAATGTCGCAAAAGCTGAGCGCCCGATGGTTATTGGGCGAGCTATTTTTTACATTCTAGTTTTTCGGTGCCGTGGTATGATGTGATGTGGTATGGTGTGGTGTGCTGTGTGGAATGGTTTGGAACGTATGTGCACGCTGTAGGTTGTTTTTTTGTGTGCCATCCAATTGCTATTACATATTAAAGCAAAGTAGTTGAAAACTCGATCAATGTGGGGTTTTTTGGTTGTTGTTGTTGTTTGAAAATTTGAAATTGAAATTGGTGCTAAAATCAAAGTAATTTCCCTCAACACTTTTGCATTGGTGAAAAAAAATGCGAACAAAAAGTGAAACGTAGATGAAGAAAAAGAAGAAAAATGAATTGTTTGGCGAAGAAATGTGAATTTGTTGGATTTCTTTTTTTATTTTTATTTAAAAAAAAAAAAAAAAACCTTATATTTATGGAGGGTTGAACTTCGATTTATGTGATTTCGCTATTTTATTTTGTCGACGCCGCTATTATCGACAGCAAAATGCTATTCTACTTTCATTTTGAAAATGCAGCTACTTTCTCTGTTCCTCTAGTTCATTCATTTCACTCGTTTAGGGCGAAATGTGATTTCATTGCTCGAACGTGCAAACGTTTTTCCAGTTTAGTTCGGTAAGAAATTGATGGCCCGCAAGTACTTTAATACCGCAAAATATCATCGAGCATGAGGACAGAGAGTGAGAAGGAGGAATGAACAGAGTACACAGCATAAGCTTAAACTCGTTTCTTATTCGATCATAAATTGTTTTCAACTTTTGAATGCGATTTATCGAAGAAAAATGTTTCATTGGATTAGTTGTGTGTGTGTGTATGGCCGTCGATCTTAAAATGTGAAAATGATACAAACGCATGCAATTCAACTGCATTTTGCTGCCATTTTCAGTTTGGGGCTGCACCCATTCCATACACACACACACACTTTTCACCAAATAATAATCAATGTTATTTATTTGACGAGTTTAAATTTGTGCCGTCCGATAGTCCGGCGGGCAATGGTTTTAAATCAACAAGACCAATGGTCATCGGATTTGATGTGAAAATATGTGCGAAAAATATCAGCCACACACTCAATCTAATGGAATTTCAAATGGTTGCAGCAGTTGAAACATTAAATTTATATGCATTGCGTGTGAAATGGGAGAGTTGGTTTTTTTCCCCCCCATTCATTTTCCATGGATATCGTTCAACAAACACACTTACATTCACTCACACTCTCGGCCGTATATGTGCGGCCAAATGCCCAGCGAGAGAAAGTTGAGTTTATATGTGCAAAAGTCAGTGATTGTCGTTATGCATGAGCTATTTATCGGAGTATAAATACGTTTCACGTGCGATACATGTTTGCCACGGGAGTAAACGAGAATGAAAACTACTTCCAATGGAAAATGGCCAAGCGCACACACTATTTTAACACGAACAACATGATGATGTGATTCTGCTTAAAAGGCAATTCACATCACGCCAATAAAATAAAACAAAAGCCACAAAATACGGAAGCATGGGAGAATATAATACAGCACCATGTTACATACATACCGAGAGAATGGTAGAGAGAGAGAGAGAGAGAGAGGGCACGCACACATTGCAATGATATAAAAAGAATTGCCTGCAAAGTGAAAATGGCTGAACGATGAGGCGGAGAGACACACACACACACAGTGGTTTTTCAATTCGAAATGTACACGATGAAATTGTTTCCTTTTCGCATTTTGTACTTCCTTTTTATTTATTTTATTATCCACGAAGATTGCTCAATACAAAGATGAGTTGTTTATTTGGCCGGTTTGCTCGGTTACGGTGTTTCTGTTCCATCTGGTTTTTTTAAGTCTTCCTTTCTTCACCTCAATCCTCCTCAATCCTCCTCAGTCCTCCTATCTCATCCTCTATATCATTTACAGTAACAAACGTTTTTCCACGTTTCACACACACAGCAGAAAATGTATTATGCGATTCGAACGCAACACACACAAACAAACAAAAGACAAAAGTGAGTCGAAACAAACTAAACGTTTTTACGATTGTTTTATTTTCGATTGGTTTCGTGCATGTGCTTACCAACTGTTTACGTTTTCAAGACATTCACCGCAGCAAAAGAATCACGCCAACTAAATGAAATAGCCGCCGTAATTGAATTGCATGAAGAAAATAAGAAGAAAAAGAACAAAAAGAACAAAAACCAAGACACAAACACAAAACACCATAAGAAAATCATTCCCAAGTTTTCATTGGACTGTTTGAGTAATTTATTGTATTTGAGCAACGTCATTGTTGATCTACAAGCAATAAATCGACGCTCGATAGTCTTGATGTGAGGGACGATGTTTTTTTTCGTTTGTTTCTCTTTCGCTTTCTTCCTTTTGCTACAAGAAACTCGAAACGAAAATGTGCTGAGCTTAACACAAAACGAAACGAAACGAAACGAAACGAAACGAATAAAAAAATCATTGACAATAGACTCAATTTCTTTAACAATACACCCTGGAATAATGGGTTGTTGCTGACTTTCTTCTTCTCTTAAATTATAATTTTCGATCGCTGGCGAACCATTCAAGCGCAATCATTCACCATGTTGTAAATAACTTTCGTTCCAAAAACTGACCACAGTCGCAATAGATATAAATGAACTATGATGAAGGAAATGAACGGTGGCCTGGGCTGGTGGCCTGAGCTGATGACTGGGCTCAAATTTACCAGATAAATGAAAGTTGTCAATAAATAAAAACTATTTACATGATGATTGTGTTATGCGTCCTCATTGCATGATCTAAAAGGAAGGTAATCTAGACTCCTGGTGCCTGAGATAGCTCTTCATTTCTTTACCGTAATCTTTTAGAAGTTTGCCGAAGCAAATCAACGCTCATTTCATCATGTTTTTTTTTCTTTTCTTGCCCCTGTTTCATTGTTGTTTACAGTTGATTGTTTTTCCTTGATCTGAAGCATGAAGATGCAAAACTCCGCAACTTTTCCAATTTCATTTTAATTGAAAATATCAACAGCCAGAGGAGTGTTATTCATTTCCACGAACGGTAAAACCGTATAATCTGTGTATAATTGTTGGGGATTTTGTAACACAATTCTCTTTCTTGACAATGGTGTGAGAGAGAATTGTGATCCGGTGATGCATCAAAATCCAAACCACGACACGCTATTTATCACCGGCAAAACTAATAAATACAGAATTTTAAGCCCGGTGTTTTTAGTGAAAGTTTGTTTGTTTGTTTTTTTTTTATTTCCTCTTCTGTACAGATCATATACCGACACCGTCGTTGATTACATGGCATTTATAGTATGAACGATTCTCTTTTTCGCTCGATGTACGTCTCGTTCTGTTATTGTTTGCCATTCTTTTGTTTTCTTAACAAGCGAAAACCCATTATCCAGCTTGTATTTGCATTTGCTTGTACCATGTTTGAATAATTGGAATTATTTCACATGAATTCGGTGAACAACGCCAAAATAACGAAAGAATCTGTTGTTCCCATTGAAATTGATATCAGCCCATTCAGTTGTGTTATTTAATTTTCATAGCATCTGGTTAGCATCGTTGTGTTGACAATTTGAATTCATATTTATTTTACCGTCTCACGTGCGACATTGCAAACATAGGCGTTCATCGACGAGGCACATCAACACTACCGTCACTGCCACAGTGTGTGTTGTTGGGTATTTTGCTCCAAATGCAGAATAAATTTAAGCATGTTTATTTGCTAAGAAATCAGTATCTGTAACAGATTTTCAGTGCAATGAGTTTTCGTTCAATCATTTATACATATGCATAGTTAACACACATCAATTGTTGTATTTCGGTTATTGGCTTGCGATCATTGCGTAACATTTTCCAAAATGGTGATCTGTTCAGTGAACTTAATGGATTTCCAAATGCAATCAACGATAAACAGTCTTAATTGTGATTTTCCGTAGTTTTGCTGGCACCCAGCCTCCATGCTCACATATTTACATTTATTGTGTACGCAGTGCTATCGATTCGAATTGCCCTTATTCTACAGTAAAGAAAGCAATTAAAACTGAAGTTTGTCTATTCCGGGGAATGCCCGGAATTTGAGTAACCAACCGAAAATTGGTTTCGGGTTTTTGAGCAACAATAATCATCTTTCAACGCATCGAATGCATGGTCCATAATCTCATTACGGTGTGCACAAAAGCACCGAAATTCTAAAAACACTTAATGCTAACAGTGGCATGATGAGACTCTTAAATGTGAAAACGCTTTATGCGCCACATTTCAACAACCCAACGATATCATATAAAATGTTTTTGAAACGCGAACGCGCTCGCTCGCCTGCACGCATCCGCGCATGAATATTTATATGGATATTTTATTTTGTCGGTTACTTCAAGATAATGGCCATTCGTACAGTTTCTCTAGGTGGAACAAAGTGACAATGAGATTCATCGAACAATGTGCTTTAGCATTGCAGTGCCAAATCACGTATTCTGATTATTATGGTTACAACCATGGCAAAACTTTATGCAAGTACACCATTTCTGGGAGAGCAAACACAATCCACTTGTTCTCTCTCTATATTTCGATAAAATGAATGCCGAAATTGTGAATACACTCAACCAACGTTTTGTGTGTGTGGATGTGTGCACACTTCAGTACACTCAAAAAATGCCCCTCCACGTATTAAAATTTGTGATATAAATGGAAAGAAATTTTAAATGGATTTTCTCTCTTTTAGCCGGAACTGGCACAAAATAAAGTGTTTGTATTTCATACATAAATGATAATTTACATGACACATTTTTGCTGTGGTTGCGGTTTTCATGGACAACATAGATACGCACGTACGCACGCATGCATACACAATCTCTGCACCCTTCTCTCTCTCTGTGTGTGCAAAAAACCATTTAAACTTTTGCACATTAATATATGGAGTAATCAAATATGTGGTTACCTTTTACTCTTGGAACCTCCATGATATTAAAACCAATCAGCATCAAAAACGGTCTCATATATGAGAATGAATCTGGACTACGTCCCGGTTAATGGAACTCAAGCTTTAGATAGTAAAAACTAAATTCACTGCATGGAACAAAAGACGAAAAGACAACATAAACTGAAAAGCTCTGCTTTAAATTAGATGCTCGATTCAATTTTCACAAGAATTTCCAAACTATAGTTTGGAAACAGTATACTCTCAAAGAGTATACTCTGAAAGAGCTCAATCTCTTTCAATTTCCCTATCTATCGGTCAAAACCGGATTTTGGTCGGTGTAATTGCATACTGATGCGTCTCAAACTATTTTCAAATTCAAAGAAAAAAAAACAGCAGCATGTTGAGCTTTGAAATGGTGTCATCATCTAAGAAGTCAGTATTTAATAAAGTGGTCTTTGTGAAGATATTTCATTTCGTAAATAAGCGCTTCTTTAAGCAAAACGGGAAAAAAGCAATTATATTGTTTGAAATTCACTTTCATAACGAAAAATAAGAATGAAAATAAAGAAACTCAATTGAAAATAAAGAGGGAAAATAGTTGTTTTTTTTTTTTTTTTTTTAGAAAAGTCAACAAAACAATGAATAAATTCGGATGAAAAGATGCGCTCAATGATGATTTTTCCAACACAATTTTAAAGATACTATTTCGTATTATGTGCTTTTGTGCTGCCGGATGAAATGAGGATTTTTATTTTGTTATTTGGCTCTTCCCTTTTAACCGGAACACGTCTATTGCTTGTGCAAACTAAGATGAAGCGAACATACAAAAAGAGAAACAGAGCGAGCGAGAGAAAGAAATGAAGAGACAAAAAATGAGACGGCAAGCGCTCCCGTTGAGCGAAAAAAAAAGTTTGAAAATAAATTTCCTGCATTCAACGTAAATCTCTGTCATCGTTTAATGCCATTTGATTGAATAGACAAGTGAAGCAACAAATCCACAAGCAGTCATCAATTTCCTAAGCAAACAATGTGCCCTGCATGGCCAAATGAATCGTTCGCTTTTCATCTATGACATCGTTATTCAACAGTCTCCTGGAGAATACACGGTAAGCGCGCGCGTACACTTGCACACATAAACCTATTGCAACAATTGTCCATGGATCGGGGGACATTTTCCTGTGCAGCCAAACAAACACCATTCAGTCAATAAATAACGAATTGATGAACATGTGTGTTTGCCCGACCAGCTATTACAAAACACTGCATGCTAACCGTTCAATGCAATGAAACAATTGATCAAGACCGATTCTTGAGAAACTCGTTTCGTACAGTCCAATTCACTGTTGTTGCCGATTGTTGTCGATTTATTTACCAATGACGGTTGGAAAAGTTGTTCCAAATGAATGATAAGCATGTTGTCGAGTAATTTTTGGTGTACGTGCTACTTCTCAACTTCAGATAGATTGCAATTTCGTTTTCTCTCCGTTCTCTAGCGTTAACGACTTTACATTTTCTCGATAAAGCAATCGCGTTTTAGTGTATGATCTAAAATAATTGCACTGTATATATTCAATGGCTACGTAAATGGCAGGTCTTTTCAAACATTTGAAAGATACATGCAAAGACTTGCACTCAAAAAAGACAAATAAAATTCACTAAAATGCGCTACATCATTAATTTAAACTCCATTTACCTTTGAGCTAAAATGTTTGCTGCAGTTTTAGAGTTAGATTGAAGCGCAAAAGGGTAAAAAAAACGTAGCCACATTGTAGGTATTGACATGTACTTTGGCTTTGCTGGCTCTTGAGGTTCCCAACTGTGTCTGATTGACATTAATTGAAACCGACAAAAACTTGGCGCACAATGTTTTCAAAGACACTACCCGATTTGAGTTCTTGACACACACACACAAACACACTCGGACCATTTCGAACGAGCTCATTCTCTCAACGCTTTCTACAAAATGCTGAATTGCTGGCAAATCACCGGGTTCCCGGGTACGGAGTGGAGATTTCATACTGAGATCAAGAGTTAATGGGATAAAAACAAATTGTCGTTTGCATTGTTATTGCAATGCTTTACACACATTTATCATCGGCGAAAATATGCGTAGAATATTTCAGCCAAATTGAAAAGTTTGCCGTAAATCTTTTCGAAACTTATCAGAATGCTACAGTCGAGTGGCTATGCAACAAAAGCGTGTGTGTGTGTGTGTGCGGGGGAGAAAAGAATGAGTATGCAGCAGATTTTGTGCCGAATAAGAGCCCAGCCGCCCATCTAATGCAGAAAATTGCATGAATGCGTTTTAGCTAGAGATGAAATTCTATAGCTGCGAAAATATATTGAATCTCGCATATAACCTGAGCCTTTTGTCTTTAGAAACAACAACAAAAAAAGCATTGTTTCCATGTAAAGCCATTACATTGATTACCGTGTAAGTATGCATTCTGCATGAATGCAGCGCAAGCAATTTTTATTCGGTTAAAAATGCATGTCTGAAATAAAAGGGTTCGCTTGAGTTCGGTCGCAAGGCTTCGGACCAACCAACCAACAACAAAAAATCTGTTTACTTAAGCAAAATGTATACATTGCAAGCCGGATTTTTTCCCTTCTTTCTAGCAACTGTGCTGAAAAACGCTCAAATATGATGAACAAAAAAAAAGGGGGGGAGGGGAAAAATTGGGGTTCAAAAATGGTTTTTTTTTTTTGAACAACTGAATAAATGATTCGATGGCATTCATGCAATCAAAATTGTTAGCATTTTACTATTTTCGTTGGAAGCGGAATTCCCTTTTCGTGTTCCCTTTTTTTGCTCACGCAGAAGAATGTGGATATTTAAATTTCAAAGCGATAAATGGTGACAAATCAAAGCATGCACATGAACAATGAACATTGAAACCAGGGAGATTTAACGTTGCGTTCAAGTGGAGAGAGGTTAAGGAAAAATGTAAACAGTTTCAAGAGAATATCTCTGGTATTCTTACACTTGGCATTACTTCGTCGAAACTTGAAGTGAATGTTTTTATTTATAGCAAAAATTGAGAAGTCAACAGTTTTTTTTAGTTGAATTGAAATATTTTACTCAATTAAAAAAATGCTCAGTTCGTTTTATGATTGCCATAAAAATTAATTATTGCATTGTGCTTTTGTTCAAATGTTTGTGGTATCATAACCAGCAATTATGATGAATTTTTTTTTTTTTTCATGTTAAAATTACATTTTATCAATTTGATGAATGTGCTATTTTTAACCTGAATACTTCACATATATGTGCTTCAACAACCTCAAAAATTCATAAGGAAAATTCCACCAAATGATTTGACCGCAATTTTTTTTCATCGTCTGTTTTCATACACCCGTATGCAACAAAAAGTCACCAACATGTTGGCAGTTAGTCAAAAATAAGCGATTTTTTTAAATGAGAATTCAATATTTTGCATTTCTCAATTCCCATCGGCTGATAGACCAGTTAGCCTGACTTGTCAGTTTAAAGTCAAAGTTCACCAATCACAAAAACGGTCATTTTTTCCAAGTGGTTTTATCAAGGGGCGAAACACTACCGAAAGACCGAATTCACCAAAAATAAATGTGCAAATACCGAAAAGAACCAAGAAAGACCGAAAAGACCGAAGATAGACTGAAAAGAACAATAGTGAAATATATACATAGAATACCGTTGCTTTAGCTGTGTGAGACACAGTGTGTGTTGTTTTTTATTTTTGTTCTTTTCGGTCTTTCTTGGGTCTTTTCGGTATTTGTACACTTATTCTTGGTGAATTTGGTCTTTCGGTAGTGTTTTGCCCCTAGGGTTTTATTCAAATATGAAGAAAATCATGAGGTTCCAGTGTGCCACTTCTTGGGGACACAATTCACTATAGTACATATTTATAATCGTCTATATTCATTCGAAACGCTACCTTTTTGACAGTCAGAAACGTTCCAAATTAACCGGCTGTCTATTCAACCGATATTTTTTTTTATTTTGGCAGCAAATTGAAATTCAGTGATGAGTTTTCGTTTGCCGTCGCTTGGCTTACACCAAATGCTAGTGTAAGCCTCGGTCAAGCCAACCGTGTATGTGTGTGTTGTGTGCTTGTGTGCGTACGTTGAAAAAGTTGACAGTTTACTATGGCGTGTATGTATTAGTGTCGCTGGCCAACGCATTCGTTAGCCAGTATACACCATTGTGGCAAATTAGCCAGCTAATTTGCTCATCACCGTTGAAATCCACGATATTTAACGCCGTCACTGTACATATCTTTTACCTGTTATCATAACAGTGTTATGGTATGTAAACGATGACGTCAATTTTGTTGATTTTTTAGTACAACGTTTATACTTCCCACATATTTTCAATAATGTTTAATCGTCCATATCACAGATGGTCGTTAGAGATCGTTGAATTTGTGACAAAACTTTGTCGATGATATCCTTGTCATGTTTTTTTTTGTAAAGGTTAACTTACCCGTAGAGTTAAATTGGGGTTAGAATAGTTGACATTTTCTTGTCAAAATAACTTGCATTCAATTGATTACATTGTCGATTATTCCGAACTTAACTTGAGAATGGATGTTGATGCCGTGTATTTGCTTGAATGTGTACAATTTTAAAATTGTACAGCTGCTAATATGACATGCATCGAATCGATAACCCTTCAAGTTACATGTTCACCTACAATATAGTAATGAAACAGCAAAAAAACATCAGACACGCTTCAAAAAGTATCTTAGGTTGAATGATTGTAATAAAAATGAAAATGGAAACGCCAACAACATCAATAACGATACACTTTTTTTCCGGCGAGTTGAATATATCGATCGATTTTTTTTTATTGTGGGTGATTCTTCAACGTGGGATATTTGATGTAAATAAAGTTCGCATTTCAATCACCTTTCAATTGATGCATATAAAAAAAAGGGAGTGCTTCGTATCCAAGCTTCGAATCAAACGTTGTTTGGTTTACATTGTACACATTTTGCACTGTGCATTCCTGTCAAATATATATAATACACATATATATATCTATCTATCTTGCTCACTTGAATGATTCATGGTGCTTCTTCGTTGATGCAAAATATTCTTTGAGTGAATGGGAAAGTTCCATAAAATATTGAAAAGTATTCAACAAAGTTTCAGCTCAACTCACTGCTGATTGCTGATCGAAATATCGTTCTTTTGGTAAATGTGTGAGCTTGTGAATGCAAATGGAAAAGAAGGAGCATGTGAATGTAATAAAAATAATAAAACAAAGCAACAGCAGCAGCAACAACAACAAAATAAACCGAAAATAGGACGAATGATGTTGAAACAAAATGTGTAAAGAACAAAGGGTATTGGGTACTTACACCACGTAGCGGGTGAGCACCTCTACGTATATTGGATAAAAACAGTGTCAGTATCAAAAATGCTGACATATTAAGTTGGGAATTACATGTACTATTTACGGGTAATATTCAACTTCTGAGGGCAGCATTTTTGGCAATGGGCATGAATCTGTGAGAAAGACAAGAGAAAGAGAGAGATAGAGGAGCAGGAGGAACAACAGCAACAACAAAAACACCAGAAAATAATATGAAGTGAAAGAAACTTGGGCACATAGCACGTTTCACATGCATTTGCTGCTCTCAACCGTGAATGGAACAATATAGAGTAAATTCCATTTCATTTCCATCTGCAACGCGCAAGGGAAGAGAGAGTGTGTGTGTGTGTGTGTGTGTGTGTGTGCATGAGAGCGATCAAAATACACACGTACCATTCCATTTGGATCTGTAATTTATGACCATGCCTTATATAAAATGAAATAAAGAGCATTTGCAATTCGAAGAAAAATGATTGTATGTTGTTGTTACATTGTTGTATACAATGAGGCCGAAGCGCAATGTTAAACAAATCATGCAAAATGTTGGCGATATTGCATTTTACAAACTAACGCGAAAATTATTTGAAATATTTTTTTTGGGATGCTATGAAACCTATCAGAAATATGAGTTTTGCTGCCAATTCAATAAAGCAGCATCCCAAAACAGCGGTATGAAAAATGAAGCATTCAAGTACATTTGATATTACCGATGAAATTTGAATATGCACCACTTTCGACTGATTTTCGTTTGCATGGCAACCGGCAAACATTTATTTTACGGCCGAATGTGAAAATGGTTTGAATTTTATGGAAAATTGCGTGCACTGGATCGATTAATTTATGGCAAACTATCTAGCTAACTATATAGACGTCATATAATATCCAAAAATCAGCTGAAATATTGTTTTCATTGAAATTTACGTTTTAGATTTGTGCGATGTTATGTTGTTACAACGGAATAATATCAGATTAATTTTCGGCTGGTGTATGTACATTTTTGGTGCGCAACATTTATTGAATCCAAGTATTTGATTCCATGAATTGATATTTTATTCATTGTTGGAATAACGTTTGCTCTTATTTTGCCACCTGGAGTACATTGATAGTGACCAAATGCCAAATTATGTTTACATCATTTCTGAGGCCATGGATATATACAGATGCAAATTTTTGTATTTAGCCGCACTTGGTAGTGAAATTTTAGCAGGTTCACTAAAATTATAGCAAGTGTGGCTAAATACAGAATGTGAACCTATATATATCAACGGCCCATTTCTGATGCTTATTGAAATCACATGGCGCGCATAGCAGATGCATTTGAAATATTCGTATTTATCAAAGTAAAATATTCGTGTGAAGAGGAGACAAATCTGCATATTTGTTAAATTATATCGATGAAAATGCTTGCAATCACATTCAACATCACTCAAATGGTTGATACTTTCGTGATCTGATGACCAATTGAGTTGGACCAGTTGTGTCACTGCATGAACTCATATCTCGTGAAAATAATTGCATGCTATTCGATGACATGGGAATTTTGGGTTGTAAATTTAATTACAATAATCATCTGTCTCGTTGTTTTATAAATATGCTGACAGGAGAGGATATTCATCGAATTGGCCCCAAAATCATAAATGAAGAGCATTTCATTGCAAAGCGGTGAAGCGACCATACAAACTCGCTAGGGCGCGTATTAAGCTACGTCATATGCGATTTGGAATTTTGTATTGTCAAAAAGCAATCGCAACGTTTAATTTCATTTGGTATTGAAACGGCACATTCCCACCTGATTTTGCTATTCAAGCTCATTTATTAACATATTTCAAACACATTTCCACATAGCTTACGTCACCTGATCACACATTTTCAATCAATTTGCGATATCCGATAAAAAAAATCGCATACATTTTACGCATTATCCCATTGTAATTGAAATTGCATTTGGTTGAACACTTCATTGTAACCGGTCAATGATTGCAGACAAGCAGACGATACTGGTTGAGTTTTCACATTACATGACTAATGCATGGACGTTCAATGACTTTTGATTGATGAGAAATTCTCATCACTGTAAGGGCCAGCATTTCTTAAATAAAGAAGTTAATAACGTCTTTTGCGGCGGGTGGACAGAAGGCAGAAGGCGGCATGGATCAAAAAGAATTTCGGATTTCGTGAAGCGAAACCTATCTGATGTGTGGCTGTGCATCAATCGTTCGGGAAAAAAGAAGAGAAAACAACCACAACAACCACAAAAACCAAAAAGACGTGTATTCCATTGACGTTGTGCACACGTCGTACACTTCGAAACTGATTAAATGCCTAAGCCCTGTTCGATACATATAGCTCACTGTATGGTAGTGCAAGCGCAATAAAATACCGTCTCTACATGAAATCCACGACCAAAAAAAAGGTTACTCAAAGTCAAATCCGTCGAAAGCAGCTGAAAGAAATAAATTCATGTGAACAACTAAATGAGATGGAAGAGTATTTACGCATCGATTGTTTTCAGTCTGCAGTTTCATTTGTTTTATGTTTCAATTTCGATAAAAACAAAAAAAAATATACGCTCACAGTAAGAGAGAGAGAGAAAGTGGGAGAGAGAGGTGGAAGGAGAGAGAGGGAGGAGTACAATGGCCGAAAAACTCGGCAGTCAAACGCATTCACTACGGAATTCGATTAGGAATAGCTTAGTAGACAGAATTACACCTGAACTAACAAAAAATACCACCAGATTTACAATACATTTGCAGTGCAAATGGAATGAACGCTTGTGATCGTATTTTCTAGGCCATAAGCAATAGAAATGTCTGCATATGTTAATACAATCACAATTGCCATAGGTTGAAATGCTTTGAGCATGAAATGCTTCAACCGTAACTTTATTGATGAATTATTGATACATTTTATTTTCAAAATGGGAACCGAAAAAAGACACCTCAATCTAGCAATAACTATAAATTTGCAGTGCAATTCATTTGGTTCCACACTCACGTCTTCGGTCTCTTCTTTTTGGTGTTCTTTTTGTTTCTGATTCAAAGAAGTAATAGTTCCGAATCGAATGGAATTTCTAGTAAAATGTTCGATTTTATGGAATACATTTCAATCACATTTTTTATTCAATGCTTTTGTAAATCCACTTTCATTTTTTATTTAAACCGCTGGATGCTAAACATTTTGGTTGGAGGTGACATTCAGTCAAAACAACCAATTGTGGCAGTCAATGTGTAGATTGTGTCAGATGTCCTGTTCGTTGATTAATCCCAACATTTATCCCTTTTCCTTTGAAAACATTTGATGACGCTGTTCATTTCTTCGTTTTATTGCCAAAAAATCGTTTTAAACAAACCTGCTGAGAAAGTAGGATACCTAAAACCTAATGAAATTAAATAATCATTCGACAAAAACTCCAATTTGATGTTTGTTTTGTGATGATGGTGATTTTATTTCGACTATGTCTCATTTTAATGCATCATATAGTTCTAAGAAAATGAAACCAAACACATTTTGAATCTTCGTCTTCAACTCTTAACTCTAGTTCCTCTTGCGTGCTTCACAAGCCACAAAATTTATCTGTTATCTTAAATCGATGAAATTACAATTGCTTAGGAGTTTTCAGAATTTAGATCCATGTCATCTATATCAAAATTCAAAATTCAAAAAAAAAAAATTAGTTCATCGTTGATAAAATTAATTGCTTCGTGGATTTTATCCACGTCACACTCAATGTATACTTGAACGTCATCGGCCAATATGAACCTGCAAGATTACTATCAAATGAGATGAGAAGAAATATTTTCTCATATGTATTCTACGAAATATTCATTTACACCAGTGATTGGAGGGCGGTATACTCATATCGAGAAAAGTTCAATGTTAACAATGAGGTGCTGGTCACAGCGTCCCCACTGATTCCATATAATAGATACAAAGCAAAAATGATACTGACAACTAATATAACACAGGTTGTGTGCCTATTTATCAGACCATTGGCACTTTTCAATCATATCGACATTAGAATGAGATGCATTTGTTAAATTCATGATGGCTCATTTTTCATGCATATGTTCAAAACCACCCGGAAACCAAATCAAGGTTAAAGGCTTACAATGGGATTCTATTTTGATCAATGACGCACGTAAGCGCAATGGGTCTTAATAAGTCCACGTCGTATTCTAATAAATAATATATTGTTTGTTTGAAAAACAATGATCATTGTAATGGATTCAATTCAATCACACAGGTAAAAGATAATTTTTTCAATGATTAAAACATGATAAGTCAAATGCAATCGAATTGACCGTGACTCAACCTACACGTCATCACAAATCAGAAAAGAGTTTTTCTCTATTTTTATTGATGCACTTTGAATAACGCAAGCGGATGAATGTTCTGTCTATTAATGTGTTTGATTGCGCTTATTGCTAGGGGGCAATAAAATTCATTTTATTCATAAATATGCACACATATTCACGGAATCTATTAAAAATCCAAAAAAACGTTCCAATTCACTCATATTCACAAAAAATCATCATAATTGTCGATGTTGAATTCAGTGAATTCAGTGCATATCGTTGAATATTTTTGAATCTTACGAATTTTAGTGATTTCGTGTGAAGAGCTTATTGGCCAGTCTCATTCTATTATTCGACTAAATCGGATTTCCTCTCATTGCAAATGAATGTGAAATTTGGTTCGGATCCCAACAAACCTTTTGTAATACAGTAGTTAAAATTTAAGGCTAAATTGACCTTCACAACCTTTACGTCATGCTCGCAATTATTAAAACACGTTGGACATTATTAAAAGGATTAAAAGACTCGATCAGAAGATGCCTCAATCGAAATAATAAAATCGTGCCGTTGAATGTGAAAAGGTTGTTTTCTTGTGAATAGAATTGGTCAAATTACAATTATATTGTAATTGAACCATTTTTCAGAAATCCATCATTATCATCGTCAGTACCAGCAACACCAACACCAACGGATTGTTCACCATCAACTCAAGGTGTTTGCTCAGATCTGGCATTCAACGGAGTTTTTCATAAAGCCATTGGGCCTGTTCTGGTACTTGGACAGTTGTTTGGAGTGATGCCAGTGATTGGTGTGACAGGTCATTCAGCGTCTAATCTTCAATTCAAATGGAAAAGTATTCGAACAATTTACAGTTTGATTACAGCTTTGGTATATTGGACTTTCACTCTATCACTCATATGGGCGGAACTATCTAATAGAACAAAATCTTCCGAAAACGGTTTGTTATTGAAATAATCACAGTGATTTCCCACATTTGAAATGGCATTCGATCAATTTGAGACTAAAATGGTCATCTATTGTTAGATGGTGGCTTTCATACTTTGGCATTTTTGGGATCGATTCTATTCATAATCGTGAATACCATTCAGTTCGTGAGCTTTTTCGTCTTAGCACGAAAATGGCCTAGGTTGATGAGACGTTGGGAGGATTTAGAATCATATTTGCCTGCTTTTCCCCATTGTCAGATGAAAAGAAACTACGTGTGGAAAATTAGATTTGTTGTATTCACAATTATGTTTCTGGGATTTGGTAATTTCTGGTCGTAAATTGAAGAATAGAATAAACGCGAATAATTCTAATTAATTTCAGTTGAACATCTACTAAGCACATGCAGATATTCCCGGTTGCTCATTCGTATGAAGCAGAATTTTCAACAAACATATTCGATCACATTAAACGAACCGGTTGTTCTTTGGGTGGTTCTCATTTTGAATCGATCAATAATTGTAAGTTTAACTTTTGTGTGGAATTATTTGGATGCTTTCATTATGGCTATCAGTATTGGATTGTCTACACACTTCAAGCAGCTCAATCATCAAGTGAATCAAGCAAATATTCAGGTAAAACGTGGGAAAACCCACAATTTATTTATTCTTCACATGGAATTTAAAACTCTTAGAATTTATTGATTTGGATCTCTTGAAAGCTGGCTTGAAAGATATATTCATACACACTCATGTATTTTGGTTTACTGTAATACCAAATTCCGCATTCAAAACTGACTTATCTGTAGCACAGATTAAAAGAACGATGGTCATCCGATTTTTGGTATTGAACTGCTATGCGCTGTGTGTTTTACCATGTTTGCGCGGATGCGCCTCGTTTCGAATGGAGGCGCACCGCGCGCAAGCATACTAAAACACACAGCGCATAGCAGTTCAATACCAAAAATCGGATGACCATCGTTCTTTTAAACTGTGCTACAGATAAGTCAGTTTTGAATGCGGAATTTGGTATTAAAGTAAACCAAAATACTTGAGAGTGTATTCATTTCTAGCGAGCATTGTTTGAACACGATTTCTTATATTTTCAGAATATGTCTGAGGATATCTGGATTAAACTTAGAACTCAATATGGGAAATCATGCCGTTTGGTTGCCGAAGTTGATGCAAATCTGTCGCATATGATTCTTTTATCATTTTTCAACAATTTGTTCATTATTTGTAAACAACTTTACTTGAGCTTCGGGTAATTTTGGTTTTGACGAACTAAATTGATTGATTGATCCTTAGTGAAATAACCAAATATTCTCACAATTTCAGACCATTTCCCACTCCCTTTTATATGATCCATTGCTGGTTTTCTGTCATATTTGTGATCATTCGAATGTTTGTCCTTTTGCTTTTGGCATCTCATATCGATGACGAATCCCAGATTCCAATCAACAACATATGTTCCATGACCTCAGATTCATGCAGCACAGAATCGGAAAGAATTTTACATGCAGCCGCAAACCAAACTGTCGCTTTATCTGGAATGAAGTTCTTTGATCTAACTCGAAAGCTTGTGTTAAGTGTGGCCTCAACAATCATAACATACGAAATGTATTTATTTCAGTTTCATGCCGATTTCCGCTAAAACTGCAATCATGAATTTAATTTGATTACCTCAAATGATCTATGTCACAATCACATTGTCACATTCAAATTTTCAAACGTATCACATTTCTTAAAGTAGCTGAGTTAGCTTGGCGTCATTATTTTTCAAGGCGTCCCCACTCGCATTGAGTTTCCATTACAGTGGCGACGTTAAAGCACGAACGCCCACTAATGCAATTCCAATGCTAAGTGGAGGATGACTCCAAAAATGAGAGAAAATAACTCAACTACTTTGCTAATTAAACACGTTTTTAATTGTTATTGTATTGCATTATTTATTCCATTGTAGTCCACGTCAGACAATTATTTCAATAAAATATCGATTCATAAAGGCTTTGGCTTATTTATTCATAATTCTCTGAATTTGATTGTATTGCTGAAGGCTCATTGAAATATAAAATTATCACTGAATATGTGAAATGTGCATTTGAATTATAATTATTGAATTAATGAGAAATGGTGCATTGATAACAATTGGTTTCTATATTGATCAATGACGCAAGTAAGCTTAATGGGTTCTAATAAGTCCACGTCGCATTCTACTGAATTATATTGTTTGATTGAAAAACACTGATCTTCTGTAATGGATTCACATATTCCGGATATACCGAATTTAAACGATATATTTATATAAGATGGAAAAACCTCTGAACGAGGTATAAACAGAGTGGCGCACCCAAATATCCTGCCCACAAAATGACTGATATAACATTTTACGTGGCGCTGTTGAGTTATATATTTTTGGTTCAACGCTTTTCAAATAATTCAACAAACGTTTCCATGATGGCATCAATTGACATTTGAACTAGTGTGCGCCAGTGTCCAAAACTACGTATCACAACATGTTCAATGAATACGCGTTGGAAAGGTATTTAGATTCTAATCAATTTTCGTGCATAATACGTCCAAATTGATTGAGCCGTTCCAAAGTTATTGACGAAAGAGTGGATGAGTGTCTACCGAAAAATTGACGTTTTGTCACAAAATTTCAACTTTGAGACTTCATTTCACCCAGAAATCTTTTTCAAAGTCCATATTTCTTTTTTTCAGGATTCAAGCTCTATCTTTAACAAACATTTTGAGCTTTTCAAAATGACGATTGAGCTAAAAATGATAGTTGTATGAGCATATTTGTAAACTCATCAAAAGTCGAGTGCGAAGTGGAAATTTTCATGGCCGTAGGGATATGTCAAAAAGAGAGCATATTACAGAATTTTCATGGTCATTTTCGGATTCCTCAGGTTCGAATTAGTCGAGTTTGATATAAAAATGGAATCTGTAGGGTTTGTAGTTTGGTTGTATTCATATTTGAACAGTACATCAACTGTTAGCGCCCCCTGACACATAAATTGCTATAATTGTATCATTGTTAATAATAGTTCTCCGATTAATGTGCAACTGATGAGAACACGACCAGATTGAACATTTTGATTTTCTCATATAAGTAAATTATAAAAGTATACAAAACAAATCTATATATTGACTGTATCGGAAGTTGATAAGACAAATGCTATGTTAATCACATTCCAAAACATTATAACATATTTTAAAAATTTGTTGGTGGCATTCCGCAAAAAGCAGCTATCAACCGTTATGTATTTTGATCCAAGAAATTATTTCAACAATTTTAAGTTATTTGCATAGTAAAGATGTGTTGCATGATTGCGCACGTAAATATTTGTTAGAGTAAACCTTTATGAAAATGTACTAAAATGGAATGATTCGATGAATAGTAATCAATGTTAATCAAACATTGTAAAAGCGATGAACGATACAGCAGCTGATTGTTTGGGGTAAGCGTTCACTGAAACGAAGTGAATAAAAAGCAATGCGCCACGGCGCGTATGCTTAGATGCACGTACAACGTACATCGTATAATATTATTCGGATTTTTGTGTGAACCCCATAATGGGAATGTGGTCAAATTCCACGATTCAATGGGATTCCATTACCAATAAATGTATGCGTCATTAATTTCGCTGTATTCATTCTGAGCTGTTGGTTTTCCACTGCATTGTTTATTAGATTCATTTTTGGCAATAAAAACGTATTGAAAAAATCGACCAAATTTTCGATCATAATTTCATCATTATAGAAATTTTATTGATAGATATTTGGCCAGTGGCCTTTCTATCAGTCTATGTAAGCTCTCTATCAATTTGTGCGTACAAATATAAATATCTATCGATATATTGATGTTATTTTTATGTGTGATCCAGTGTCTGAATTTCATTTGTCAAATAATTCTCGTGCAGTTGATTTATATTGACCATTTTTCACTTTATATTTTGTGTGTCAATTCACAGCACAGATAAATAAGTCTATGCATAATGAATCTGAAACACGTCAATAACGGTCATCAAGAGATAATCAACTAGAATACATTTTGGGTTCAGGTAAAAATCACGATCTTTAATAGCAGAGTACAGGTGTTATCAATGTTGACCATTTGCTGATAGTAAAATAAGGAAAAAGTAGTGGGCAAAGTTATAGTTTTCATTGAGATATTCAAATCAATATTGCCTATTCTGACTATCTTAACTTGCAAATGGATTGTATTCAACACACTACAATATTATCGGCCCTTACCTAGGGGGTAATAACATTCATTTTATTCATAAATATGCACACATATTCACGGAATCCATCAAAAATCTCATGAAAACGTTCCAATTCACTCATATTCACAAAAAATCCTCATAATTGTCGATGTTGAATTCAGTGAATTCAGTGCATATCGGTGAATATTTGTGAATCTGACGAATTTTAGTGATTTCGTGTGAAGAGCTCCACTATAATAGCAGTTTTTCATAAGTGTGAAGAGTACCACTAGTGGTAACAGCTCCACTACTTACTTTAACGAGAATAAGCGAAGTATGTGTATTGCTACTGCACTGCGGCACTTGCGTTTGTATGTGTGAATTTTGACATTATGATACCAAAATTTCACCAGAATTCACCGGAATTCACAATTATGCACGCGTATTCATTCAAATCATATCAAATCCACATGTATTATTATTATTCTTCAAAATCCAATCGAAAATGTCTCGTTATTACCCCCTAGGCCCTTACCTCCGGAAAAGGTTTAAATGAACAACGCAAGGTTTGAAATTTCCGATCCCATCTATTGAGCTCTCAATAGATTTATCGGAAAAACTCTCTTAAAACAGATCTTTCGAATTGAGTGTACTCTATTTTTTGAGCAAAATTCGTTAATTGCCAATTAACTGATGACCTTTTTTTGGGACTTAATTGTCATTAACGTTTTAATTGGCAAATTTTTTTACTCAAATTCTGACTCGAATGGAAGGATTTCACTCACTCATGAGAAAAAAACTCATAAATGGGTCAAATTTTACTCAAAAGATCCGTTTTGAGAGAGCTCATTCGATTGAATCTATTGAGATATCCATCGATGCGAGCGGAAATTTCAAACCCTGGAACAACGACGATATGATTTATTATAAATATTCTCACCACCAAAATGATGATCAAAAGCACAGCACAGCAATCAAATCAATAATTCAGTCTGATTATATTCAACTGAATCTATTAATCACATATCGATGAATAATGTAGTATATTCATGTATTCGATTCATAATCTTATGCCGATTGTATTATTGTACACATGCAATAGATTTTCTTAAATAGACCACTTAATTTACCTGACATACGTGGCTCGAGTCATTTAATCATTTTCAATTCATTTCATCTATTTTATGCTCATTACATTAATCGATTTTCGATTGCAACAATTTTCTATCAATTTTCATGAGTAAATCCATTATGAGGTTCAAACAAAAACAATGTTTGAGAATACATTTCCACTTGGTTTGTGGATTAATCACTGTAATAATAATACATTTGTATTGATTTAAATTCAATAAAATCAGAACTCCGGATATTGGAAGTTTTTTAGTGCTCAATGGTTCAATGTCAATCAAATTCGAACACCTATATTATTGAGTTGAAGAAGATGTTCTTGATTAACAGAAAAATGTATTCAATATCAAAATGAAATATTAATCAAACTTGTAATGATTGGAATTTCGATTCACAAATAACATTTGTTTTTCTGTACATTAATCCACGTTGAAATCATAGATCCTTGGTATTTTTTTTAAAAATGAGATTGTGACCAATGTCAAGGTTCTATTTAATTCGGTAATTTAAATCGATTATATCTGTTTGAAATTGTTAGTTCAAAAATTATTGCTCAAAGTCCACTAAGCAATAGTTATTGAATACACGTCTAAATTCAATTGAACATAATTTGGTGAATTTGATTGAAAACACGCACTCACCGACAACCAAAACTAAGAAAGTTGTCTCTTAGTATATGTAAAATTTCAATTTTATATTTCTATTTGAAATCAACCAAATTATGTTCAAGTGTTTTAACTTAATAATGTAAAACTAAATTTATGCGCATGCGGGGGGAATACGGGGTTTTTAACACTGCCCGAGACCGTTTGCGCCGGCAATTCCCCGAATTTGTAAACATTGAATCAGATTCAGTAAACCCTGAATCTCCAAATATGTACAATTTCAACTTTGAATTCGGCTGGCTCCAAGGGTCTCCTAGGACCCCATCAAAGCAAAAATTCATTTTGCCTCCATGTGAAGAGCTCACGCACGTATGATGTAGAATATGTGCCTTATTTGAAGCGATTAACTCAAATGCCAGCCATCAAAACGTTATCATGCAAATGAGTAAAGATTCATTTTTTTTTTCATCCATGAGAGCTTACAAATGATGAATACAACCATTGACTTTTCCAATAAGGCGAAGCAATTACCATGTTTCAGACATCGATAGGACATTCCCATACAAATATACAGTGATGATAGATAGTCAGTGACAGACAGCGCCACAACTAATGAACTAAATGTTCATTATAGTTTCTTATTGACATTTTTCAATATGGCGCCGGCATTCGGTACAAAATGTATGGAGCAGTATCGACAAAGAAGAAGCAGCGTGTGGTACACTTGTGTCCTCACGATGGTTTCAGACTTTCATTGTAGCTATTTTCAAGAGTATTTATTTAAAAGCACTTTGCTAAGCACATTTTCTCACCAATTTCCCATTGAAACAAAAAAACAAACCTATGGCTGGTCGATATTTGTATGTAACATGCGTACACAAACGCATTTGATTCGATTCCAAGCGATTTCACACAAGATGCGAACGATTATGATTGTAAATAATTTGTAATCATATTAAATCATCTGTGAATGAAAGAAAATCAACAACGGCACAACTGGCAAAAATGAATGGGAACAGCCCGAAGTATTTGGGCATCCTAAAAATGGATAAAAATCAGTGTCAGTGCGATCGATTGAATTTTATCATAAAACATAAAATAAAGTATTGAACTGTCAACATGTGTGCACATCATTCATTTTGATCGGTGGCTGAATAATCTAAGCTGTTACTGTATGATATTGATGATTGAACATCGAAAATGGTTTAAAGTCAAGCGATAACATCAATGATTTATGAATGTAATCGAAATTTGACAAATCGATAGAACGTTGAAATGAATTTATAATCAATATAATCGTAGCCAACCCCTTTTTTTTACTTCTTCTTCTTCAAAATCAATCCATTTAACTTACCGTTATCTCGATGAACACAAAAGACAGAATAAAGAGAAGGAAGAACACAAGAGTAGCTAAATTTTGGTGCTTGTAGGCATTAACATCGATTTGTGTGTCCAATGGATAAATTGAGAAATTACAACAACTTTTCACGATATATATTTTGTTCACAATGTGTTGGAAATCAATTCAACGAAACAATTTAATAAAAATGTTTCGAAAAACTTTAATGCGAAGTCATCATTTTGGTTGCTTTCATTCAGCTGTGTACACATATGTGTACCGTAATATTTTCCACTAGGAAATCATTTTCGAACATTTTCCAACAAATGCGTACACATTTGTTTTAATAGCACATGTGTTTAGATTTTTGTTTTGGAGACAAGATTATTGAGCACCATTGATATAAACGATTTACGTTTGAATTTTTGCATAGATTGTTGCTCATAAATGGATGTGACCTCTATACCGTCAATTGTATATTTCCATTTTAAGCGATGGCTTAAGTTTTTAGCATTGAATTCATTTAAATTGTGGTACCGTCATGATATCATGCGTGGTTGAATTTAAAGCAGAGCTTTTTTACTGGAAGTCATTAAAAATATGACTCTCAATTTATGTGTGAAAAAATGATATTTTCGAGTGAATTTACACACATCGTAAATGAAAACATATTTGAATTTTGTAGCACTAGCGGTGTGTTGGCGTCGAAATAATAAACGCTCATGTCATTCCATGGTGTGAGTCGCACCCAGTGACTGTAAAGCTCGGCGACAGATCAAATTGATTGCAAGCGTCTCCATGCGGTTGCCGACGAAATTAACAAGAACACAACTTAAACAATTCACAATTGGCAATTGGCACAAATTTGGGACAAAAAATTGGCAACTGACACAAATTTGGGTTAAATGTGTTGCCGAGCTGTCATTGTAGCCGGGGTTTGAGTGACTGAGATACAAGTCTATTGTTTGTTTTCAGAGAAATGTAAAAATCTATGTTAAATAAACATTATTTACTTCACATTTATGAAAAATTTATTCTTCATGCGCAAAAATATATGGAGTAATTGCAATTAAATAAGCATTTTTTATATCTTCAAACAGCAATCGAGCATAGATGATACTCTTTTTTCTCTTCACCAATAGAAACAACAAAACATATTTTTAAAAAAAACCTCGAACAATTTCAACAGAGTTATCAAACAAAATTTGTTCAATCATTTTTTTTGTTTAAAAAGAATTCGGTGTTTTTTTGTTTCGGGGTAAAACATGAAACACACGAAATTAATTTGGATGGTGTCTCAACGAACCAGCTTGAGAAATTGTTTTGTAAAAATGTGTTTTTTTGTTGTTGTCTGATCGATGAAAGCTTTTCAGAATTTATGGCGTGTAAGCACGTCGGAATTCGATACAAAATTAACTTCTGGCCGGGAAAAACACGTTTCGAGTTTGATCTCTCACACTCTTACTGCCTCCTTTTTGCCACCGTTCTCTGTTTTCAAGCTTACATGAAATTTCCCGTTGAGCTCACAAAATGTGTGATGAAATAATATTTGTTGTGCACCAAACTCTTCCGAGTATCGGTGCTTCTCTAATGTTCTCTCGCTCTCTCTGCCACTCTCTCTTGATATACTTGTTTCTGTATACCATGTGGTGCTTTTCTCTGCCCCATTTCATGTGTTTTAACTTTTCAAGTTAATATACATTTTAACGAATAATTTAATATTTTAATGAACTTATCTCATGTGCGAATTCCAAATGAGTGGAGATAGAGGTAGTGATGACAATGCAAGGCGAAATATAAAGTGTTGAAATCCCACCAAAAATACAAAAAAAAAAAAAAAATCGGATAACGAATAGAGAAACCAGAGAAATAGTGAAAACCGAAAAAAAGGGTTTTGTTCTACAACGTTGAACAATTCGACTCAATCTCGAATATGCGCACATCCGGATAAAACAATCATTTTAACATATATGACACACTTTGGTTAGCACATCAAAATCCAATTTTTCTCTGTCGCATATTTCGTACCGGGTTTTTCTACTGTTAAATATAATTTTATATCCTTAATTAAGTGGGAAGAAGTTTTTTTTTTGTGTGTGCGGAGAATAACGTTAAAACGCATTAAAAGTTACACATTGTTGAGAGATGATGATATGATGCGGTAAAAGTGTCCATGTACGGTGAATCTGGTGTGTCTAAAATACGAATATTTCATACAATAAAATGCTGAAATTTGAAGCTGTTCGCATGATATTTAAATGAAAGTTTTTTTTTCTTCATATAAACGTCATAATTGTGAAATGAAACAACCACAAAATCTCGATAAAGGCACGGAAATTGCATAATGAAAACATGTTCAACTCAAAAACGTGTAAACATGTTTGAAAAATAATGTCAGAAAAAAAACACTTCATTCGCAATCTCAATGCTGCGAGAGCAAGAAAAAATGGAAAATTTAACGAAAACCACAAATTTCATAATCATGTTTGAATATTTTTTCTTCCTACCTCTCTCTCTCTCTCTCTCTCTCTCTCTCTCTCTCTCTCTCTCTCTCTCAGTGGGTGTGTGTGTGTGTGTGTTGTTTGAAAATGAGAAAACAACGAAAATGTTAATCATATTTTAAATGAACAACAAGGCTTGGCAAATCGTTGAGCTTTATATCGCAAGCGAAATTACAATGTTGCTTATTGAATTTTCTACTTACGTGATAAACGTTTGGTTGAGTTTTAATTTTACATTATGTGCTACAGAGCATTTGGTGCTGTGTGTTGACGGCTTTTATTAGTAAAATGGTTCGTTAGAAATGCGCGAAAGAGAGGCTCGATCATTTATTTAAATGAGGTGCAAATGCACATGCATGAGTACATCTTGCACAGCCGTTATGTCACGTTATCGTTATTCGATGCAGTTTCCACCAGGCACATTCGAAATACGACAACATTTGAGCGTGCGAACCAAAGTACCAAAGTAAATGTACGTATCAGGCCAAAACCAAACCCACTTCATTAAATAGCAATAAAAAGTCAAGCGCCGAACAAAACAACCATTAAAAATAATGAACGAAAAGCGAGTGCGATGAAAATAAGACCAAAAACAAAGCAAAGCAGCAGCAGCAGCAACAACAGAAAAAAAAGTGTGCGCCTGTAAGAAGGCATTTTTCTCCATTGAATGCTATCATTACACAAGGATCTCAAGCTAAGCTTTCACACCCGGCTTCCGCCGCTACACTGCACACAATCCTAGCCGTCGACAACGCTAGACGCTTGATATATCCAAAACACAATGCAGCTTAATATTTGAACATGCAAATGCAATAGACTTAAACGATATTTTAATAACCCCGAACCGGATTTGCATAAAATTTTATTTCTCGCCAAATGAACGAACACCAGCCAGCAATTTCAAATGACAACACAAAACGAGATACCACCAACACAAATATACTTCTCAGTTCAACGGGCGTGAAAAAAAAAGGTGAACACCAACTCACACACACACACACCGGCAACAAATGCGAAAAGTTTCACATTTATTTTGTCTATTTTTCAACTGTATGCATTCAGCCGTTTTTTTGTTTCTTTCTCTTAGCGAATGAGGAAGATAGAGAATTCTCTGTCCAATGATTTGCGAAAAAGTTAAAAAGCAATTTTGCAAGCTGTTGGTTTTAACTATTTTTGTGTATACTACTTCGTTGTCGACGAATCGTCGTGGCATTTTTGTTTTCTCGATTTTTTCCCCAATACCGGTTCACCTCTCTCGCTCCCTCGCCTGCTCAATCGCTTGCTCTGTTCAATGAATGCCCGTTCTATTTTAAAAAATAGACTCAACTTAATTTTTTTTTTCGGTTGCCGTTTGAAAAACAAAGTGCATGTTGCAGAGACAAACATTGTAAATGCGAACAGCTACCAGTAAAACAACAACAATCAAATTGAATGCCTGAGAATTAACTGAATGGATTGTGTGTGCGGAGCAGAGCACACGAATAAAGAGAGAGAGAGAGAAAGAGAAAAAAAACTCTGCATAATGATATTTGTCTCTATTTATATTTGCGTTTCGAACCGCTCGCTTTTTTTCCACTTCCTCGCTTCGTGTTTTCATTTTCATTTTCTCTCTCTCTCTCTCTCTCTCTCTCTCTCTCTCTCTCTCTCTCTCTCTCTCTCTCTCTCTCTCTCTCTCTCTCTCTCTATCGTGCTATTATTTGTTTTCGAACGGAGGTTTAACTTTATTTCGTTCATGCATGTAATCTGTTTGGAATCAGTTAAATCGTTTTTAAAATATAAAATTCTCCATAGACACGACAAAATGTTGCCAAACAAGAAACGAAATAGCGGATAAAGAGCAGTGCAAAAATGTAAAATGCATGTCGTTTGACTGGTGAACGAAAAACAAAACACACACACACACAAAAATAACGAAAAGACTAACTTTCTTGGTGTTGTGTGTTTTTTTTTTGTTTGGCTTCGTTCAATTCACTGTTCAACGATGTCGAGAAGATTGAAAACGGTTAAGGATTTTTCCGTTGACGGGTCGCTTTTTTGTTTGTGTGAGTGTATTTTGTGCCTGGTGCTTTGGTGATTCTTTCTTTTTTTTCTTCAACGAATCACTGTCGAAGATTAGTTTGACGGATGTGCGTGTCTGCGATTAAGCTAAAGCTTAAATTAGCAAATACTTTCATTTTACCATTTATCCATTAAATATTTCAAGAGAGTAAAACGTAACTACGCCGTTCGAAATGGATGCTGCTGTATTTCTCTCCATTCCACATTGCTGTTGCATTTAATGATTTTTCACTGCATTTTTGATCATAATTTCGGTTCTGTTTACAATGATTGCATATTAAATAGCTTAAGAAATGCATAAAGATAACGAAATGTTGTTTCAGCTGGAGTAATATTAAACTTTGTTAAGTAATTTGTTACGCGCACATCATACTCTTTTTTTAAAGAGAAAAAAAAACATGGAATATTACATAAATCTTCTGTTCAAACATTTCATTATCGATTTTATGTTAACATATGCTAATTGCTGCTGCACGTTTCGAAAATTAATTCAGTTTATTGTAAATGTAATGCTTTCCGGCCATTTCCGAAATGCATCTAAATCATTTATGAGTGAAAATTTACGGAATTGGAATATAACATGTTGATAGGTGTGCTGTCATCAGTAAATAACAGCATATTTGAAATGGCTTGAACACGCAACTGTTGTACGCTTAGTATCGATGCCAGTCAATAGATGGCGCTTACGATTGGGTTTGTGTAATGGATGCATGTTTTGATAAATTAAAGTTATCCGGTGCTGCGTGTTGTAACATCAATTGTTGATGCTGTTATTCGTGCATTTGTGGAGCCTCTCACAATACATTCGATATTTTATGCATCGATTTGTTCAATTCAAATGATAAATCGTGTGATCACTGTGTGCACACAACGTCAGCTACTTCAATAGCTCACGAATTAAAAGTCATCAACAATCGTGTCTTTTAACAATAATAATTTATTTAGATATTTCCATATAACAGAGCATACAATGAGTGTGATTTTATGTTCACAAGTTTAAAACATTTCGCTTATTGCACAAATATCAAAAGTATCTTGAATTTACTGAAATATGTTTCGTTTTTTTATGAAATTTGGAAGTAAATTGAGTTATTGACAATCCTATGAATTCCCTTGCAACAAATTAAATTGTTACGACGATTTTTGAGATTAGTAAAAGTAGCAGAAGGCAATAGACTAAATTCAATTGATTTGACTTTTCACTAAAAAGCTCGAAAAATCTTCGAGTAGCCTTTCTATGTGATAATTATCACATAATTGAGTATACCCTTATAGAAAAGTGAATTTTGACTACTCGTTTTAACGACATTCGACAATTTTATATCGAATTTGAATTTCTAAGTGTCATAACATTCTTTATTAAAATGTATTTGTCTGTTTGAATATTGTGCAATTTGCCCCCCAACAATTTTGTATATAAATATTAATGTTCTAAATTCAATAATTTGGTTTACGCACAGTAAATGTAGTGTGCTTAAGAGGAATTCCCCACTAGATTCATTATTTGTTCATAGTATTTGTCTCATAAATTTATTTTGTATTTTTTTTTTGTAAACGTTTTTTATCTGTTTGTTTAGAAAGATGGAGAATAGAAGCACGGTAATTGAAGTGTGGTTGCACCATAGACTTGTATATAAATCGATCTTTAGAGCACATTGTGCTCAGCACAATTGAAATCATTTCCAAGCCTACTGATAACTGATAACACGACTAGCACGACTTTCTTGCTTACATAGTTTATATTCACATTACAAATTTCACTTTAATGTCAATGACAACACCTAGGCACTGAATTTCATTTTGAATTTCGATTTCAAACACATTCACGTTATTACCGTCAACTTTTTTTTTGTATTTACCATTATTTTTGTTTTATCGACGTTCAATTTAAGTTCCATATTCCTCATTAAATCATTTGTCTTCAACTGATGTTCTCTCAACTCCATATTTCCTTAGTTTGTGGATTAATAATGTGTCGATCACTAGGGGCGTATGTGTCAAACGAATCCCACGAATCTATTGCAAATCCTTTAATTTTAGTTTAAACGCGATTCCCTGCAAGTGCATTAATACAATTCAGTATGAGTAGTGAGAGTTCATACGCATCCACATGCTTTCGAGTTGAATTTGGTCTAGCATTTGGTATATATTTTAAATTTTGTGTGTTTGACAGAACAACAACTGCCAAATTCGTTTGAATTAAAATGAAATACTTTTTTTTGTTCTAATATATTTACATGAAAGATGTGATCAATCTATTTTGTGACGTCAGCAAATATTCAAATGTAATATGCATAAGTGTTAGCATTAGATTGGGTTATTTTAAATAACTTATTTACATGCAGAATTTGTCGCAAAGAAATCGATTTGAGTTTAAATGAGTTAAGAATTGTTTATGAGTTAACGATCCGATCAAACTTTCAATACAGGGTAACATGTTTATTGGGTGAAGGTCACCCCGAATATTTTTTGTATTGGCACGATTGTAGATTATTTCAGTGCTTCTGGGAATATTCCCGTGTTGAACGAGTTGTGAATGGTTTCAACTAATTGCAGGGATTACTATGGGCTGACAATAGCAGCCTATCTGAAAATAGCAGCTGAAAAAAGCTGATATTGCCTGAAAATAGCAGATATTTTCCAAATAAAACAATGGAATCCATTGATAGTCACACTGAATCTTTGAGATCTCACTGAGATCTCACTTGGCTCGAATATGTCAGAAGGTATGTCATCGATGTTGTTTTTGTAATTGGTGCTATTTTCTCAACGAGTCAGTAGTAGTGAGTATTGTGCTATTTTGTACGATCTATTTTTTTCTCTCTTTTGTTTTCACAGGTGTCTCAATCAATAAAATGAGTTGATCTAATTCTTAAACATTTCCAGTGCATAAATACGCGTGATAATTCGTAAAAACTTCAGTCTTTTTGAGTGTTCCAACAAAGTGATAGACTTTTTGTTTTCAACATTGACCTTGAGAATGGTGTGTTCTGAAAGTTCACTTTTTCCAAAATGTGCAAATCAAAGTGTTGGAGCAGCAAATCAAATATTTTCAAGTCTAATTCAGACTATATTGGCAGTACAGTGTTCGATATCACCGCCAGATTTGTGGCCCAAAGACTATGGTCGGATTGCAACAGAACGAGGTAATTCGGATACTATTCAAACAAATTTGAAAATATGACAGACAATATGATTTCTCCAAAGGTCTGGAAGAGTATGATTTTATCGTTGTTGGTGCTGGAACTGCTGGTTCTGTAGTAGCGAATCGATTGAGTGAAAATCCAAAATGGAACATTTTGTTATTAGAAGCCGGTGCTGATCCACCGATAGAGTCAGAAGTAAGTGTCTTCCTATTCAATTTTGCTAATATCAAGTTTAATATTAATGACAACGTTGATTTTAAATCAAATGATTTAGATTCCAGCTCAACTGAATGCTCTATTAAAAACCGAATACGATTGGCAATTTTATACAAAATCGAAATTCGCTTGTAAAGTTCAAACAACCGATGGTTGTTATATGCCGCGTGGCAAAATGCTCGGTGGTTCGTCGGCTATGAATAATATGGCATATATTCGAGGAAGTCGAACAATTTATGATTATTGGGCAGAGCTTGGTAATACTGGATGGGATTACGAAAGTGTATTACCATATTTTAAAAAGTCAGAGGGAAATCAATATCAACCGTTTGTGAACTATGGAAATGGTCGTTATCATAACGGGAGTGGACCATTGAAAATTGATTTCTTTCCGGTCGATGGCACAGAATCAATTCAAAATATTTTTCTCGATGCTGCCGTTGAACGTGGCAATCAACTTATCGATGATTTAAATGCCGAAAAAGATTTGGGCTACACAAAATTTCAGGCCACTTATTTGAATGGTCGTCGTCAAAGTTCAGCGAAAGCATTTTTAATTCCAGCAAAGAAAAGAAAGAATTTGCAATTTATCAAACATGCATTTGTAAGGAACATTTTAATTGATGACAATAACAAAGCGTACGGTGTTAAATTTGATTACAAGGGAAAATGTGAAATGAAAGCATTAGCACGGAAAGAGGTTATCATTTCAGCTGGATCTATTATGAGTGCATATTTGTTGATGCTATCGGGAATCGGACCGAAAAGACATTTGAAAAAGTTTAAAATCCCAGTCAAAAGTAATCTATCCGTTGGACGAAATCTTATTGATCACATCTATTCATTAAATTGGTTTAAATTTAATCCAACACCGACATCACCGTCACAGCAATTGGACAGTACCTATGAATACCTCACCCATAATACAGGACCATTAGCTTCATTGGGAGTCAATCAAATTTGTGGATTCATTAATTCAATTAACGGCACTGGTTCACCAGATCTTGAATTCCTGTTTTATTATTATCCACAAAATTCACCCAATTTAAAGAGTTTCTTTGACATTTACAATTACACTGATTATATTGCACAGAAGCTATTGAATGAAAACAAAAAACATGACATTGGAGTCGTGGTTACGGCATATATTCGGCCAGAATCGCGTGGATATGTAAAATTGTCAAATTCACACCTTCGTGAGAGGCCTGTTATCAATACACGATATTTTAGCAACGCAAATGATATGGAAGCAATGCTACGGGCAGTCAAATTACAAATTTCATATGAAAATACACAATCTTATCGCAAACATGGTGGAACATTCATAAATATTCCATTAAAAGGATGTGAACAGCACGAATTCCGTTCAGATGATTATCTTCGATGTTATATACAGTATTTCAGTTTTAGTGGCTCACATCAAATGGGAACCAGCAAAATGGGACCAGATTTAGACCCAAGAGCCGTTGTTAATGCACGACTCAAAGTTCGAAATATTAAGAATTTAAGACAAATTGATGCTGGAATGTAAGTTTTTTTTTTATTAGAAATAGCTATAGGCATTTGCCCTGGTATTATTATGTAAACTCACAGCGCAATTGCAATCGCTGAAATCACAAGTAAGAGCTTAAGGAAATGCTTCGGAACTGTCAACATCCATTAAAATTAATGTTTTTTTTTCTTTTATTTTTTTTATTGCTTTTTAGAATGCCGTACATTGTTCCCGGACATTTGAATGCAGCAACAACAATGATTGCTGAGAAAGGGTCTGACATGATTAAAGAGGATCATGGATGGACTGCATAGAGCTTTTGGATTATGGAGATATAGCTTCATCATGAATGATATGACTGTGAAATCGTATACGCTATACTAGAATAAATAAACAAACCGAAAAAATACATTTCCGAAGAAAATATTTTTTATTTATATCTTTATAATCCGATTTGATAACACTGAGCACAGATAAGGTTTTTTTTATTATTGAACTTTTAATAGTTTTTTTTTGTGGTCTTTTTATATTAAACAGAACAAAAAAACGAAACAAATCGAGGTAAATTGGACAATAGTCAAAAGCTCACGTTTTTTTTCTACCTTTATGGTATCATTAACGTAGCAATTACTTTGCTACTTCTAGTGCTACTGGGATCGTGATAAGATCGATATTTATTTTTACATAAAAGAACTACACGTTATTGATATAAATATTTAATTGAACCAGCGAATATAAATTGATGTAAATACTGTAAATTACTAGTTATTTCGATAATTTTCCTCAATTTTAGCAATACAAAGAAAGGTATGCTTAGAACAGCGGTTTAGCAATGGAAATGTGTCAAGGTTTAATTTCACAACAATGTGCATTAGAAAGTGTTGGTGCAGCAAATTCAATGTTTTTGAAGCTTATTCAAGCATTATTAGTTGCTCAATGTTCAATATCACCAGCTGATATGTGGCCAAAAGATTACGGACCAACCGCATTAAAAGAAGGTGAAATTTATACGTGTAAAATTAATTCGTTTCCATGGAGCACTGATGGAACTTTCAATTCATTAAGGTTCGTTGGAATATGATTTTATTGTTGTTGGTGCGGGTAGTGCTGGATCTGTGGTAGCAAATCGTTTGAGTGAGAATCCAAATTGGAATATTTTATTACTCGAAGCTGGTGGTGATCCACCAATCGAATCAGAAGTAAAATAAATGATAATTGTGTATAAAATTGATAAAAGTGTCGAAATATTTATAATTTCATATGAAATTTTTAGATTCCCGGTTTGTTGGGTGAACTTCAAAATACAAAATACGATTGGAATTTGTATTCAAAACCAAATCGAGCATGTAAAGCAGTGCCGGACGGACGATGTCATAGTCCACGTGGAAAAATGCTAGGCGGATCGTCAGCAATAAATGCAATGCTTTAGTATGTTACGAATTATTCATTGATTTAATACAGCTAGACGTGAAATTGATGGTAAAATTGGTTTCAGTATACGTGGCAATCGATATGATTTTGATAATTGGTCTAGCCTTGGTAATGATGGTTGGAGTTACAATGATGTTTTACCTTATTTTAAAAAATCCGAAGGGAATCAATTTTGGCCATTTGTTAAATATAAAAATGGTCGATATCACAATGCAACCGGTCCGTTGAAGGTGAATTTCTTCAGTCATGACGGTGTTCAACAAATTCAAAACATTTTTATTAATGCAGCAACCGAAAATGGCATTCAATTTGTAGATGATTTAAATGCCGATAAAACATGTGGCTATGTAATAGCCCAAGGAACTTACAATAATGGTCGACGTCAGAGTAGTGCAAAAGCTTTCTTAATTCCAGCAAAAAATCGTACAAATTTACACATTATCAAACATGCATTCGGGGAAAAAGTGTTGATTGATGCGAATAATAATGCATATGGTGTTCAATTTCTGTATGATAGAAAATATCGGCTGAAAGCATTTGCACGCAAAGAGGTTATAGTGTCAGCTGGATCGTATATGAGTCCACATTTATTGATGCTATCGGGAATTGGACCAAAAGATCATTTACAAGAGTTTGGTATTCCTGTAAAATGTGATCTGCCCGTTGGTCGTGGTCTTTATGATCATTATGCTGTTCATTCTTGGTTTAAATTTAATCCAACTGAAACATCACCACACCAAGATTTGGATAATATTTACAGACTAGCCATTCACAATGATGGACCTTTAGCATCAATTGAAATGAATAAACTAAATGGATTCATAAATCTTGAGAGTGGAACTGGTGAACCGGACATTCACATTTACATATCGTATTACCCGAAACATTCAGAAAGCTTAACTAGTCTGAACTATCTGAATAATATTAAACAGAAATTGGTGGATGAAAATAAAAATCATGATTTGGCAGAGATTTCTGTTGTATTAACACATCCATTATCGAAAGGTTATGTTAATTTGCAGAGTTCAGTACCTCAAGATAAACCGGCAATAACACCGAACTTTTTGTCGAATGATACTGATATGATGAGATTGATTGGAGGGCTGAAACAACAAATATCGTTTGTCAATACGAAATCATATCGGAAACATGGTGGTCAATTTATTCATATTCCGATTGAAGAATGCGATCGCTATGAATTTCAATCCGATGATTACTATCGATGTTACATCGAATATTTTGGTACAACCGATTCTCATCCAGTTGGTACGAGTAAAATGGGACCAGATTCAGATCCTCAAGCAGTTGTTGATTCTCGATTAAGGGTTCGAAATATCAAGAATCTAAGGCAAATCGATGCAGGAATGTAAGTGTTGTACACTTTGTGTCCCGATTGTGCGTCAATACATTTTAAAAGCTTGAATTTTATTACAAATTTCATTATATTTGTAGAATGCCGTATTTAATTTCAACGAATACAAACTCTGCTACGATAATGATCGGCGAAAAAGGGTCTGACATGATAAAGGAAGATCACGGTTTTGTTCCATAAAACAAACAAAAAAAAAAAACAACACCAAACTTCATGATATTGAAATATAAATTTGAAATAAAAAAAGAAATACGGTGATTTATCAATTTATTATTGTTTTTGGACGTGGCTGGCCACAAACTGATGAAATATCACTTTTCGCACATGAAATGACCATGTATACCAAATACACTGAATAACAACATTTTTCCGTGGACTTTTGCTGTGCCAGGCCCGTCAAATGTTCTCAGAAAATGTATTGGTTTTGCATCAAAAACTGAACTCCATCTTGAATCGGGAGCATTGTGTATTTCAATTGATATATTACTATATTTCGTGAACGGCAGAGAATTTGATTTTATTATTTTCAGCAAAGTTATTGATCTTGACGTGGTCAAAAATTTCCCCGAAAAAGTTGACCCCAAAAATTTACAATCAAAGTCCATTTTTCCGAAATCTAGACGTGATACAGGTTGGCATCGTGTTATAGATATAAAATGTGTGTCATCGAAATGATTTTAATAATCACGGAATCATGACAATGTTTTTGCGTCAATGTTTTTTCCTCCAAAACGTGTATAAAAACCTCCACGTCGTTAGCAATCATTGCATTTGTTTGTAATTTTTACACTAGTTTCATTTTGAATAGTCCCTAAAGAGAAGCGTAAATGTTCTGTACACAAAATATAATACCATCACAATGTGCTGCTGAGAGTGTTGGAGCAGCAAATCATTTGTTTTTAAGTCTCATTCAAACGTTGGCAGCAACACAATGCTCAATATCACCACCGGAAAAGTGGCCAAAAGACTACGGACCAATCGCACTAGAACAAGGTAAAAATAAGTGTGTTAAATGTTACATGTCCGGCAGAGTTCATGAAATTCAATATTATTTTTTTTCAACCATAAAGGTTTATTGGAATATGATTTCATCATTGTTGGTGCGGGAAGTGCTGGATCTGTGGTAGCAAATCGATTAAGTGAAAATCCTGACTGGAAGATTCTCTTACTAGAGGCTGGTGGCAATCCACCGATAGAATCAGAAGTATATTATCTTCAGAATATGTAACAAAGACTGTTTTTTGTTGTTGTTGTTGTTGATGATTTTTATTCTTAGATACCTAAATTATTTGGTGCTCTCGAAAAAACCAAATTTGATTGGGAATTTTATACACAAACGACCACAACATGTTTAGCTCAATCGAATCCAGGATGTTATTGGCCACGTGGTAAAATGCTTGGTGGTTCATCAGCAATGAACGCCATGATATATGTTCGAGGAAATCCCGCCGATTTCGATGAATGGTGTGCACTTGGTAATCCGGGTTGGAGTTATGAAAGTGTTTTACCATATTTTAAAAAATTTGAAGGCAATCAGTATCGGCCATTTGTTGAATATAAACATGGCCGATATCACAATGCAACCGGTCCAGTTAAAATTGATTTCTTTGCTCAGGATGGCAAGGAATCATTTCGGAAAATGTTTTTAAAATCAGCAGCCGAAAAGGGCCATCCAATAATTGATGATATAAATGGTGGCAAGGATTTGGGTTTCTTTAAAATACAGGGATTTTATTCGAATGGTACAAGACAAAGTACTGCAAAAGCATATTTGATTCCAGCCAAACATCGAACAAATCTACACATTATTACGCATGCATTTGTGAAAAAGATTTTAATTGATAACAATCGAAACGCATATGGTGTTGAATTTGACTATAAGGGAAACAATGAATTGAAAGCGTTTGCACGAAAAGAAGTAATTGTTTCGGCTGGAAGTGTGATGAGTCCACCGTTGTTAATGTTATCCGGAATTGGACCAAAAGAACAGTTGAAGCAATTCAACATTTCGATTAAAAGTGATCTAGCGGTGGGCAAGAATTTGAAAGATCATCCAAACGTAGTGGTTTGGTTCAAATTCAAAGCAAATCCAGTATCACCGCTGCTATTGTTGGATCAATTTTATCAATATATGACTCGGAAAAATGGAGCATTCGCAACAAACGGTGAACTAGAAATAGGCGGTTTCATAAATACACTTAACACATCTGGACCGCCCAATTATCAAATTGATTTTGCATATTTTCAACCAATTTCACTGAACACATCATCTCATTTTACAGCTCTCAATGAGAATATTCAAAAAATATTAATCAAAGCAAATTTATATCATGATCTTGCTGCCATTAGTGTTATTCAGCTGCATCAAAAATCAACAGGCTCCATTAAATTGAAAAGTCGTTCACCTTATGATAAACCGATCATCAATGCAAACTATTTTGATGATCCAGATGATATGGAATCAATGTTAGAGGCAGTCAAACAACAAATTTCATATGAACATACCGAATCGTTTCGGGCAAATAACGGTGAATTCATTCATATTCCAATATTGGAATGTGATCAATATGAATTTCGTTCAGACGATTACTTGCGATGCTATATTCGATACTTTGTTCGTACAATTTTTCATCCAATGCGAACCAGTAAAATGGGTCCCGACTGGGATTCAAACGCTGTCGTCGATTCCAGATTGAGAATTCGTAACATCAACAATTTAAGGCAAATTGATGCTGGAATGTGAGTTTTTTTTTTGTTATTTGTTAATTGTGCTAAATAAAGTTGAGTTTGTTGATGTGTTGAATGTTGTTGATTTTCAGAATGCCAACCACTGTATCAGGGAATACAAACGCTGCAACAATCATGATCGGTGAAAAAGCGTCGGATTTGATTAAACAAGATCACGGTTTCATTCAGGACGATTAAATGTGACTTAAAACAGTCTTGATTCCAAGGAAGAAAATAACAAAAAGATTACAATTTAAAATAAAATGTGATTTAACATTATTCACAATCCACTTGAATGTCACTTGAAAATAGAAATGTCCAATAAGCGTGCTATAAAAAATTCGAAAATGGCGAAGAAAAATGTAAACACGTGTGCAGTCTGCAGTGAATCACTTTTCGTTGTGGCTCTTTCTATATTGATGGCATAATCAATGGCTTTTTTTCACATTTCCAATGGATCTAAAATGCAATAGCCATTGACTCGATTGACATTCGAGTGAGATTTGTTGTGCGAATGTCAAACACCGTGTAGGTTGTTAAAGTCAGTTTTAGGTTTCTCACATTTCGATATGCGGTTGTTGCTTGTGTGTATAACTGCACCTGTGTGCCAAATTGATATTAGACAGAGCGTCACCTTCTGTTGAACGTGTCACAGATTTTGCTACGCTTTAGGTAGAGCGAGCGTTTCGGTGGGTCTTCAAAAGCCAATACGGTATCACGTTACGTTTACACGATCTCATTTGAATGGTGTTGATGTTGTTGTTTTAGTAGTTTTGCTGTTTGATTTGCTTTGTTTTACTTTTCTTTTCTGCAATCGATATTAAATACGATTTGAAATTCTCGTGTGTGGTTTACTTTTGCTATTTATTTTTCATCTCTCGTGTGTTGTCATGTCATGCTAATTCATAAGTCTGGCAATAGCCGAGTACAATAAAGAATTTTGAGACTCTGTCAGAGTTACAATTTAATGCAATTATCATCTAAATCTCTTTCTCTCTCTCTCTCTCTCTCTCTCTTTCTCTTTCTCTCGCTCTTGCTCTTGCTCTCGCTCTTTCGATTGGTAAAATCGGTGAATGCACGTTGTTGTCGTCGAACCTGACATTTTAGTTGAACAAAAAAAAAGTGAATCGCTTATTTTTAACCGAAAATTGCGCAAGAAATTGAAAAATGTGCCTCATCTAATTGAAATGGCGACAAAATAACAACAAACGCAAATACACACTCAGCATAATTTAATTTAGAATTGCCTTTGCTTTTAAACTGTTTTAAATGCAACGACCGCAATTTTGAGAGATTAACTGCCAATAAATGAACACAAATGCGGAGGCAGCTCCAAGTACAACGACCACTGAAATTAGAACGATTCAAATCGCTCGGTTTTTTTGTTCGTATTGTGTGTGTTGTTGTTTAATCATTTCAAATCGATTCTCTGCCATCTACCAATTTGGCAAACAACTCTCTCGAAATTTATTGACTTTCTCAACCATAAAAACATAAATGCTTATCTTGATTTAGAGAAATCATTAAATTTGCTTTGAACATTTCCAAAAACCGACACAATATAAAATGTTGTTTTGGCATTTTTGCAACTGTTCGATTTCGTTTTATGGACGAATTCAATTTTTGAATCATATTAATACTATTTCTTTTTTTTCCTTTCGTTTCGATACGTTCTGATTGAAATTTGAATAATTTGTTGTCAAAACAAGAACCGATTCACCTAAATATGGATAAACAATTCTCGGTCGAAATGAGTGTGTTGAACTTTTGTATTGGCTGAAAAAGTAGTACCAAAGCAAATGATCAACCGCAAATTACAAAAAAAACACACATGTGATAAAATTCTGCACGCACGAGTTTGTTTTGCAACAAAAACTTTTGTTGTTGATCGCACAACAAAACTGTACATATATTTTGACTGGAAATTCACATTTGTTCGCAGAGAATGAGCAAGCCGTTGTTTCCGCAACAGCACAAATCACTGCCAATTTTTAATCATGTCTTTCCATGTACGATGCATGATTCACATGAATTTATTTTCGGGCTCATTTTATTCAAATTTATTCGATTTTCAATTTTTTTTTTTTGTTATTGTGAAATTCCCATTTTATGAAGCAGCTATGGATAAAACTGATCGCACACAAATGAGACACAGCTGTGTGTTTCACGAGAGAAAAACCAGTTCAGGTTGTGTTTTTTATTGTTGTTGTTGTTGTTCTCTTTCGTTTTTGTTCATATGGAAGAAGAGAAACAGAGAATGAGAAACATTGACAATCTAGATTCGTATTTACTTGGAAGCGGCTCTTATTCATTCAACGTACGGTAACACTTAGTCATCTTATTGAATATTTAATGTGTTTTTCGAGACGAATAAATTGATTTAGTAAACGTACATGAGTTTTGTGCTAACTGCAAGTATCACTTGTCAATGGTTTGTTGACTGTAGCAATTTTGGGTGTTTCACAAGACAAATATCATCGTCTGGCCATTTATTCTAAGCGATTCCCCATCAACTGCACCTTTTCTCGTCATCAACTGCATGATTTACGTTGCGTTGTTCAATGAAACAAAAGTGAGCACATTTTCATTGCAAGGGCTTCGGTCATTGTATTCAAAATCGATAAAGTTCCACTTTCTTTTCACTTCGTCTTGCTCTTCTCTCTCTCTCTTTCTCTCTTTCTCTTTCTCTCTCTCTCTCTCTCTCTCTCTCTCTCTCTCTCTCTCTCTCTCTCTCTCTTTCTCTCGAGATCACGTGAAAAGTGCACAGCACGCGCAAAATATAACATAGTTGCAATTGTTTCAGTTCATTAAAGCTATCTTTAAAATCGGCATGGTTTCTGTTCCAAATGCAAAATAATTATCACTCAATTTAAAATAGTGTAATTTGCCTATAACAGGCTGTAAGGCATTGAAACTTGTTCTCAAATATTCGATTTGTAATTTAAATGTGATTTGTTTACACACATTCTACAGATGAAACTGTTGAAATTGACTAAAATGTAAACAGAACATGGTTTTGAATTTGTCGGAAAACATTTCGTTTACACAAGCCAAAATAGATTGATTCACGGAAATTGTGTGAAGCAATTTAAAATGGACATCAATCTGTCTACACAATGTGTCTCATTTACACAACTGAGCTTAAGCGCATTCAAAGAAAAATTTGGATTTACTTGAAATTACAATTTTCACAGTAAAATGATGCACAATGCACATTGTTTGGTTGGATTTGTTAAGCTATTTTATTTTAAACATTTTAAATTCAAACATCAATTTAAATCCCGTAATAAAAGGATGCGCTCATCGAATAACAGCCGAATTGAATAGCTGCACTGATGTGTGGATTACTCAATCATCGTTTCGTATTCAGGAATTTTGCGGTCGAAATCCTCGAATACTTGGTACACATCTTCTATTTTAAAAATACGAATTTCGAGAGCCAGTGAAAATTGATTTTAAATGAACATTTGAGCAATGCGCGCTGGCTCATAGTTTCGTTGAATTTGTTTTATTTTTTTTTTTCTTCATTTCAATTCAGTATCATTGGCACTCATGTGGCTCATTCCGAATTTCTTTAGAAATAGATTTAATCATAGACACACTTCAACGAAGCGGTTTTGTGAAGCCAACCCAGCCCAGGCGTGGAGTCAGTCATTTGTTTGGTTGGCGTTCATTTTAATACACTCGCACAGGTTTTTGCTGCTGTTCATTATGTGCACCGGTTTGGTTTCATCACTCTCACGCTGTCTTTTTGTTGTTGTTGTGTGAATGTTGCTTGTTGGCCCGTTGCTGTTCGCTGTTTTAGTTTGCGGTAGTGAAACATGATGGTGTTTAGTTATGTTGTGTGTATGTTAATGCTTTGCCATGGTTTGCGGCTTATAGCATTCATGATACACTGACTTCAGTGATCATACAAAAAAAAGAAAGATGTATGCGTGTGTGTGTGTGTGAGTTTGTGTGTATACACCAGACGCAAACGTATATGAATACCGTTGATGATGATGGGATCGTTGTATAGTTTCTTTCAATAACAAAAAATAACGCTTTTTCGAGCTCTTGCCACAATTTCTACACTCATTTCAAGTCAGTCTTGAAGTTTTCACTTGATTGATAGCCACGAATTTTAGCGGTTGAAACCAATATTTTCTTTAAAATAACTTGAACACAGCATTTTGCAATAAAAAATTAATTTCAAGAGAAAATTTCAAAAAAAAGTCGTATGGAAAAAAATGTGAAAATTTAAAGAGAAAATTAAAATAAAAAATTATAAAAGAAATTTTAACTAATTAGCAGTTTTTTCGCGCAACCAACAGTGTTGTCAATAAAAACAAAAAGCCCAGACAAAAAAACATCTTTATCGAAACGACCAAGAAAAAAAAAACACATTAAAATTAAAAACAGCGCACGAATCTGCATAATCTAAATCAAATTGAGACATAAATCTGAATTTCTTTTGTTGAATTTCATTAACAAATGTTTGATGTTCGTTGCGTTTAGAATTGTGCGTGCTATTCATTCGGAATTCATTTTGGATATTTATCGGCTGTTTTTTTTTATATCGTGGTTTTGAAAATCAATTTCGCTTGAAACCAAAAAAAACACACACACACACACGAGGGAATTGATTGTTAAGCCACGCAAACGCATCGTAAATCATTGATTCCGATCAGAAAGTGGTAAAACACGATCAAAATAAACCGATAGTTTCACTACTACTACTTTACTTTTTCCACTGGGATTCTGTTTCATTTTTGACATTTTAATTTGTTTTCTATTTGGGCATTTGTTGGTCGTGGTACGAATCGATGCGAATGAGCGCACACCGTGCCGAGTCACAGCTTAAAAACAGCAACAACAATCCAAATTTAGTTCATGTGTGCAAAAGTGTATCAAGATAAAATAGTTGAAAGAGAAAACATCCATGTTTGGAACGCTGACGAAGAAAATTGGAGCGTTTGATATGTGCATTGCGTATGTGTGACATAAATAGTGTGGCAACAAAACACACACACACACACACAGACACAACTGAAACCCAGAGAGAAAGAAAGAAAACGAGGTACTCGTCATAAATGCTTCTTGTTGCTTGCACACAGCGAATTGAATGCCGAAACCAAGCACAACGTAAAGCTCGTGGACGAAGAGAAAAGAGTCCATATTACGAACAAATCAACAGAAAATACGTGCAAAGAGAAGAATAAGTAACACGAGAATAGCAACAGCAGCGAATAATCAAAAGAAGACAAAAAAAAGTGAAATTTTCACATTTGTCTGTTTATTAGCGCTGCCGAAACATCAAAATTACCGTCATAAACATTGAACATTGATACATCCAAGCGTTACAAAAAAACAACGACATCATCCATTGAGACAATAATCATATTATCACATCGCGCGGCGTTACCGATGCGCGCATATGAACTGCAAAATAAAAACCACTAAAATTGAACATTTCTAAGTGATTGCGTTGTATTTTGAATTTCGTAATTACAGCGTTGTTTGATTCGTTTTTCATACGTTTTTGATTTATACATTGTTTGGTATCGAGAGCAACCGAATAAAAGCCCATTTCATTATTACGTGCGCGCGAGAAAAAAACAACACAACACAACGGCCCAGCAAAACATTTTAAATAACAAAAGAAATTCATGGTACGGAAGAGTGAGTGAATGAGTGACAAAAGCATACACATTCTCAATAAATAAAATTTGTTAAAAAAACAGTATATATAACTGAAATTATAACAAAGTATAGACATACAAGCGCGCGCGCACACACACACACCGGTGACCGAAAAGTGAGCTACATACCAGTAACAATATAATAATCCAACAGCAACACGCAATCCATCGCCATTCAATTCACGGCATTCTATTTTTTTTTTTTTTGACGACAAACAAAACTTAAAATTACGCAAATAAAAATGCTGCAAGTGCAAGTAAGTAATGTTTTGCTTTCGGCTTTTCACTTATTTTCTTTTTCATCTGTCTTTTCTTATAATTGTTTTTTCATTTTATTCATTCATTTATATTTCCCATTTTTTTTTGTTGGTCTGCTCTCTTCTTTTGTTACAAAAACTAAAAACATTTTGTGTTTTGTTTCTTGTGACCGTTGCTAATTTTGAATACGGTAGATTTCGTGATTGCATTGTCGCATAACATTGACAAGAGAAATATAAAAAAAAACTCCGAGCCGAAAGACAGTGTCTCTCGTGTCACCGATGAAATGTTAGATTGAAAGTGTAATTTCACCAGGCATATTGTACCTGATGGAAAGACCATGGAAAGTCCGGTTCAATTGTTGATGAATCATAATTAAGAAAAAAGTGTCGTTTCTGTTTTTTTGCTGTGCATTTCACCCCAATTGAAACCGTCAATTCGTGATTGATGATTTAGTTCGGGTGTGTGTGTGTGTGTGTGTGTGTATTTTGCATAGCCACCCATTCGTGTTGTTAGGATGGAAATGGGCGCCTCTTTCGATTAATTGCCATTAAAAACGTGAACCGTTTTTTTTGTCGCTCACTCTCTCTCTCTCTCTATTGAATCGTCAGGTGATTAAATAAAGTCGTCAATTTTGATAGATATCGCTTTGAAACACGAACAACTCAGCAGCCAGTGTGAAGAAGTTTCCGTGGAAAAAACTTTTTATTATTGTTAATGTCGACAAGTGAATTGAACTGAAGTGAGCATATCAACCAAAAACTAAAAGAAAATAGTCAATTGAAAAAGATAAAACTGAAAAAACATTCACTGACACACACACACACACACACACACACACACACACACACACACACACACACACACACACACACACACACACACACACTTATTTGTGTGAGAGAGTGCAGATAAAAGCTGGTTAGGGAATTAAAGCCAAAGAAAGCAAATGCTATTGTAGCGCAAGCAAATGATTTATAAAAGAAGATCATTCTTTAAAACAAGGTAAACACCACAACTTCAACATTTTTTTTTTCGCTTGGCTAACTGACTCACTTTCAAATGGCCATACCAAAAAAAAAAACATCAAAAGAGCAAATACGCCAAGCGCTTTTTAGCTGAATAAACGAACATCCAAAGCCATTTGAACGTTTGTTCACTCGATCCCATCGGCATTTGGTTTTAATATTGAATTTTCTATCATATATTTTCATTTTGGTTTTGGTTTAGACGATATGCGTCGATACCTTGCATATCTAGCCATTGAAGCCGCCATAGCCACCCATTGTAATTGGCTTTAAAGCCACTGTGCAATTGTGCATGTCGCTGCATCATCATCGTATTCAGGTATAAATTCGAATGCAGTCGACTATTGCCAAGCGCACCACTGCATGGCCATTGAAAACAGTGCCATTTGAAATTGTACGCTTTTTTGCGTAAGTGTGTCTAATCGTTGCACACTGCACACAGCTCGACATGAAAACACAATTAAATGGCAATTATCCACATTTTGTTTGTTGTTGTTGTTGTTTCTATGCTGTTGCTGTGTTGCTTTATATCCATTTTGCCGTCTTCATCGCATCTCTGCACTTGTTCAACTCTCAATTGTTTGGGCTACAGTCGGCTTTAGCTATTTTTAAAACCCGATTTCGATCTATGATTCTCGTCAGTCCATTTGCGGTTCGTTGAAATGTCGATGAAATGAAAAGAGCCGTCAATGTATTGTGACATTTGATTTTATTTCTTTTGTATTTTGAATTCATTTCAATTTGCTTTTTGTTTTTGTTTCTTTCGTTTCTTTCGATTGAGAGATTTTATTGATTGTGATTGTTAAAAATCAATCATAAAATGCTTTCAATTTTTTTTCCCCGTTGAAATGACAATGATTTTCGACTTTAATTGTCTATGACAATAGTGTTGGATTGAAATGAAACGAAACGCCCAACACCCAAATGAATCCTCAACACACCGAAAACGATTCTCAAAGAAAGTCGTTTTCAAATTGAATAAATAAATAAAAAAAGAAATGGCACATCTCTCCGGCAATCGTTACCGTTCAATAGAAACAATAAAAGAGAGTGAATCACACTGACTTTTTTTCTGCACACCCAAGTCCATTTGAGATGTTTTCATTTCACTTGGGATGGTGGATTTTTTGAAATGATCAATGTGTGCGCGTGTGGGTTATCGCAATCGAGCGCACATTCATACTGGTCGGCACGGTTTGATTGACACTTTGCGGAAATTAAGTGTGATTATTGTTTTTGTTCTTTCATTTTTGTCACAAATGCTCACTCAATGAATATTGTTTCAGGTTCTGCTGTAGTGTGTGTTGGTTTTTTTTCAATTGTTTTCTTCTAATTTAGGTGAAAACAAAACAGAGTAGAAGCTTTCATTTAACTGATTTTTTTTATTGAATGCCCACATTTTAAGAGTCATTCATGCGAACGAAAAAAAAACGAGATGTTTTCTAACCCTTGAAATTTCACCTGACATAATTTCGTGTGTTTTTTTTGTGTGGATTAGTCAGCACACGCCTTTGTTTCGCCAAATTCATTCACCATGTTGTTATTTGAAAACGTATCTTTTCTTTAGAGACAGAGACACAAAACTATTATGATTTGAACAATTTAGTTCATTTTGGCCAATTTCAATTGGAGGAAGTAGCAATGGTTAGTTAGCATTTTATTTCCATGTCGTAATTACAATTTAATAGTAATAAACAACAACAACAAAAATAGAAAATAAATTGCGCGAAATTCACGATTTCGTTTTTGTGTGTGTGTGTGTGTGGTCAAAATGAGTATGTTGTAAGTCTATTGTCTAAATTTGTTCGATAGCATTTGAAAATGCACACGCACTTTTAACCAAAAAAAAAGAGATATTCATGGTAATTTAACGGTACGCATAATTACGAATGAATCATTCATTCATTTTTTGTTTTCGTTGGTGTTGTTAAGTGGCATTGATAGAGTGGATTGCATAAACTTATGACTCAAATTTAATCTGAGAAATCGTGTCTTTTTATGTGTAAATGTTAAAATTGAAAATGATCAGCAGCCACAATGCATTATTTGCAGCCAACTCTATTACCATTATGGCCATTAGCTGGAGCGGAGTGATAGAGAGAGATAGAAAACAATAAAATTCAAAATGATTTTGCTACCAAACAGTAACAACTCAATTTTTGAGTATTAAGAAAAAAGCCAACAAGATTTTTGTAAGCGGCATTCAAAAGAAATGGAGATTTTAGCCCGGTGCGCTTTATAGTCAACAAAAAAGTCAGTCCATGTCTTTCTGTGTTCGGCCACTTACAAAGCCAGACAAATACACCAAATATATGAAAGTTATTGATCGATAACAACAAGTAACTAGTAAACAAGGTTTGTTAAATAGGGCACAAATAAACCAAACAAAAACATAAAGCACATATATGAATTTGCTATCCATTTTTTTCTGTCTTTCTTCACGAAACAGTTCGAAAGAAGCGAATTATACACAAGCACACACTACAAACGACGGCATAGAAAGCAAAACAAAATAACCGCAACGCATACGAAAAAGCTCAAGTAAAATAATTTGAACATATAGAAAATAGTAGCAATCGTAACAACAGCAGCAAACAGCACCGCCAGCAAAAATAAACGGCCAATCTAAATGACTAATTTCTGTGTTCTGAACGTGTTTGGGTTTATTTTACTGGTTTCATGAAAAAAAAATAACGTGCCGAAAGACGTGCAAAACTGTTGCAAAAAAAAATGTAAATTTCTACTGATGTGTCTGAATCACTCTTATTTCAGTGTGTTGCCTTTTCGGCGGTGATATGTTGAGCTGTGCGCGAGCTCGTTTTTTTTCTTCGTCTTCTTCTTCTTCTTTTGATATTTTTTATAAAGAGTAGAATTTATTACAACCGTGTACGCAATCGAATTCGCTGTAAGTGGATTCAAACAACAGCAATAGCCGCACAAAAAGCAACTGTAAATTATTTAGTAATGACACACGGGAATATATACATATGTGTGTGTATATGTATATATATATATAATTTTGTCTGTAATGAGGTTAAGTGCAACTGAGAAAAATACTTGCTGAATTTGTGTTTTGTTGTGTGCTATAGAAAGATGGTGAAATTAAAACGTGATTCTCTTTGATTTGTGCTGTTTTAATATACACTAGCCCAACCAGGTCAATTTCGTTGAATTTTACGTCAAAGTGTTCATTTTTTTCTCTATCGCGGGATCCGTTAACAATTCATCGAATTATATCTGTTTTCATTTGAATAAATATTCGCATCACTTTTAAGATGTGAACCAATTCATGTTTACGAAGCATGATGAAAATGTGTCCACCACACACACATCAAATGAAGTGAATATAATATTCTTTTGGTCGTTAATTGCATTTGAGCGCCATCGATATGAATGGCCTGTTATTTATATATGTTTGTCCCAATTTAAATTTCGATGGTCAACACTTTTCTACGTTTGTCATTTAATTGTTGTTGTTGTTGTTGATTGCATTGCGTTTGCCCTGAATTTCAACTTAATTCATTTGAGTCTCAAATTGAATTACACACGGTTTGTTTGTGTATATATTTTTATTTTTTTGTTCTCTCTTTAAAATCGAAATAAACGTTGAATTTGAAATGTCATTTATAGTAACCAGGAATAAGCATTTTTTTTCATATATTTTTATTCTCGTTTTATTTTAAAAATTCAAAAGAGCTGATTCAGTTTTTGTCAGAACAGAGACGAGAGAATGAGTGTTACAAGGAAAAACTTCATTGACCCCATAAGTGAAATGTTCTGATGAAATCCAAAAATAATAAAAAAAAGAAACGCCGTATTCCGATTTTATATGCGGCCATTGACAATGATTGAGAATGATGTGCGACATTTTTCATCTGAATTGTTTATATTCTCGATTTTTGATGCACACATGTGGTGAGCATTGTGATCATGATCGTGCACGATTCACATGTCAACACAGTGGAAATTGGTGTGTGTCAAAACAAAGAAAATGAGAAAATCCAGACGCATAAAAATGACACACAATTCGCTGATATATCACACCTCTAAATCTTTTCCGGCATAGTAAAAAGCAATAAATTGTGCAGATTGTAATTTCCGCTGGTTTCCTTTGAAATGTTGAAATTTTGGATGACAACTTTCGTTTTTTTTTTCTTTTTTTCGAAACTCTGTCTGTGTGTGAGTGATGGCGAAATTTTACTTTCAGTATCAGCAGTTCATTAAAATGATTTTAACATGAAACAAGCGGAAGAAAGAGAGAGCGAGAGAGAAAATAAAAGAAATTGAAAAAGAGAACGACAAACAGATTGGAGCACGCACAACGAGCACAAATGAGCTTGCTTATCCATTGTTTGTGAGAGAGCTCGTCAACGCTCTTATTAATCTATTCCGTATGTTTTGGCTGTTCTGTTTTTATGAGCATATATCGCTATGAGTCTCATTTTTTGTTATCTCTCATTTGTCAACCAATTGACCGAATGTCTGGAAACTTTTGCGGTTTAGTAGTGGAAATATGACATGAAATTTTGCACACATGATGACGACGACGACGGCGGCAGCGGTAAAAAAAAGAAACAAAACAAGCAAATACAGAATATGAGGAAATTACATAAAATGCGGATTGCTTCATGCAGTGATCTGAACTGTGTTGTTGAAGACATGGCACGTACAACGTCAATAACAACAATTTTCTTTCATGAATTTTTTGTTCCTCTTTATTTTATTGTGCCAATTGCTTTTCGCTTTTTTTTGTAATTCTCTCTCTCTCTCTCTCTGTCTAGTTACTTTCGGGTTCCATATACACCGTACTGGCATCAGCCAAATACCGCATTCGTGTCATATTTCTCTGTGGGCTAGAGATGATTTGTTTCACTCTTCCAATTTGGAATATGCCCGTCAACCATGCAAAATGTCGAGTGAAAAATTATCGCTGTTAATTGCTGTAGAAACCAGAAAAATAACAAATGTTCAACGAGCTGAAAGACAGCCACAATTCATTTAAATAAATTGATCTATGTACCAGTGGCTGACACACAAGCGTGCACACAAAACACAAAACAAGCACCAATCACCATTACACGGGTGTCGACCTCAAATGTGTAAAATTCCACATGTTGATTTTCGGTGTTAAATTGATTAACACTGATTAATTACTGGAGAAAAAAAAACACATCGACAGTCCATAATTTCTTAATGTTACTTTCATTCAACCGTGTGCCTTGTTAAGGCGAGCACACGCGCGAAATCAGCAACACACCATACTGTTATTACAAAACCGAATCGATGAAAGATGGTTAAAAATGAGCGGCCAGTTTGAGACTATGATCGATAAGTAAAATTACAATTATTTCTTTTACTCCCGCTATTTCTGTCTGGTATTTTTGTTTCCGCGCAAAAAAAAAGCGCGAAGAAAAAAAAATAGTTCATCCGGTTCCAATGAATGGTCAATGAATGAAAATAAAAATTAAATAATGCATTTGAATGATGTTGATCACACACACACACCAATTAAAGTTATTATCTATAATTTCAAGCGCGAGATGAATTATATGCTGTGGTTGAATTTCAATCGAAATATATATCAACGCTCGAGTTTTCGGATGCCGATTAGAAATCCATATGCGGCCTATGCGTAATTTTCCACTCAATGAACAACTATACCAATGTGCCTATATTTTCGCTATTTGCGCGTGCTCCGCATTGTTTTTTTTTCTCAATTGATTTAGTTTAGCATGCATTCAGACTGAAATAATATTGGCCTAATATCAGCAGCAGCAACGAGCAAAAAAAAAAAAAAAAAAAAAACAAACCAGAACGAGAAACAATGAACGAAAAATTATTAATAATAACTATAATGGCTGTGTTCCGTATTCATCACTCGTCAACGTCAAACATTTGGAATCGAAATTGTGTATTTTTACCCGTCGATCCGCTTACATTTGGATTTCTCGAATGATGGCGTGCTTTTGATCAAGTCGATCAAGTTCTTGTAATTTTTCGGTTTCCATTTGGTCGTTGGTTGCGGTTGCTGCTATTTTTCATTCTTGTTTTATGTTGTTGTTGTTGTTGTGTGCAGTTTCTCGTCGCACAACTTAATAACCGTCCGATTGTAGTTCATTTATTAAATACGGTCCATCAAAAGTGTGTAGGTATAAATACACGAATCAAACCAACACAATTGAACAAAACAGAGAGAAAAAAAAACAGAACAAACTCAGTTTGATTGCTTTGTTCCAACGGCCTTGGTCTTTCAGATGGTTTTTTTTTCTCATTTTGAACATGATTTTATTCACATTGTAATGCCAGTGAATGTATTCTCTCTCTGTATATGTTTTTTCAGTTTTTCTTGTTTGATTTGTTATTGTTGTTGTTATTATTTTTAATCGTCTTATTTTATGGTGTACAATTGGTTTTTTTTTTAAATGTATTCTTGCTGATTCTTTTCGCATCGATTGATCTTTCGCTTGGTAAATCAGTATCGAAACTTCGCACGAGTTCAACGACATTAACGAAAAATAAAAAAACCAACAACAAAATGATCGCCAACCGTAACCAGTTACCGTCGTAGACCTGAGAGAGTGTGTAAATAGTTTATACATAAATTATCTGTTGTGTGTGGTTTAACAGACAATAGACTCAGAACATAACGGTTTTGCAATAGCGTTAACAAAATAAAAATAAAAAAATAAATTGGATTTGTATCTCGGTGAAGTTAAAATGGTGAAAATCATATGGACACATCGCCGGCTTGACCCTCAACAATGTACTATATGAAATGGATTGTGAAATATCCTCTTTGTGGTCTAACTGTACACACATTAAATATGACAATACGTTTTGTCAACGTGCAAGTGAACGCGTCAACAAGCATGCACACGGCCATTTGGCCCAGATCGTCATGGAGCACGCAAAACAAAAGAGAACACAACCTCTCATTTGGTTTCATTAATTATTAAATTAACGAGTAAATTGGGCGTTTTTTTCCCCCGTCATCAAAACCACAGTGTGATATGTAATGGGCTTGAATTACTGATTATGCCATTTAAGTCGCTGGTACCAATTAAACCGAATAACAGAATCGAATCATTTACGTGCTCACGTCTTTACGTCTATCCGTATTTGATATATTCAATGATGAAGCCACGAGAAATCGCATTTCAAGTGATTTAAATGGATTTTTATTTAAATGAAGCAATAATATGATTTAACTCAAAAGATAATTTCTTTGGCCACAAAATGAAATTCTCAATCAATACGCCTTCGATCAATTTGATTCGATTCCCGCATAGTACCCGCATCGAAAGTTCAAAATTCAAACATTTAATCATAACCAAATATTAAATTAACTCTTAATACAAATCAGTCATTTTATGAGATCTATTGAGAATCTACTATTGAGAATCACAATTCGAGATTGGTATTTATAAAAAAAAAAATCTTTATGATTGCTAATGTTGTTCGCCGTTTATTGTCTAATGTCATTCAATTAGGAAGTGCCATTAAGTCGGGCATTGGCAGCTACATCAGTACAGACAATACAACAAATTATAATGAGTCATGGCGCGGTGGGTTATTGCCACTAAGCCACTTAGTCACAAGAGAACCATGTGTGACATGGTTTACCATTGAACCTTTGATTGCAAATGTTGTGTGTGCGACAGTTTGTGTGGTGCCAAAAACCCCCTAATACCAAAGTCTATATTGATGTATTTGAACCAGTTCACTATGGAGTATGGACATGGACACAATTTAAAATCTAGTCATGTTAATTACAAACTAAAAATCGAAACATTTTTAAAACTGTTCGAGAAGAAACACGCACATACACAAATCAAATTCAGACTACATAAAAACACACGCGTTACAGTTGTTCACAAAGCATTGCTACATAACTGCCAAACATGTAAAAAAAAATAATAGAGAGAAAAAAAAATTATTATTCACTTTAAAACATCGTTCCGCTTTATTGCTCGCTAGTTTTATTTCGGTGTGTTATTTTTTCTTCTTCGTCGTCGTCGAGTTAATTTTTATTCCAACATTTTTACAATATTGTAATTGTACGAAATCAAACATTATGTATTCAATGTGACGGCAAAAGAAAGAACGATAGTTAAAAAGAGAGTGAACAAGCCAACAAAAAAGAAAAACAGATTTGGAAAAAGTTTCGGCCAACTTTTTTCATCGTTCTTGTTTTTTTTTTTTTTTGTTCAGTTTTTCTTTCAAATAAAATGTTGTGCGTATATTTTGTGGAACAAGATTTACAACCATTTTATTAATGTATACATGTTTGTGTGTGTACACTATACAATTTACATGGGTAAACAATTTTTCTTCCTGTTTCATTACGAAATGTTAATGGTCATTTAGAGATTGCATTTTAATTCTAGAGGTTTAGAAACAATGGAAAGCGTTTCCATTGAATCGGCAACACATTTCTTTTTTTTCTCGTTTTTATTTTTTTTTAATTTTTTAATTGAAATGAAGAAAGAGAATGCTGTGTGACCAGAGACGGGCAGCAGTATATATAAATAAAATATTTGTTCTAAAATTATCAGTGGTCGAAAGGCGCACGGATACACGACCAATTTGAGCTTTGAATATCAATGACAAATGCACATTATAGTGTTTGTATAGATCCATGCATAATGTATCAAGCGTTCAAACCGTTCATCAAGCCATAAATTACTGCATTTAGTTTTGACTTGGTATTGTGGAGTGCATGAGAGTAAAAGAGATAGAAACAGAGAAACTATCATGATTGGCCTGATCACAAATGAAGTGTTTCACAGGCCATTACAGATAGCCTTTTTTTGTCATTCTCGGCATGTGTCTAGAGTTTATTTCAATTGAAGAATGAAAAAACAAAATCATAAAAATAACAAATATATGCAACAGGAACAATAAACGGCAAATTATTCAGTTGTGTGCGATTGGTTAACGACAAACCAATGTGTTTTTTTTTTGGTTTCATTCTGGTTATTTAATCAAACAACGATGCGGGCTGCCGAATATGAATTTAGATATGAATGTAAAACATTTTCATGGGCTATTTTGATTGAGACACGAGGCATATAAAACGATGCCGACAATCAAATTCATTGAATCAATAATTTCCAATTTGAAAATTAATTCGCACTGAACGAAGTCTCATTTGAATATACAACATGAAATTGAGATACATGAAAATTACTTTATGCCTTGAGAATTCTAACCAATGGCCAATGAGTGGTTTTTTTTACGATTCTCTGGCTGCTGTTGCTATATTGCCATTTCTCACTCACTCACCAGAGATAAATAATGAAAAAAAAACAACATTTGAAATGCTGTCAATTGGATCAGATGAGCGTAAATGAGTGTAATGTACGCAACACACTCACAACATCCATCTATCCATCGGGTTGCGTTATATATATTTGAGAACACAAACACAGGGCCAAAGCGACTGTAATGTCGATAATACATTGACCCAGATTCAAATGTATGCGTTTTGTTCTGTCCATAGAGACTCTCCGCTCTGCATGTCTATGCTCTCACACACACACACACAAACACGCATATATCTAAGCATAAGACACTGAATACTGAAGAGACTTTAGTAAAGACCAATGCAGAATGAAAACAAAACGACGTTGTTATTTTTTCGTCGGTCGTTGTCTATCCATTTGTATAGCAAGCATTTACTCTTCGAATACACCATCCATTTCCATGTAAATGTGTGTTTTTATAACGATTCAAGAATCGCTGTGTGTTTTTTTTATGTAACTTTTTTTCGGTGCTTGTGGTTCAAAGTACAATGGACTTGAAGCGAATGTCTGGTAAAAGAGCTTTGACTGTTTGGCTGCATATTCACACTCTTGTTCACTCCTTTTCTGTCGCTAACATGTCCTCTTTGTTGTATTCATCTTCTGGCACTGCTATACTTCTAATCAATATGTCCAGTCAGTCAGGGCTTTGCGCACGGCTCGAAATAGATACTCGGCTATTGAATGTTATAAATCAGTACAAAAAAAAAAAAAAAAAAACGTGCCGTTCGACTATTTCATGACAGAGAGAATGGGCGAGTAGCCTGTGGACATATTATAAAAATGCGCATCAAATCATTCAACATCGAAAATGTCAATCGTATAACGCATGATTCAGCAATTGCTTCCTCATTTGATTGCACCTATTGCACTGAAGCAAATACACAATATAAACAAAACGCGTATATATGACGATTCCGGATTGCCGAATGATTCACATCCAATGTGATACAAAATATAAAGGAAACTACGTCGATCTTTGTTGTTATACTGTTTTGTATCGTTGTTGTTTTGTTGTGTTTCAGTTTATTTCTTTCCTTTCATTTACATTTCTTCCATTCTCAGGCATTCCCCATTGAACTTTGTGTGCACGGAATCAGTTTTTCTTTCGTTAATTTATTTATGATATAATTCATTCGATACGTATGTACAGACACACAAATTCTTTTGTTGCTATTCTCAAAATAGAGCTCTTTGTTGTTGGTTGGTTGATGCAGCAGTCGCACTGCCAGTGCCTATACATTCATATATATATATATATATATATATATATATATACATTCAGTCTATATGCGTGCCTGTTTGTATTTGAACAACAAAAATACCATTATATGGTGTACGATAGCATGAGTATGCATAAAGTACATTGTTCGATAGTACTTGGTTGGATACGGGCTCATGAGTGTGTGTGTGTGTGTGTGTCGGGTATCTTTCACTTTGGCCTCTAGTTGTGTGTGTGTACCTCATGCTGAGCTATCCGCACTCCGTATACACTGTATCCACTGCGTTCTGTCAAATACATTCAACGACTCTTCGTTGTATTGGTGCTCATCGCACAGCTTACACGGCCATTTCGATGTGTGTGTGTTTTTTTCTCTTTTTTCTCTTTTCTCGTTTTATTTGTATACATCAAAACCATAAGCAGCAATTCATTGTGCATGATTAGGGTGTCTAACTGGTTGATTTCATCACCATAATTGATTCGATACCAAAACTAGAAATGGCTTTAAAATTGTGTGTTGGATCTAATTGATTTTAAGATTTAATCAAAGATCAAACAAAAATTCCACATTTCCCAATCAATACATGACAATAAACTGGTTCTGTGTCACCCTAGTAGCTCATGCTTTTGTGTACACTGTACACCGTACAAATTTTTTGTTTCTTTGCCGTTGCTGTTGTATGTACATTGTTGTTTTTGTATTTTAATTCTGTTGCTGCTGTTGCTGTTGCCCTTTTTTTTGGTGTATTGTTGGCTGTCGTTTTCCATGCACACACAACCCGTCTCGTTGAAATCGGAGTTTCATCGCTGGCAGTCTTGTTCGGTTTAGTGAAGCATACAGACGTTTATATCGCCTTGTTTGTTGACCTAAACACCAAAAAAAAAATTGGTTTAATACATATTTTAAAGAATTTAAACAAAATTATAAATCAAACAGAAAAACAAACGAAGATTGCAAATCGAATACTTAAAAAAATTGAGATTGAAAGATTTTTTTGTGTTTAATTTCACTGTTTTTTTCGTTTTTATGTTGATTCAGTTATTAAGTTTTCATTGACGGTTAGTGTAAAGAAGAAGAACGAACAAATATAACAAAGAAAAAGACACACACCAGACACAGATTCTCATCGAATTGAATGAATACACTGAAAATCCCTTAAATAAAATCAAAACGTTTCCTTCGAGACCAGCTTGTCTATCAACACATATTTTCGGTTTCGATTTTTCGTTCAATTTTCATTGATCAAATTTTATTCGGTGTACATTTGTTTTGTTGATGTGTTCTTTGTGTTTACCTGCGAATTGTAGTACGATTGATGAATTAAAATAAAACCAAAACCAAACCCAAAAAAAGCTATAAAAAAACAAAACAAAACAAAAAATATTGCAAAAGCTAAATGATTGACTGCTTCGGTGAAACAATGCATTGAAAAAGTGTAACACATATTTTTGAGGATGAATTCAGTAATTTCTTCCAATTATTCATAGCCATAAATTCAAAGACCCCAATCACATTTTCAGAGTCCAATTATTGGAACGAAAAGTTAATTTAGAAATGGTGCTTAATTCATTACCAGATGAAAGTAATTTGTTGAATTGGAGTCGTTTTGTTTGTTTGTTGTTGTTTTTTTTCATTCATTGAAGTGATCAAAGTCGAATTCTCCATCATTTCAACTACATTCGTGGCGCAAGCATATAAATAAAACAACGAAAATGAGATGAAAACATGTTGAAATCATGTTTTCAAAAAAAAACAATTTTTAAGCGAAAAGAAGAATATTCATCATGATGGTGTTTATGTTATGTGTGTGTTTGTGCATATCGTTTTTTTTCGGTGGATTTTGTTCTTGTTTTGGTCTCTCTGGTGCTCTTACCAATCTTACTGCATGTCGATCTGTACAATTAAAATGGAGGAACCATTCAGAGCACTCTCTGCGCATACATTCACACATCGACAGATGTTAAGCACAACACAACATTCGTCCACATAAATACACTGTGTGCAATGCACACACACAAGAAGACACACATACCAGCGAACACATGCATAGATACACACACACGCACGCCACAATGTACCATGGGTTCAATGATGGAGTGTGAACGAGAATACGCAGAACGATTCTCTCTCGATGGATGTTGAACAGCATCAACGACGGCAGCAACAACACCAGCAGAAGAAGAAGAAGAAAATTGCTGTGTGTTTCAAATGAACCTTATTCGCTTTATTCGATGTATGTGCATCCGAGTAAAGGCCATATTGTGACCATGCCCTATGAACAAACTATGAAACACACACGAGAGAGAGAGAGAAAAAAAGAGAAAAAAAACACATCACAAACCACAAAATCCAATAAAATTTTCAAAGCACACTCGAAATCTCAGAATCTGAAACAAAACAGAGAATGAGAGAAACGAAAAAAAAACGAATGTCGATCCTTATCAGTTTCACAATATTTAAGAAACATCGATAACGAATCTGAAATGTTTGTTGTTTAATTTTCATTTTTGGATTTTTATTTTAATTTAAAAAGAAAAATGAATAATAAAAAACCTAAAGCTCAACTGCGCCGGAAATGCATTCAATATAAACGTCAAAAGGTCTGCATTGTTGTTCAATTTTATCATTTTCAAGGAATCTATCACACGTAGCATATCTGAATTCCGAACAACCTATCACACACAGTCCAACAAATTAAGATAAAAATGTATTCAAAGTGAACAGAAGAGAAACAAAAAACGCACTCACCCATACACATGAGGCAAACCAAAAAAAAAAAAAAAAAAAAAAACAGAAAGAAAGGCAAATACACACACACACACACGTAAATATGGCTGTGTTCGGTCAAATACGTGTACAGAAAGGAACATTCACTGGATGGGTGAGATACGGACACGCAACAAACACACAAAAATAACAAATAGAATTAAAATCATTCAATATGGCACCATTGGCCTTAAACTAAGAGAGCGAGAAGAAAACAAAAAATAACAAAACAAAATGCACATTGCAAGAGCCACATACCAAATCAACTGATTATGTGCATTGAGCACATTCTCGTCATTCGAATGCATCGAATGCAGTTAAATATCTTAAACTTTAGCTCAACCAGCTAAACTGCAAACCCAACGAAAAAAAAAACAAACAGCGGAGCAAATCCAGCAAGAACAAAGAGAGAGGGAGAGAAAGAGAGAAAAATCACAATCAAATTAAATAAACAAACGAAGAAGAAAATGATTCACTCGGACGATTACAATCAGTTAGTTTTTTTTCGAAATATATTAGTTTCAATAACACGCTCTCAATTGCACCGTTCAATTGCTTGCTTACGGATTGTTTTGTTTTTTTTTTTTTAATTCGCTAACTAGTAATTTGATATTTGGCTTTGAACGAGGCGCGTAATTTATCGTGATAGCGATTACGGCGTTGCCAAATCTTTATTGTTTGGTGCAATATTTTTGATTTTGTTTCAAATAGAAATGAATTCACCAAAAATCGTATAGATTTTCAGACCTATCGTACAATGTACAGTAAGCATACGATATGAAGAAGCCAATGAATTAAATTCATTGCAAATGTCTTAAATGTTGTAATGATTCATGTTTGTGTTATGAACTATTGATATGATTTTGGTGTTCATTGTTGCATCGCACAGGGTTTGCTGAAAAAAAAAGAATTTCCAATTTTTCATTTTCGTTCGATTGAAATCGATCATAATTGTTCAACGGGTAACAGCTACGATCACATTTATAATAAAGACACACACACACACACAAACGTTAAATTATAGTCGATTGTGCAATGACAATTGAAATATGGGCGCAAACAACTAGCGCAAACATCGTTGAAAACTATACGCGCTAAACCTGCTGGTGATGCATTCCACTTATATTTATACAAATTAAGTATTCATTTTTTATGTACATTTTCTTCATTTTGTTTCCATTGCCGATGTTTCAACGGTTTTTCTTCATTCGAAGTTCCATTTTAGCATGGGCAATACAATAGAAATGGGCTCGTTTCAACGGAGTGAATGCTTTTTTTTTATGAAGTCCTAAAACTCAAACGCATTTGAAAAATGTTGCCACAAATAATAATAGTAATGATGATGAAAAAAAATTACAGTACAAAACTTCGATGCATTCGATTACGTTTTGTTCAGTATCTTTTCTCAGCAGTTGTTGTTGTTGTTGCTGTTTCTGTTGCTGTTTTTATTCATTTCGTTCGTTTCAAACGCCGTACACGTTTCATGTTGATTTCCATTGGTGCAATTACAATGCGCCAGAAACGAAGAAGAATTTGTGTGCTGTGTGCTTAATAAAACCATAAAACTAAAATTTATTTATTTATTTGCTTTATTGCACACGCAGACAAATGATGGTGTGTGCATCATGGTGCGCTTGTTGTCGATAGAGACAGTGTTCAATGTTGATCGTGGATCTCTTTCTCTCTCTCTCGCTCTCTGTCTCTTCCTCGTTCTTTGTCTCTGGGCTATAAGTGGCATTGCTTTCATCTTTTGTGTGTGCATCACACATGAGGCGCTGCGCTGATGAAATGCAAATATTCTATGAAATTGACTTTATTTTTTGTTGTTCCTCAATATGCATGTTGATATTGTCTGTTCAACATGCCCCATCTCATTTTAATTCTCTTCCCATTTGATTCCATTCATACATTCCAGCCCATTGGTTAAACGCTATATATTTTGTTTGAATTAAAGATAATGTTATTTTTTTGTGTGTCTGTATGATACAAATAGCAATTTCAGTATTACGCAGTCAAAGCATCGGAATTCATTAAGATACACAAGCGGCGAGTTTGCGTTCACTCTGATAGATTTGAGTTTAAGAGGGGCAAACACAGTAAAACAACTGTTGCTACTGCAAACCAGGCAGCAATTTTTGTTTTCTTCTTCTTCTTCATCTTATTTCTATTTGAATTGTTGAACGATAGAGGAAAATATGTGTCTGAAACAAAAAAAAAATTGATGTGCGTTTGAATTCTTTTTTTTTCTCTCATTTTATTGGGCGTGTTAAATTTCGAAACGGTGCTTTAAAAGCATGCTTCATTTCATGATTTTCTTCTCATTACAAATTTTGCTTCGAGGGAGAAAGAGAGGCGCACTAAGAATTTTTCAGCGCAACAATTAATCACACCACAAAAAGTCTAAATAACGAGCAAAAGAAATGAAAATTTCTCATTTGAAAGAAAATGAATTACGCTTCTAAAAGTATTATGATGCTTCACACATCAAAATTATGTGGAATGTTTATTCGATTACCATAATTTGATGAGGAAAAACGAATTAAGCAAACAAACAAAAAATTTATCTACATGACACACGAGCACACAAAAATCAAAGTATACTTTTATGCTTCATGCTTCATTTTTTTTTCGTGTGTTGTTAAATGTTTGCTTTGCTCAGGCGCAAACTGAATCTCTGAGCACGATGTATTCGTCGCTGGAGAGTTTTAACATCCAAACATGAATTGAGAGCAACGCGAGAATAAAACGTGGTACTGTGACCGCAATAAAGTTGATGACGTAATGAACGTTACCATTTCGTTTGCTGGATTGATATCCTTCGTAAGTTTTTGTTGCCAATGGCACTGGCACAGCCGCGGCGGCCCTGCGACAATCCAAATTTACGATGTTAAGGCATTTGTCGAAGGATAACAACAGACTCGCTGCCTTTGTGTGTGTGTGAGTGTGTGTACGAGTGTAAATGTATGAAATGACCGAAAACAATGGAAATTCGTATATAAAAATAACATTTTGTTGAGTTTTTTTTTTGTTCATCCAAAAACCCTAGTCGTCAGTTGGCCGACTTTTATTTCAATGCTATTTGATATGCCTATCAAATTAGATTGCGGAATAAAATAAGAAAGGTTATTGGCCTATTTGTCACAATATTTGCGTTTACAATACGATACAAAAAGCCGAATGATAACACTGGTCTCGTATATCTTCACATTTAATGTTTTGGCTCCAACAAATATGGCTCCATGGAGTGCAGTGTCCATGAATCACGCTCACACCAGTTTCAATATTTAGGACAACATGCGTATGTGTGTCGGTAGTGAGATAAAGACGAACTTTACTTAGTTTTAGATTTCGGCTGCAGGCGAGTCATGTTTAATATCAGACCGAGTCATGTCTAATGGAATTTCTGAGCAATTAGATCAATTTAATGGGACATAAATTGGTCCGAACAATTTAAGAGCCCAGTCAAAATAGCACACACACAAACACTTTCCTAATTGAACTGTTCAAAATCTGAACATTTTTCTTTTGTGGACGATTGACCTAAATTCGGATATCTTTCTAAAAGAAGGAGACATGTTTATCAAATGGTTTTTTTGTGTTGTGTAAAAATCAGGAAAAATGTACCGCAGACACTGTGCTTATCAGTATAACGATTCGCATAAAAGCGATACAGCGATATAAATCACACCGACTGGTTTGTATGTTGGCTGATTGTTGTTGTTGTTTTTTTTCTCTCTTCATTTGTTCGCTGTGCCAGAGAAAGAGAACTCATTTCACTTCGGCGGCATGGCATTTGAACACTTTATACAGTTAAGTCAGCTGCTACATTTAATACAAAATCTACATATATGTGTGTACTGGTTTACACCATAGACTGGTGTTCTCTCTTTGTTGTTTACTTTCTCATTTGCGACTGATATACGGTAAATGGTATTTCAATATATGTTTGTTGTCGACAACATCGACTCGATGTATGAGAAGTTATATAAAAAAAAAGAAAGAAACAATTTATATTTTCAGCGCCCCCTTAATATGAATATTTTCTTTTATTTGCCAAGTATTTTTCTACACTCTCCGCACTCTGCGAGAGAGTTTCACACATGAAAATTGCAGTGCATTAAGTAATTCACAGAATCGCATACACATATTCGCGAATAAAAGAGAAAAAAAAAATTGGAATAGGCAGCAATAAAAATGGATGGAATTTTGTTTGAAATGAGTTGGGGCGCAGTCCAAACATAAATGTTATTGTATAATCATGTATGCATTTTGTTTCCATAACTTGAGAGAATGATTTTTATCATTCGAATTTGTTGTTGCTGTTTTTTTTTCTTATGCCTGAAGAAAAATGCCAGTTATTAAAATTGCGACTGCTTTTTTTCTCTCTTAGCAAACAGTTATACAAAATACGTCGCAGTACAAAAAAAAAATATAAATGCAAAAAATGTGTAAACCATCTTATCAGCCGGAGTGTCGAGTGTGAGTTTTACGACTCTGTCTACTTGTTGAACATTTTTTTTGTTGGTTTTGTGCAAATGCAAATTATATCCACAAAACTAATTAAGAAGAATGACCCATTGTTTTATCAGTGTGCTTTGCAAATCTTCGGCAAATAACCTCATTAAATATGGGAAACGGATGAATGGTGAGTGCCATTTGTCTCAACGCAAAAATTGATCGGTTCCATAACGATGATAGAAAGTTTGAAAATTAAACAGTTTTTTTTTGTTGTTGTGTGTGGTGCGTGTGTCGGGAGAGTGAATTAAGTGAGAGACGTCAGTATTGAATAAACTCATAAATTGAATACGTCAATCTAAATAAACAAAAAAAAGTAACATCATCAACGAAATTTGAAGCTCATTGTCTCATTTCACGTGAACGCTCACTTTTCAATGCAATATTTCACCGAATGTGTAATCAAAACAAAACCAAAGACAACAGAAAACAACCAATTTCCATATGGTTTTATAACAACGTTCGCATTTGCTTATAATTTCACCACTTTTTTCACAGATAAGTTCCAGAAGTGTACAAAATAGTCTGATCTTATGCTCAATATATTTACCAATTGCAATTTAAATACAACAACAACAACAAAAATAAGAAATAATCAAGTGAATTTGAATCGTATTGTGTGTATTCGTTTCATGCTGTGCAAAATATAATAGAATATGTTTAATGCAAAACAAGCGATTACAAAATATTCGAATGCAACCAAGTGACTATTAAATAAAAGCAGTAAATAAATAGCTGATATATATATATAAGTATATATAAATAGAGCGGATTTTAAGTAGATCGATTTAAAAATACACCAAATTCGGTGTAAAAATAGAATTGTTTCGCGGAATTTTGTTGTATTTTGCGCGCAGCCCCGCGAAAAAAAATCAACCAAAAACAAACGTTATTTGTTTGTATTTGATAAATCGACACAAAACCGTTGAGAGAAAACAGTCAATGTAAATGTTGGGAAAAATGTATGATCGTGAAGTTGTAAGTATCATTCAAATCAATCTGTGTTAATCTTTCAATCCATTTTATTGACCAATTCATCGGCGAGATGATTGGATTTTTTCGCGATTCTCTTTTGAATTTGAGTTCTTGACATAGTTTCGTGTTTCTTTTTTTTGGGATAAATTTAGCACAACATACTGTAATTGTCTGTACATCAAATCAGCTGATTTAGTGAGCTGTTTCATTTGTGTAAACCACTTTGGCACTTGGCATGTTAGCCAAATGAAAGTGTTTGACATGCCCTTGCACTCATCATCAAATCACCCACAATCGTGCATTCAGGCGATGAGAATCAAAAGGGAGAGGGGGGATTATAAAATTTCAAGGAGATAATTTGATGAATCCATTCAAACCAGTGTGAACTGGACTCTGAAAAGGACCTAAAATAAAGAGTCATCAAACAAATTCGATAAATTGGTTCTCATTCCCAAAAATTCATCGAAATTTGTCATGGGCTTAAGAAATTCTTGGAGGATAATCTCAGCTCCCCCGATGGTTCCCCGAAACCCCATCGTCATAATACATGTCCACAATTTCACTAAAAAAATTCCCTTAAAATGTGTACGGTTTCCTGTTGTCGCACTGTATTCAGAAAATGGCAACATGGCCGAATATGTGTGATATCTGATATAAAAGAAGAAAACAACTAGTCAATTTGAGTCATGCTGAACACCGATCGAACGTAAATAATGTTTATTTTAAGTAATTTGTCATGCAATTACCGTTCTTTTGATAGAAGTGCTTGAGCATACGTATTTTCATGTTGTCGTTTCAACGTTCCGAAATAAAACATATAAAACACACATACACAAATAACAAGAAAAAAACAAATAAATAGAAGGTAAAACGTGCGCAATTCAAATATTGTCTTTGCCATCGTTTTGTATTCGATTTGATTTGAATAATCCATAGAAAAAGTAAACAAAAACAAAAAAGAAACACACAAGAGCACAGCCCAAACAATCAAAAATATAACCCGCATAACCGTGTTCACGCGGGCATGTAAGGAACGTGGAAGTAAATGTTTTATTGTTTGTCATTCACCAATTACATATGTCGCGATTTATCTTGATAAAAGAAAATACAGGCAAATGTGTATCATGCTCTCTCATGGCATGCGATTTCATGTGATTCGCAATTTCGGTGCTGCTATGTGTGTGTGTGTTGTTTTTTTTTATTGGTTTGTTCTTTTGATTATAATTTTTCACTTGTCGTTCGATTTAAATATACATTCGAACCTCGAAAATAGAAATAGCATCAAAAACACAAAACAAAAAACAAGAACCGTCAAATCGTATTTAATAAAAATCAATTTATGGGTTGTCGCGGCGACATTGTAAAGTCATTTGTACAATAAACATCGAATACAATATTCATTTATGACCTTTCACAACATCCAATTTAGATTTCGCACAATTTGTAAATGATCATTTGTTGTTGTTGTTTGGAAGATGATTTTTGCATTCCGTATGAGCATTGTCATATTGATTGATGTGGTGCTTTAGAGTACAGGATACGTCAGAAATTGAAGGTGACAAGACAAGGAACACGAGCACGAGCGTTCACTTGTCAATCGGAAAAATGAAAATGAAGAACGAATGAATTGGGATTTGGTTTAGTGATGTTTAGCATGTGTGCGTTAAAAGCAACCGGTTTCAATTTGACCGAGTTTTCCTTGCTTGAAAATTATAGAGCCAACGTATCGGAGCATATAAATCGATAAAAACTTAATAAGCATATTGGAACTAATGAGGGATATTTTCACACTAAATGCGGTTCCCTTTGTGTGCTTATGACTGAAAATCTAACTGAAATGTTCCGGTCGAAAAGTAACATTTAAACACAAACACACTCATATGACAAACGCTGAGTGACACACACACACACACACACACACACACACACACAACCAGTTCGCCGGTTCATAATGCGTGTTTGTTACCATTCATGGCTTTCACCAATTTCACGACAATAAAAGCCTCTAATAATTCAGGCCACACTAAAAATAGCTTACATTCAAAGTGGTGTGTGTATTTCGGGTGGTGTTCACACCCAACATTTACGTCATATTCTCAAGTATATTGAAAACATATGTCAATTTCGCTTCAAAGAATATTGTATATCACGAAATAATCATTAATCCAAATATACACACAAAGTATGTACAACGCACTAAGCAAACACTGTCAAACATAAATTCAATGTTCATCTAACAACAACAACCAAAATGATGTCGAACGACAAAACGCGACAAAAATGGTGGAAAATGATTTCTTTATGTTAAATATTGAATAAAAAAAAAAGTGATTTATGGATATTGGTGCAAATAGACGATCAAACACATATGGAAATGAAGCCAACACTCGTACACCGCGGTTATTTTTTTCTTTCGTTTTCTTTCGATATTTTATTTTCATGTGTGTTTTCCGCGTGTATAAACATGCTACTTTGAAATTTTCATATCGAGTCTTTTTTTGTTCTTCGCAAGGATATCATGAATGGTACGTGTATAAGACACGCAATGTCTTTTGAACTGAAGAAATGAAACATTTTGCATGGATTCTAGACGAACGCCTGTGGCCTAACTTGTGGCTCAAATGCAGTCTCATGTCTGGGGCTCTTTGTAATGCGTAACACGCACAGGTTTCAGTATTCAATCGTCAGTTTATTAGACTCAGGCAAACACAATATGAAAAAAAAACACCAAATGTTTGTTTTATTGTATCTCTGTTTGCCATTATTCATATCGTCCAAATCTCTTTGTTGTTCAAATCACTTTGCAATATCGAACCAGGTTTGCACCGTGGTGTGGCACCATCACATACGCTTTCGTGAGTGCCAAATCTTATGCGTTTCATCGAGGGTACTGCAATCATGGAAAACTATACTTGAAAAAGCATAAATGATTGAGTAAATAAACACAAATAGAGTTAATAAATTACAATTGAATTGATATGAATTTATTTTATAAAAATGGATTTGATGATGATGTAGATAATTTGATATGATTGTTATGATAATATATTCCGAAAGTAATTTGTGTGTTTTCGAAAGCGTAAGTGAAGATGATTCAATGAAAAGAAAACAAACCGCCAGTGCGTATTTGAATTTGAGTTAATTTGATTTGTGGAGTGATTTTTTCGTTTATTTTTCTGATCAATTTTACAGACAGTTAAAGAACCACGCCCATCAATTTCATTGTGTAATTCACTCATTTATTGAATTTGCTGAACGTTTTTAATTTGTTGTGTTCTGTTTTATTCTCTTTTTGCAGTTGCACTTTGATAATGACCGCGAGGCTCGTCGCGAGCGTGAGGTGCGTTTGACGGGTAGCAAATTGGATTTAAACTTTTGTGGTGCTACACGTGCATCAGCCACAACACACAGTTCATCCGTTCGAACAATTGATTCACATGGAAATGCTGTGTCGGCATTGTCATCACCACAAAGCAGCAGCAGCAACAATAATGTATCGCCAACACACGATGAAAGCGAAAAGTTTACACCGATGACGCCAGCCGGTAAGTGGCGCACTAATGTGCTTACAATTGTATGCGTGTGTGTTTTTTATCACTTAACCGCTAACAACAACAAAAATCCAACCGCTACAAATGATATAAAGAACGACTAAGTTTTTTTTAAAAAAAATCAAATGAACACGTGTGCTAATAGCACATCGACAAGGCCAAACACTCAGTAATACCAAACATGTTGTATGGAATTAAGCGATTGTATTCACATTTTGTGGTTTTCTTAAATTTATTTTTATTTTAGATTGAATTAGAACATAAAATGGCAGGTCGACTGCTAACATCACAATTGCAACGTAACATTTCATTTCAATTCGTTTTCAATTGCAATTTAGCAAACATTTCAACGGGTGTTGATCAATTTCATGTGTAAAATTCACATGTTTTAAACTCTTACTGTAAACAAAACGCCGCTATTTGATCATTTCATGGTTGGAATACAAGCAGCCAGTTGTCTGCTCTACTGATTCGAATTCGAACGGATAGCAACAACGAGAATGAATGGCAATGTAAAGGTGCAATCAATGAGCTTGCCGACGCTTCAACACAAATATTTGCTGAAAATAACAAAGAAATCACATTAAAAAAAAAAAATATTTCAAAACGGTACGAACCGAGAGCAACAACAAAAAAACACACACAGAGAGAGAAGGCAAACAGTTTAATCAGTTGAAGCACATGAAATCAAGTTGAGCGCACTTGCCGAAGCGGGCGGCTCACCAATTCATGATAAAATTGTATATCGGATTGCATGCGATGTAACAAGCGGAAAAAAAAACAAATAATAATGTGTATTTGAGACTCTTCATTCATTCTTGATGTTCATTCATCAATAAAAATGGGTATGAAAAAAAACCCGATGCGTGCTGTGTGCGCCTGACTTGAATTGACTCCGTTTTTCCATTTGCATTGCATTTAGGTATCGATATCGGTAGCTATTTGGCTCTGAATCGTTCACATTGTACAATTGTTGTTGTTGTTGTTTTGTGTATGCACATATTTAGCCATGGATGATTTACAATCGACAATGGAGAAGTGCTCCGTAAACTCTCTCGCATTCAAGTTTCTATGTTGATTTATGCTGTTGTGCATTTCATTGCTGTAGTTGTTGTTGTAGTTCGTCAAATCATGAACATCAACAAATATATTTCACACATGATAAATACAATCTAACTGAAGTATTTTTCAATTGAAATCAAACAAACAACCGAAACAGGCAAAAAAAACACACACACACACACAACACTCAGAGTAAAATTCATGAACACGAACCGGCAATACCATGTGGATGTCAAGCATAAATAGTTTTCATCGGACAGAGAGAACAACAACAAAAACACCAAACAAACTCTAAAAATACAAAACTAACGCCAAGTGTTTTAATGTTCGAAATTTGAAAAAAAAAACCTTCACGCAACTTGATCTTTTCATTAGTTCACATGTCTCGGTGATGTGATTCATTTGTACCGTACATTTAGCATGAAATTTAACTCCCTATTTTGTACTGTTCGTGGTGTTTGCAATTTCTCGATTGTCGATTGAGCTTGACTTCAGCAACAAAAACGCACCAAATCGAGCGCAACCGATTGTCGTGATGGTTGACGAGCAAAATTGACTTCGAAAACGTTTTTTTTTATTTCGCTGTTGTTGTTGTTGTTGTTGTTTGAGTATGAAAATTTTCAATGTCACATTTTTCATGAAAAATTATGCAAAATAAATAAACCGTCGACAACGATAACTGTCGTTTACCGTACGTGCATATGACGAGGCTGTTGTGTGCTGATGTGCTTTATTTTGGTTTGTCACTTTGACTTTCTTTACGATCATGACGTTCTAACGTGTATGTGACTAATGGCTTCAGCTCTCTGCCATGGCTCTCACACTCCTCACTCATTCTGTCTATCTTTCGCTCCCGTTCAACGCCATTTTTCTCCCCTACGAGTCTAATTCAATTAAATTACTTCTCCATGTGATTTATATTTGCAATTATCTCTCTACCAAAGTGCACATTTTATGTGCGCTCAATAAACGTGCTCGACAAAATTTAAAAAATTGCACCATTTGCACACATGCGAAAGAAGAAAAAAATGGAGTCAAACCGTCTGAAAGTAATTTTGGCTTGTGTGCTTAACAATCGCTTGATTTATTATAATCGCATTCAATTTTCAATTACCACAAAACCAAATTGCTCACATGGAAAACTAATGTGACATTCTAAAATTGCGACGCATTTTTCAAAAAAAAAAAACTAGTGTCGTCGGAAAAATGCCACCGAATTGACTGAACTGAATTTTTGATGTGTGCACTTGACATACCAAGAAGACTAAAATCAAGTGAATTAGAGGCTATATTTAGATGTACGCCGGAGTCTTTTCGGTAATTCATTGTTGTCTATTTGTTGTCTATTTACAGATGCATTGCGCTTGCATGGCAGCCGTTTAACAGACTATGAACGTCAGGAAATTGATAAATATCCCGAAATCTGGTTTCTTGGTTTGGACGCATGCAAAATCAACGCCAAACCAGGCACTGCATTAAATTCCGGCTACGATGATGATAATGGCAGTTACAATAAGGTTAGTATATACAAATGAAACACTCAACATTTCCAGCAAACACAAACATATCGATTTAACTAATGTCGCCCGTTTTTTTTCTCTCTCGTCTCATTTGGTTCAATTTCGATGCAGATAATTCACGATCACATATCGTATCGCTATGAGATTCTTGAAGTGATTGGCAAAGGCAGTTTCGGTCAAGTAGTTAGAGCATTAGATTACAAAACCAATAAACCCGTAGCGATTAAAATCATTCGAAACAAAAAGCGCTTCCATCATCAGGCTTTAGTTGAGGTGCGAATTTTGGACGAACTGAGGAAAAAAGATCCAAAAAATGAACACAACGTCATTCATATGTTAGATTATTTCTATTTTCGCAATCATTTGTGCATCAGTTTTGAATTGATGAGGTAAGTGAACAAACAAACAAATCTATCTGTAATTTATTCGAACCGTATAAATATGTGGAATGTGGAAAACCTTGTCAATTTGTTGATATGCAGAAATTGTTTAGATTGATCCGTATACGAAGCAAAGGAAGTTTTTTTTTATCAATGTGCGAATGATGAAAAATAGCACAGAGTTTTTGTGCTATGACACAAAACACAGTAGAGAATGATAATAAAATTGAAAAATTGGTTGTCACGAACTGGTTACTGATATCGAATCCAGTATAGTGTTGCTTTATTTATTTGAAATTGTGAACTTTCTCAACAACAACAATAAAATACGCAAACCGATTTCAGTTGACGTATTTAGAATAGCGAAAACTTTTTCCCAATATTTGTTTCAATCGAAATAAAAACAAATTCATAAAAAAAACAACAAAAACTAAAAGAAGTGGCAAACAGTCGAACAACAGCAATTGCGATTGCAATTGTTCAAAAAAAAAAACGCGGAAATATGAGGACGCAAAGTTTTGTTCTAAAAAAAAATAAACAAACAAATCTCTCGTTAATTTATTTACCAAATATGATGGGAATCATTTGCAGCGGTACCAAAAGTTATGACAAAAATCATAAAATTAAATTAATACAAAAGAGAGCCCAAACAAAACACACACACAAAATCGCCCAGATCCATCGAAAATTGAATGGGCTTTTGCCATTTGGTTTTGTACCATCGTGTAACCCGTACGTTTAATGGTGAAACTTCTTCGGTAATTATTATCATCATAAATAAAATATGACGAACACATTTAAGTGCAGTGCACCATAATACTGGTCCCCGGATTGGTGTGCACGTGCGGGTGTACGCAAAGACCCCAAAAACAAAATATGTATATTTTTCGCTTGGCATTTTCGCATTGCCAGTGGATTACATCAAGTGGTGAAAGGTTAACTATTGTGGTTTTTTTTGTTGTTGTTGTTATCAATTTGACTTTTCAACAGATTCAATTGGCCCAGTGAAAAACTCTTTCTCAACTCATTCGGTGTTGTGTCTGAATCCAAAACCGAAAAAAAGGCCAAAACAACACAACAATTCGAAATGTTTATTACAGCTACGGGGAAAGTTTTTGCGGAAAATATTATTCTTCTCTTTCTGTAAACTGCGTTAAGAAACCAAGACGAAATTGTTCGTTTTTATTTTTAAAACTGAAAACAAAATGCCGACATAATTGTTGCCATTTTCCCGTTGGGAATATTGTCATAAATAAAGATGCGTAGCAATGTACAGTAAATGAGTTTTTGAACAGTTCATTGCGATTTGTGTTGTTTATTTTGGTCGGCATTTTTGTTGTTTGTTGTTGTTTTTTGTTTAAATGACTGCTGTTGCTGTACGCAAACTGGCTTTGATTTTCGATGTCAGCCATGAACGTGCAAAAGAGGCGATTATTTCTGTCAAATCAATCAATGTCTATGCACGAGCATATTTTTGAACAATCTAAAACATATATTTTTAGAGCATCCATTTGACGTTGACTGTAATGGCAGCCAACACGATGTCGCCCACTATGGCATTTTCAATATCCTCTCATATCCGTTTTGGGTGGAGCTGTTGTGAATTTTCATGGAAATAACATGATTCATTTTAGCAAACAAGGCGTACAATTATACCGTAAAATATTGCGGAAGGACGCAAAAAAACACACGACTCTATGTATACATGTCTATATAGTTTGATTGTGCATGATGACATGCGACATACTGTACGTATATGCATTTCAACAGCACAATATTTTAATCGGCTCATTGGGAGGCCCTAGAAAAGTTTCCTTTTTTTTATTCTTCGTTCTACAAAAACCAAAAAAAAAAACAAGTGAAATATGAAAAAGTTGTGAGTTTTATTTTTACCATTTCATCAACATCACAACGCGAACGCACGGAAATTGGCCAATGTTTTCAACACAACCATATTACTGTGTAGATTTTTTTTTTACCACGAGTTTTTCATCGAAAAGAACAACAACGAGAAAAAAAAGCACGGCTTGAATTGCCATTTTAACTGCCTTTTCGATTTACTTGTTCAAATGTTTGTTTTTTTTTTTTTGATTCCGTATCATTTTGCTACTAAATAATTGCGCAGTTTTGCAATTATTCGATTTACAACAAAGAAAGGATCAGCCTTCGCAGGCACAACAACAGCAAAAGTATTAAAAATTGAACAACAAAACATTAAATTAGGGTCATAAATTGTATGACGATTGTTTTTAACTTTGAAATAAAACAAATGAAGAAGTTTTTTTTTGATGTTGTTGTTGTTGAGAAACTTCCCAGTTTGACTAATTTTATTTGCAGCAATATCCAATTTGCAGTGCTAATTGCATCACGAAGATAGAGAAAAAGAGATGTTTATTTAAAAGGTCACGCTTTAGGAAGGCATTAATAAATATGCATGCGAATTTCGTAAATGTCGCACGATTCTATGACCATTTTCAGTAAAAAAAAAAATGAACAAGAATTGATTTATGGTTGTCAACACGAATATTTTCTAGTCTCACAGTCAGTCAGTTTTGTCCTTTTGTTAAGCCATTTTTTCCGAGGTGTTTTTTTTTCGCCTTTGTAATGTGAAGTTCTTTTTTTACATGTTGCTGATCACAAAATAAATTGCTTCCTAATACGCTTCGCCATTTTTCAAATCGTATTTTACACAGTTACACTGCCAGAGGGAAAAAAATATCGTATTCGATATTTGACATGCAACAATATGTGCTACAGGTGTATGTCCTTCAAACCATTCGATACCTGTAAAATTGAAAAAAAAAATCACTTTGTTTTGCCATTGTTGTCGAATGGGGCCGCATGAAAAATCGCGATGTATGCATGATTAATTCGATGGAATTAAAAATGAATCTAAGGCTAGCGATTTGAGTCAAAGGTTTGAAATGGTTTAGAGACCATTGAATAGCAATTTCTGTATACTTTTGAATTGACTTGATCTAAAAATGGATTGAACCTTTACCTCGGCACATCGATTAACCGATTGAGGTTTTTTTTGTAAATTCATTTGCAGCTACAATCTGTATGAACTAATCAAAAAGAACAACTACCAGGGATTTAGTTTGAGTCTAATACGGCGCTTCTGCAATTCAATTATCAAATGCTTACGTTTGCTGTATCAGGAGAATATCATACATTGCGATTTAAAACCGGTACGTATTGAACAAGTGATAGAGAGACGGAGACAGAAAGAACCAATTGGCATTTTTCTGTCGAGATGAACATGAAATGCTTATTTGATGATGCTTTTTCCATTTTTTGTTGTTGTTGCTTCTACAGGAGAATGTGTTGCTGAAGCAGCGCGGCAGTAGTTCGATTAAAGTAATTGACTTCGGGAGCTCATGTTACTCGCATCGAAAGGTTTACACATACATCCAATCAAGATTTTATCGATCGCCTGAAGTAATTTTGGGTTTGTCATATGGCACACCGATTGACATGTGGAGCTTAGGTAAGGCTTTTGAAATTCATTTTAAACGGATTCGCTAGTCGGATTGTTGGTGTCATTGTTGTTGTCATTCTTTTGAAAATTCCATCTCACTGACCTCATTTCTTGTCATCTCAAAAAAAAAAACAAAAAAAAACAATTCCAAAATAGGTTGTATATTAGCTGAGCTATACACTGGCTATCCCATATTTCCCGGTGAAAATGAAGTTGAGCAGCTGGCTTGCATAATGGAAGTGTTGAATGTACCGCCAGAGGATGTATTAAATCAAGCATCACGTCGTCGCCTATTTTTCGATTCACGTGGTAATCCACGTTGCATCACCAACTCAAAGAATCGCAAACGAAAGCCCGGCACTAAACCATTGGCTCAAGTGTTACGTTGCAATGATCCGTTGTTTGTGGATTTTGTCAGCAAATGTTTAGAGTAAGTTTTGTGTCTGCACATTTTCTCGATGTTTGGTGATCAAAAAATTGATCAAATTTCCTTCAACACCGAAATGTTCACACCGGAAAAATTTTGTTTTTCTCTCTTGATTTTAGATGGGATCCGAAAAAACGAATGACACCAGAAGAGGCTGTCTACCATGAATGGCTACAACCAAGCACGAATTCATCATACAATCACAATAAAGTGATACACAAAGAATGCAACGATAATGGTTCACAACAGTCACAACAACAATCAACCCAGATTCAGTCATTGCCGGTCTCATTGAAAACGAATAAATATTTCACACCGCCATCGATTGTCACCACACGGCAATTACATCAAACACAACAGATCATCCTGCCTGAAGTGAAAACCAATTATAAATTGTATAAGGATCGAACCAAAGGTAATTAAAGGATGTCCAAATGTTGTGCGTCTCCTCATTTTAAATCAATAAATCCAAACAAATATATAAATATATATATAAAAAAAAACACAGAAAAAAACGAACAAATGAATCAGAGCAACACGTGCAGCAACGAAGCTTGTTTCAAATTCAACACCACCAGTGAACTAATGAAATGCAATTAATTAATCAAACAAATGCTTAATTTCAATTTTGAACAACCACAACAACAACCAAAATTCTATTTATGATATAAAACTTAAAATAACATTAATTTCATTATTTCACATGCGCATCCCCGCATCACACGCTTCAATTTCATTTTTGTCTCTGAATTCAAAAACGTTACTAAAATCTAATACATTTCCCCCTCAAAATGACAGTGCTTATTTCAACACATTTCTTCATCTGTTCGTAATCATTCACTTAACCATAAAATAGTTCTATCAAAGGTCATATTTAACACTTAGTAAGTGTCACATACACCATGAGACGGTCAAGATCCTCGATAGTGTTTTGCAATTGAGCATTTAGTGAAACATAAAAATTATTCCATTTGTTCCGATAAAGAAATGTGTTGAGCAAAGCGCAATCGAAAATAATAATTTGATAAAATCCACATAAAAACAAACTCCTCACACACACACACACACACACACACACAAACACACACATACACATTTTGTTTACTCATTGGAAAAAAAAATCATCCCGTTTTCGTTCATTGCAATATAAAGGTTTAACAGCTTCAACAACGGACATTGATAGCGTTGCAAATGCCGTGGCACAAGCAGCTGTAAGCAGTTCACAGCATGATATTCAACAGCCATATTCATTGCATCGTTTGTATGCAGCTAGAAAACTATCAACCGCCAGTAATTTAAAGTTTGCCAATAACGATTCGAGTGGCATGATGCATTCACAGTCAACGGGTGATGTTGCATCGATGTTTGGACGAGCTTGACGCGATTAAATCTCCACCATCACCATTTACCCCGCCCCCTCACACCATGCATCCTCTAAATACTTCAGCCAGCAACAAATTTCTGCACGCGTTTATGTGTGTGTGATGCTCGTACGTTCATCTCCAGTCCAATTTTGGGTAGTGGATACAGTATTCGGAGCAAAATTATTCGCAAAAAAAAGAAAAAAACACCGAGCGGATCAAATACACACGAGGATCGACCAAACACGATCAAAATTCGACCATTCTCATTTTGATGTCACTAAAATTTGCAATTTTTCAGAAGAAAACCCCACCTCATCCCTCAACCGTATTCGATTGCATTTTCATCAGCATCCCAACAAGAACATCATCATTATCATAATATCTTATTGTTTTGGAACTTAATTGGATGGCCTTCGACAAATGGCTCGTTTTCAACCCAAAAAAAAAAATCACATCACCCCAAACATATACAGATATACACGTTTACATAAGCATCAGCTTCATTCGACATTTTAACGTCTCATTTCGCTTTCCATGTGGCTTACTACTAATGTAATACAATGTTTCGGTAAACAGTTTTTGATCGCTTAGTTTTGTGTAATCGAATTGTTTGGTAAAAAGACAAAATGTGCAGGCAACAAAACACAAACAAAATGTGAAAATTAATTTTCTAAACTAATCATTAAATCGTAACAACACAAAATCATTTGCCAAAAAAACAAAAACAAAAGGAAAAAAAACACAGGAAAATAAACAAGACATTCTAATTTTATTGTATTGGATGTTGTAATTGTTTGCTTAAAACTAAAAAAAAAATTCTCTCTCTCATCACTCATGCTCATATTTTTCTTCTTTTCATTAAAAAATATACCAATTAATCGGCAATAAAGAAAAAAAGGAAATATTTGACAGCAATCAATGTCATTTACTAGTCTAATATCGTTTGCTGTTGAAACAATGCGGTTGTCATCTGTTTTTTTTAAACAATTTATCACGTCTATTCACATCGATGAATACATTTAAAATAAATTATGTATATCAAATATCATCTTCAATCAACAATTTTATATTATATTTGCAGATATTGTCTACATTGATTTGTTTAAAAGAAAATTGGCGTGAGAGAAATTTGTAGTATGCATACTGCCACATATACACATACAAAATCGGACCCATTCAATCAAACTGGTTCATAAACACATATTTGTTTAATTTTTCAGTTGCATTCATTTAGCATTGCTCGTTAATTATATATAAAAACAATTTTTTTTGTGCTCTTTTAAAGAAAAGAATTGATAAATTTCATCGTGATTAGCTTTTTTTTAGAAAAAAAAAACCAAGTCTGTTTAAAGCTATACCAATTTTAGTTGAATATTATAATCCAACAATGTAATCATAAACACTTCCATTTGTAATCGATTTGATGATTTCTCCGTAACATTTAAGAGACTTAATTACAAATAAAACAATACACAGAGAGAAAGAGAGAGAGAAAAAGAGAGAACGAGAGAGCGAGAGCGAGGGAGAAATAGGAAGAATCCAATTGTAAGCGAACCCAAAGCGTTACTCTCAACAACAAAAAAACATCTGAGGCGATCATGAATTGATTTAGATTTTCGATAATACAATTCCAAATGCTAGAACATTTTGAATTGTTTTTGTCATATTAAATGTACTATCTCAATATTTGTGATACTTATATATTGTAAAAACAAATAACAAAACACAAAAAAATCAAAAACAAAAAAAAAACAAAAAATAAAAAATATAAAACTGCAGCAAGAGAAGATTATGAAAAGGAAAAATATCATAATGGACAAGATAAACAAAATCAACGTTGATCAATAATCATTTATAGTTTGCAAGAATTTGTGTAAATTTAGTCCGTTAATTGAATTCCGTTCATTGAAATGTATTCTTTTCTTGTTCTGCTCTATCGCTCATTGTCCTGGTAGTTTTATGGAACCTTTTTAAAATATACAAGGCAAAATGAACATTTTTATTCGTAACAAATTGATTAGTTGTTCTTTTTTTTGAGTGGAATTGTGCATACATCAAAACATTTGAAGAAAAAAAAAATGACATGAACAAATATTTAGCATTAAGATTTATATTTTAAGTGCTCAACTCCAGATTTTGATCTGATGAAAAAAAGTAAATTTTTTTTTGTGTAGTTTTTATGGTGTAAACTGGTATCACCGAAATTATTTTGAACCGTTTGAGATGGATAACAGATGAATTCAGACAATGAATAACCAACCTTCCTTTTGAGGATAAATTTTGTTTTCTTTTTCTTTGTGTTGTAAAACCAACAACTTTACAAATTAAACAGAAAAAAGACACACACATACACAGTTTTCATTTACTATCTGTCTCAATAAAAGTGTAATTGTTAAGTCGTATATATATTCAAACAAGTGTATTTGCCTGTAAATGTAAATAATAGATAAACAAATGAGATACACTTAAAATTGTTAAATGGTCAGAGAATCCAATGTTTGCATTCAAGAATAATAAAAATACCTTTGAAATGAAATTTGGTTGGTGTGTTGTTTTGTTTACATTCTGAACTTTTTAGGAGATTTTTTCGGTTCCTTCCCAGGGGCAAATTTTGGAATGAATTGGATGCGATAATGAGGATGGGGTAAAAAAATATGAAGACAATTCATTTCAAGGTAGGTAAGAAATCTATCTATACGTAGAGAGCAAAACAGCTGAAACCATAAGCCTATATTCGAATCGCTGGTTCGATTACACAAAATTCCAAATCCCACCAATAGATGTCGACGCTAGTCGGTATTCACCAAACTCACAACAATCAAGCTACATCCAATTTGTCACATCACATCGATTTTGTTACATGACACTCATTTTTTTCCAGATTCAAAGTTTCAAACATTACCGTTTTTGCTCGAAAATTTGTTTCCCATTGAAATCGCTTCATTTGATTTGGAATGTGAGTTTTCGATACAACTGAGAAAACAAAAATTAAGTCCATAAATTAACTTGTGCTTTGAATTGGTGAATCTTAATTTTTACTTCCTTTTTTTGATAAAATATGTATATAAAATGAAAGCGCAACCATAAAATGTTAATCCTTAAACTGTGAATGGTTTATGGTAATTCAATAAAACTGAAAGCTTTAAAAAAAATTATCCATTTAACCAATTTAATAAAATTCAAAGTTGTTGAAATTTACTCGAAACGATAAAAAAAAACCCATGGTAAAACCGCACCGTCTATGGGAAATTTATTGTGGCTATTATTATGCTGCATTTTCTACTCAATGGAATATGCAAGTTTGTTCATGTTGGCGAATAAAAAGGCAACTCAAAATTGTGTTTTGAGGGGGGGAATGGGAAATCGTAGAAAAATTCGCGTTGATCGCCGACATGTCCTGAGATAACGTCAGTTCGGACCATCAAAAGCGAACAGTTAACTTTGGTAATTTAAATGTGTTTATTCGGCTAAATAAAAGCCAGCTGCAGAAATAAAACAATGCATACTTATACTCACACTCATATGCTCAACCCAGAAAGCACACCGCTGGGAAAAGAATCACCATACGAGATAACGGAAAAAAATGCATCGTTGTTGTTATTGTTATTTTATTTCTTCCCCTTCTCCAAACTCTTACCCGTAAACCGGAGGTTCTGACGGAAATAGACTGAGCGGCAAAAGCAAACATTCGGCGTTCCCGCAAATTGCATGATCAAATGCAATTTGTTATTTGCCATAAATTTTTCAACTCTGGAGGATGCATTTCGTGGCGTTGTGTGTTTATGCTTACCGTGTGTGGCGCTGTGTGAGCGCGTTTTCGCTACCATTTCGTGTTTAATTTCACAGTGTTATTCACTAGTTTTTAGTTGCTACAATACAGTACACTCAATGTACACGAGAGTGCAAGTCGTTGCATGCGCTGATTTGTGGGTTTATTTCGTTCTTTCGCATTTTCTTTTTTTTTGGACGATGCAATAAATCCACAAAATAATGAAACATATTCTTTTCAGTTTCGCTTCACATTTTTCAGCCAAATGTTAGTTGTTGTTGCGCTTTTTTTTATTGTGTGCTTTAAACTTGATTTTGGCTTTACCTGCTCAAAAATGCTCGTGCATGAAATCTTCGAAAAAATTTCCAAATCCCAGAGATTCCTTGCCGCTGCCGCTGTTGTTATTATTGTTATTGTTGTGTTTGTTGTGTGTGCGTTGTTTTTTTTTCTTCTTCCTGCATTTGCATTATTGCCACAACTCATTTAATGCATGCATTTTGAAGCGCTTGAACCACAACCAAACGATACACACGTAGCGTACACTGTACACCAAACACTGAGCATAATGACGGTGTGCAATTTCGATTTTCACCGTCTCATGCTCGCTCACAACGCAACTCCACTCAAACTAACCTGGCATTTCCCTGCGCCACGTTTTTCTTGGCTCATTGTTGTTGTTGTTGTTGTTATTCCCACCATTCATTCTATGCATAGTAAAATAGAGTTATTTTCATATGGAAAAATAACTATTCGCATCGCAATTCGCTTTCGTCCGTCGTCGTCTTCATCGTGCACTCCTTTTTTTATTCTTTCTCTTTTTCTCGAATGCTTTTAATTTATTGCAATGGAAAATTCACAAGACACGAGATAAAAGAAAACATTGGCGTAAAATATTTTTTGAAGGCAAGAGAAAAAAAAACGCGTCGTTTCTTATCTTCTTGCGACGTAATGCATTTCATCATGGATTTGTTCCATCGTGTGTATTTTTTAACACTGTTTTGACTCCCCGCCCGCTCCCTTTTTCCGTCCGCCATTCCTCAACTTTCCGTACGAAGTGGACGGAATTTTTGCATTAGCATGGGGTTTCTTATGCTGTGTTAGCATAAGGAAAGTTAGCATAAGGAAAGAGACAAGTCAAACTAAAAACGTTTCAAGTATTTCTTTTCACTTGGAAATTCGAAAGGTGCATTACGATGAATGAACCAAACGAACGACAAAAAAAAGAACAAATATATTAAATTGGTTTTCAACGGTGAAAACGCATTCGTTAAAGTTTGTGTTGAACTTTGAAATGTACAGAGCTTGGCATTATCGCGTCACACGTAGCTTGTGGCAACAAGAGTTTACTATTGAAACAATTCCAGCTGGTGAATTATTAAAGGATTGAACTTGATGAGAAATGGAGAGCGAAAACACGATAAGATCGAGGAATTAGAATAAGCTACAATGCACACAAACACGCACACACACACCCAAATGCAAGAGCAAGAGAATGTGTTGAAAATGACAAAATGCCAACACCATCAATCGATTTACGACACTAGAGAGAAAAAAACAACAACTTTTGAGAATGAAGACACAAGATGAGGAAGAAAAGGCTGTGCCTTTGCATTGTTAAATTATATGCATATTTCTGGTGTTGGCATGTTATGAAATTAAGTTTTTTCCCTCGCTATTTTCGCTCCCTCTCTCTCTCTCCCTCTTTGTTTGTCGAAAATCTGGCGGAATTTCTTCTTGGCACTGATATGCAAATAAATAGTTTGCCGCTTCAATCTGAGAGTGTGTTGAACATCAGACAAGCGACGTACTGGTTGCTTTTTTTCCTTTTCAGGGCAAAAAGCACAATGAAATTAAGCCATAATAATAACAATGTAAGAGATAATAAAACCCTAATACCCGATGAACAATTGCAAAGTGTGGCATCAACAGTGCCAAAACAACAGCAACAATAAAATCAAGAATATACCCGAGTAGTGAAATGTCCTCCCCGAAAGACATTCCTTCCTTTGGTGCTCACTCACACACACACACACACACATACCTCCAGCACCAGCCACTTCTCGCCGCATACACAAAATCATCACAAATGAAGACAACAAAAAAACACAAACTTGCACAATGATAAAGCGAATAGATGGAAAAGAGACAACATTGCTATGGCAGAATAAACGGCTCATATTCCACTTGGTTATTGTATTTTGCACATTATTTTAATGTAATTTTCATTTCAGTGAACAACGACACATGTGTGCCAACAGCGGAGAAAATGAAAATGTTGTTGTTGTTTTGTTTGTTTGTTTGTTGTTGTTGTTTTTTTTTTTGAAAATTTTTTCTATTAAAATACTGCGGGTGTGCCCGTGCATAAGTAAAAACATATTCCATTTTTGTTGTTGTCATTGTTATTGTTGTTGTTCACTGTGTATCTATTTGTGTCATTTCGTTTGGCTTTGTGTGGATGTGTATGTGTGTGTGAAACTATGTGCTTTCTTGTCGTTGTTTTTTTTTGTGTGAGTATTTTGATCTTCACTTTGGAAGGCAAGTGAAAAATGTAGATCTCGGGCTATAACGTTTTTGCATAACGAAAGAGAGTTGTTGGAAAAACAGAAACACTATCCCAAGTGAAGCTAGGAAAAAAAATGAACGAATAAAGAATGGAGAAGGGTAAAAAAGGAACATGGAAAACAAACCCGGTTTTCGTATCCTTTGAAATGTTTTAACTTGAAAGATTCATGATGCAATATGGGTTTGTTATCACTTCATGACCATTCTTTTACCAGATGCATTGTAAATGCGGTGCGCTGCAAAATGTTCATTGCAAATGTTTCTCAGCGTGTGTCTTTACTGACAAAATAATTATTTTATAAATGGTTTTCGTCGGAAAGAAAGGGGAAAAAATGTGCGACTTCTGTAATTTGATATTTTTCTATTCTTTTGCATCAATTAAATGACATCATCACCATTGTTCGTGTGATTTAAACACACAAAATGTGCATATTCCAACGACGTTCCTTTGATTGTTTTGCGTTTCTTATCTTGGGAAACGTAAGTGAGCCATCTCAATATCGGTCGCGCAGTTGAAGATTTTCTATGGCTCTTCACCTCTTCGGCACCAACGTTTCTGTCCCCTTCATGTTCAAATTTCGATTCTTCCCTCACCCCTCGGGTGACCATGCATGGATAAGTCTAGATTCAATTATTGTAGCAAATTAACGCGGAATGGAATCGATTTTTTGAATTGAGAACTTTCATGTTGGTCTTCAATTCCAAATTGCCCTAAGCTGATGCAACTGAATACGAAACCAAAATAAATGATCATCATTTCAAATACAATGGGATAATTATTCGTTCGGGGTGTTATTCGACTGCATTAAAATCATTGTAATCAAATAACTAGCGCATCACTGAAACACTAGATGAATAACACAGATATAAAATTTCACTTGGATTTATTTTGTAATTCGAAGCTGTTTACTAATTTAATATTAAATCGAAATAATTTTCATTATTATGTCTGTCAGATGCTTTTGCATTTTATTTGATGGTATTATACGGTCCTTCACTCTTCCACCACCACCATCACCAGAACAGCACGCAAATACAAACACTGTACAAATGAAATCTCGTGAAATATATTTATTGTGGCAATAAAATTGTGGATTGTTTATTCATTTTTGTTGAAAAGATTTGTGCAATTCCATTTGTATGTTTTACTGCTGTACACTTGTTAAATATGGCATGTGAATATGTATGTGCTGTGCACGTCATGTATCCGTACAATGGGGAAGACGAGTGCATAAAGGCAGTTGAGTTTAGTGCCGTGATTTTAACAGCACTCGGGGTATTTTGCAATGTGTTTTACAAATGGCATTTGATCTTTGTTGATCTAGAATGTGTGCATGTAATAATAGTTTTAAAACAAACTTTTGACTGGTGCATGACGCTACCCAAGTCGCGGATTTGAAAATGAAATAGCGATTCTTGTTCAGACACATTTATAGTATTTCGTAGCTCAATTGTAAAACTTGCAGTCGAACGGCTACCAACTACAAATCCGTCAAAGTCGAAATTGTCTGAAATTGGAACCAAACTAGATGTGGGCAGTAGCAACAGACTAATCTTTGAATCTCATAGCTGTTGGGCCAACCATATTCAAATCATAATCATTTCATTCTTACAAATGTTTGCTTTATTGAATTCACATTCTGTAATTTGTTATCAAAACATGACATCATTAACACATCATCGAATTCCAACGAAAACAATTATTCACTGCGAGAAAGTAACTCAGTTTACTCTTAATATTGTGTGAACTTACTTTTAGCCAGAAATAAATGCTTTATCAGGGCAGACGTTAGTACAAGCGAATGGCGAGTTTTTTTTTCAGTGCCAAAAATGTTAGTACATTATAAGCAGAATTTCAAAATAATATTAGAGATGATTTGGCAAGTTTACTCGAATTAACTGACTCAAACCGAAATTCGAGTTCAGCGATAATAGTTCAGATATCAAATTTGAGTTATAAATCAAAACATCACCTTTATTTCCTAAGTGTAGGAAATCATCCAAAATATTGTGCCAGCAATAAAGGTTCATTTTCATCAGTTCGTTCATTAATGAACGATGTAATAGAGCAGCGGCATTCGTCCAACAAATTCAAATTTGTGATTTCGATTATATGACTATTAACGTTTGCCTGTGATTGTGCTACTGAATTTGTGCGAGCTGGCACACTGTGAAATTATTAGCACCACTACAAATAAAAGTGTTACAACGAATAGCACCACAGCATCTGCAAATAACAAGTCAAAAGGATCGCTTTAAGATGACCTCCGAGCAGTTGATAGCGTTAATTTCCACATTCTTTCTAACCTTTTAAAATTTATAGTTTACAAATTTTACTACTGAGCTACAATTGTGTTCGAACAAGAATCACTATTTGATTTTCAAATCTACAAGAGAAGCCTAGCGACATGCAAATTGTATTTTTACTTCATTCACGAGTTTGTTGGCTTTGCTATACATCTGGGATGCTGTATGGGTCTTTCTATTGTTTTCCTACCACTGATTTGTGTTCTGATTCTTTATATGGACGCGTCAGTAGGAAAAGGCAGTTGGTCTAAGTTTGCGTGGCAAAACGGTGTCATACAAGAAAAACATGTGGGAAATACGATTTTCCTGAATAAATGATGTCATTTATTCATCACAGCACAGTGTACTGTACAGCTGTATGCAAAATAGCCACCGTGAATCTTCAACACGAAAATAAGACTAACAATCGTCGCGAACCAGGTGATTTATGTTTAAGATTTTACTTTATTTAACAGAAACATCGGTGTAACCGCAATTGCTACACATCTTTTCATATGGAAATTTATGGGCTCTGATTTGCGAAAACGCTTAATTTCAATTTAGATAAAACCACCACACAGTGTCATGCGACACGCTTGACTCTTTTCCCATGTTAAATCAAAATTCGGTAACATTTGTGTTTGACGTTACCACCAGGAAGTATGCAACGTTTTGCTGAGTCGAAGAGACGTGCATCAATTTAACAGGTGTTTGCTTTGTTAAAGCCCAGAACACACAAGAATTAATCAAGCATATTGGATGAAGGTAAAAGATGAATTTATTGAGTACTAATGAGCTCAAAAATATGCTTTCATCAACATGGTTAGCTTAAGCTACTCATTTGCTCATATGAAATATTCAATTTGTCAAAACAGCGTAGCAGCACGCACAGGTGACCTTGAAGATAAGATTCTAACACCGGAGACTTTTTATTCTGTTAAACCACAATTTATTATCTTATGAAATGATTTACTTGGTTCACTATGTATGCTTTTGGGTACACATTTGTGTCTTTTCAACACGTATCATTTCCCAAGCGTGCGAGGATTCACATTAGCTAATTAATAAACTCTGGGAATGGTATGCAAATGACATGTGATTTGTTTTAATTGCTTACTTGCATATGTTCAGATCACTTTTCAAGTAAATTATTTCATTTTTTTTCAGAAAAATTGTCTTCATGAGATAAAAAAGAGAACAAGAGAATTTTATTCACAATAGAATGGATATTTTATTTTATTTTTATTTTATTTTATTGGTTTCTTATAATGGTGAGCAGAACAGGTTGCCCCAATTACACTATTCACCAGTTTGTTTGAATTATTAATTTAGTTTGACTAGTAATTGACTTGTATATGAAGAGACAATATGTTTTCCTTTCTTTTGTTTGTTCTTATACTCTAGAGTGATCGCAGTTGAGTGATATTAATTTCTCAAGGGGGCGATTTTATGCTTTAATCAATCATGCGTTGAAAACGCATTTTTGTCAACACTTTTATCGAGACGGAATAAAATTTCATGAATGTCAATTGTTGGAAATATCAAGAAATACCAATGGTGCTTAACATTCCTATCTCGGTAATGTAAACGATGTGGTAGTCTCGCAAGACCACGCCATCTCGTTTTGCCATGATCAAATTAAACAAATAATAAACATTAATAGTTGTATTTTTGCATGTTGCTATGTCTCTACACAGTTCGCCACCAGTGTGGACGCAATAGCGAAGTCGAATGCTCTCTTACACAAGTAAATAACATAGCAATATAGATGAATATAGATGGCGTGAATTCTATTTTCCACTAATATTTTCGAACCGTTAGGCACCATTGAGAAATACAATGAATTTTGATAATTTTAAAATGATTCGTTTGTGTAACGATAGCATCAAATTCAATGGTCAATTTATCCACAGCATGTTCAAAGCCATAAAATCAATTTGATGTTTTTAGACAAGAAAACTTTAAATTAGATTTTAATTAAAGCTTTAGACGTCAACAAAACACGAAAAAGTCCCTAAGGATTTATAATAATGATATTTCAATAAAATGAAATATTGGAATATGGATTCAATATCTCTACTATCACGCATCGAATGAATGACGATGCAGAAAATAAACACACACATTTGAAATGAGCATGAGAAAAGTTTTGATTTGATTTATTATTTGGATAATATTAGATTGGCATCAGACGATGTCGAGGCATCATTGTGAATTGAGTCATCCTGCAACAAATTCCAATCTCAACAAATAATTCCAATGAAATGTCAACACAAAAAATGAGCAAAAAAAAACATTGAAAGAAGCATGCTCAAAATTGAACTACGATTTGCATCGATCGGAAAGAGCACACAGTAAAATCCGTATATAAAATAAGTTGTTAACAATATTTGCTCCCACCCTCCTCATTTTGATGGCATTTCCTTGAGGAATTTTGATCTTATTACACTCTAATTGCATATTAGTTTCGTGTACATCACGAAAATGTTACCATTTTAATGAACAAACAAAAGGATGAACCAACTGTACACCATTTGAAATGATGACATCAGCGTCTGATAAAATGAGCATCAATGATGAAATGATATATTCTTGGAAATTGTGTCTACAGGCAAAAAGCGATTTTTGCTTCTTAATTAACAAATGAAAACCCCTTTTTCAGTCACAGCAAATATTGACTCACGGTCTCTCTCTCTCTCTCTCTCTCACACACACACACTCCGTGTGTGTGTTTGCATTTTGCGTTTATCAAGAATCTAAATTTGGAATATCATTTGCACTCGGTATGAATGAAGATTAAATTCATTTTTCGTTGTGAATAACAACTTGTGAGAACTCAATGAAATTGGACTGTCGTCTACTGAGCATCCGTCTTCATACAATTTTAATGAATTCACATGAATTATTATTTTGTGTAATTATTTTCCACTGGTTTTTTAAAAATTTGTTCGGCATTTTGCAAGTGAATGTGCCAAAAAATGAGCGTCCAGCACAAAAATAAGTGCTTAAAAGACACGTAAATGCGTGATCAATCGTAATTGCCTCTTCAATTACTTGAATGAATCTGTAATCAATTTGGTTGAATGAGTCGAGAACATGAGAAAAAGCAGCTAAAATATGCGGCGTAGATAATTCTATGAAATTTAAAGATTACACAGTATACACTCGCCTCTCTGTGCTCCTACTACTTTTCGTCGTCACTAAATAGAAATTTCCTTAGAAACAATGTAAACAATACGTATAAAAAGGGAATTGAAAAGCATAAGAGCCAAACAAACAATGATACAGTGGCGATAGGGCGGCAAATGGGCATTGAAGAAAAAAATCATCGCTTTATCGGTATGCGAGATGTGCTGTGGCATTGAAGTGGAGCCAATGCATACTACGTGTTTCAATACATGCCAATCTAAGATTTATTGCTTTCATAATCACCTTTCTACAAAGAACAATACAATTCTGAATATAAATTACCAAATTAGCAATAAAGATTGCTCAGTGCCTATGCTCTAGTATAAATGTAAATACTGTTTTTTGTTGTTGTTTGATTCGTCCAAAGTTGAATTCGTCTATATGTTTCGATGCTTTAGTTGCACGGACACTTGCTCATGTATTACAGTCTCATCGATGAAATTCTCCAGCCGACGTGAGAAAAATTGATAACCAAAACTGAATTTCAGTCTCTGATTTTTGTTCTTATGGTCGTTTGAATGAAGCCAAGAAGACCACGGGCAACTACAAATTCAAACTAATATATTTTGTTCACATAAAATCACGCACACTTGCCAAAAGCCTGCATTTAAAAATGGAACCGAAGTGGCGATGATATATTTTGAAACAATATACACCATGAATCCATGATGGTCCATGATGCACACAAATAGTCTTCGGATGACTCAGAATACTACAAAAGAACATTAATAATCTCATGGAAATTGGCATTGTGTTTACAATTGTGTTCAAGCATTCGATGGCTATGTAATCGATGCGATGAATTATTGGCCGACGTGTGATTAGACAATTTCTCAATCGATGGTTCGAAAGCACAATTTAAATTGCTCAATACAAAATGGTCGCGGGTAGATCTGTTGTATCAATGTCTGTACACTGTACAGTGTACAATATACTCTACTCTGTGTACACCATTAATAACTCTCATTAATAACTTGAGGGCATCTACCGACGATGCATTCGATGAAATGAAACTGTGTTTGCCCAATAGAATGTCCTTCGATTTGATATGCAGCCGACGTTCAAGCCGTAAGCGATTTGATGATGGGACGTGCAATAAAACACACGCATTTGTCCATTGAATTTATTTGCGGTGCAGTGATTGTCAGCAATGACAATGTAAAATAGCAATTCGCCATGCTTAGGTGTCTGAATTGAAATACAGTGGTCATTCGATGCCAGTGCCGGTGACACTGTCTCGAGAATGCACATTTGTGGCTTGGAATTCCAAATATGACAGTAAATCTTTGAATGTCTACAGTATGATTTAATTGCTTCGAGTAAAAACAGTTTAATCATTTCACTTTATGAATGTGTTCAATGTATTCTCCAGAAAAGACAGAATATTCGACCCGTGACTCCAGCCGGAACCAGCCGGGCCACCGCGATTCAATCCTTGTCCAATTCCATGAACAATGCCATAGCAAACAGCTCAGCCGGTACCCTGTTAGTGGGTTCGGCTGTGGGATTATGTCCGTCCAGCCGGAACTTTGTATTCAATCGTTATTTCACCCATTGAACATGGGCGTACCCAGGAATTCGCTCAGGGGGGGGGCAAAATTCGGTTTCAGGGGGGGGGGCAAAATTTGGCTAGGGGGGGCAAAATGAAATCTATTCAAATTTGAATATTTAATTGGCCAGCTGTATCTTATTTATGTTAAAACTGACAAAACATTTATTTCCATCGTTCTCAAATCAATTCAATACTAATTTTCTAGGGTTGGCTGCAAATTTATCAAGTACATCTTCTAAAAATTCAATTTATAACATAGATCCATTATTTCGCAGTCATTTTTTGACCGGTGAGCCGATTATCACCCATTGTAGATCGTAGCCAAGTTTTGATTCTCCTCAATGAGCTGAATGAGCGTTCAACGGTACAAGTGGTACATGGAAGAGATATGACTGTCTTCAACGCTCGCTGAATGGATGGGAAGAAATCATTTGCTTCTTTTAACACATCTATCAAATCAATATCGTTGAGTTCCTGTTCCTCTTTCAACTTCCATGATTCAAACCATTGCTCAATTTCGTTCTTCAAGTTTGGTAATTCATAAAATTCGGCCGGTTCAATCATTTTTAATTTCAAGTCCTCTATGCCAGTTTTTCTAGAAAGGGTGTAAAGAAAGCAGTGTATAAGCTGGTGAATTTTCATTCGAAAATCGAGATTCCAATGAGCTTATCAATGAATCTAAATATGGAATCAAATTGATTTTTTTAAGTAATAAGAAAAATCTGTTGCTGGCTGATTTGAGCGATGTTTTTGGAGACCAGTTAACCTTGGTAATTTTAGATCAATCTCAATTTTGTCGGCCAATTCTCTTGCATCATGCACAATATCTTTTATTTCTTTATCAGGATTTTCACGAAGTTGAGCAAAATCTTGCACAATTCTCTTTATGTGTGCTGCGCATCGAAAAATATCCATACTCTCGATGAATAAGCAAATTTCAAAAATTTGCCCAAAAGCAAATCCAGGGGGGGGGGCAAATGCCAGCAACACACACAGTGCGTTTGACTCCAGATAAACCCCATAAAAAATTGAAAACACAATTATTTCTAAAAATTTCCTTTTGGCATATTTTATTGACCCATAAGCTAAGACGCAATTTTCTAGAATATTCCACATTTTTGAAACGCACACATGTATTAAAATTCTAATTTCGATCTCGATGTTGAACAGTTTTTACACGATCTTTATTTGATCAATATTTTTTATCGACTGAACTGTTCGATGAAAACATGGCAAACTGTGCAACAAGTTAGGGCAACAAACCAGTAAGCAATGCGTGCAATTCAAATATACCGTGTTGACTGTGGACCTTCACATGTTGTTGTGAGTTTCGATTACAGTGGGAATACTGCGTGCCCAAGTGTGTAGCAAACATGTCACTGCTCTCATGATGGTTCTGTTGTGTACCGACGAAAACAATTACCCAACCAATCTTCATTTTTTTAGCTTTTTATTCTTGATGGCATTTTCATGAATTGAAATTGAGTTCACGTTTTCGAATGGGACGAATCTGATTAGGGATTTAACGCATCAGAACTAATTTCGCATCTTACCGTATTTGTGAACTTTGATTTGAGTACCTTTTTGGCATGCAACCAATAATGCATGCATATTGAATTGAATGAAATAATAAGCATTCGTTTGAAGTCTCTATCAGACATGGATTTTAGGGAATTTATTCAAACAATTACTTATGAAATAAAGGAATAAATTTTATCTTTATCAAAATTGAATATGAAAATGATTCCAAAAACTAGAAATTGTATTTGTTACACAAGTTTTATATTACTGTAAAGTGTCCAAATTAGAATACACTGACCTAATTAGAATAATGGCTATAATACGCAAACCAAAGCTTGAAAATTAATTTCCTTATGCTAAATCGGTAGGTTTTAACCTTAACTATCGATTTAGCATAAAGAAATTAATCTTCAAGCGTTGGTTTTCGTATTATAGCCATTATTCTAATTAGGTCAGTGTATTCCAATTTGGACACTTTACAGTAAAGGTTTTAATGATAATGTTCTAACGTGTAAACCATTCACATGGTTTTCAATTTTAGCTTAAAATATAGATTATATATTTTTTTGCCTTTCGTTTTCACCAATTTTCATATTCGCGCGATAAAATCGAAGGCGTTTCTGTGGGCCGCCACTATATACAGTTCAAACTGTATATCTTTTTTTGCATTAAGTTCAATTTACAGTTTAGCGAAAAAAAATTCAAATTTCAAATTGATTTTTGATACATTAAAAAGGGTCCCTAATCGGATTCATCGTTGCTACTTGAATCGGAATCAGGGAATCCTGAACAATAGGAATTGTTCCTATCAAATTGCAGAATATATTCAATTTTTACTTGGTTTTCTCTCTGAATCATATATTTATTGTAAAACTCAAATTTCCGAGGGAAAATAGAAGATGCAACTGGACCACAACACATTTCTGCACCATTAAACTCAATAACGTCATTAGCCACATTAGAAAACAGATCTCCCGGTTTAAATATGGAATTTATGCCGTTTTCAAGCGGAAAAACTTGATCTTGATTTAGATACATTGGACCAACTTCTTGTACATTTCCAAGAGCAACGCGACAAACGAGCAAAACAGGCCTTTCGATTTGATAAGTTTGATAGGCAGAAAGTGCCATCGATGCACAATCCCAAAAATATATACCAACGCCATGAAATCGATTTTCACTATGAATATGACGCGGAGCCATACGTAAACCTTCACGTAATATGCCCAAAATATTGCACGGAAATGTAAAATGGTACAGCAAACGTTGATTTGGCATATCTTTGGTGAACGCAATGTCTGCCTCTGATGTGACCTTGAAAGCATTTGCAAGGTTAAAAACCCATTCATTGGAATGTTGTGTTTGTGTTATGCATCGATTAATATTTTGAAATTCTTCAGTATTTTGGTTAATTTCATGGAGCTGAGTTCGAAGCCAATAACGTGCAAAATAGTCAATTGGATTGATCGTACTCCGTACTCCAGCATAAATTGATTCTAAAGCTGATCGTAACCTTGAAACAACTTCAATTTTATTGCCGAGTATTTGTGAATTATTTATCACGTGAAGGCGCTCTAATGATCCATTTTGGGGAATCATTTCATAAAATCTTATTGTCAAGCGTACATCAAACAATTGACGTCTAGTCAATTGTTGCCTTATTGTATTTAGTACATATTCTGCTTGTTCTATTTGATTGATGTTGAGAATTCCAGTCGGCATATATTCATTCAATAAATCCATTAAAAGACGTCCAACTGCCTCTGGTAGTTGTGATTCTGGTTGGCCGAAAATTAAGTGTGCAGCATTGAGGAACACCGCGTTAACGGAATAAAATCCATTTTGGATTTCGCGGAAAAAAATTTCGTTTTGGAAATTAACGAGATCAGCATGAATTGCGGCTCTCGTATCAGGAAATCCGGGCATACCGATCCTGCCGTGACCCCGAACTGACAAAACTCTGAAATGAAAAAATAACATTGGTTACAATGATATTTAATAAAAAAAATTTGATTCAAATTAATGACTCCATGGTGTGATCGTTGCAATATTGCTGAAGAATATAAATATCTAACACATTACTCAATACTCACCCATCTCCATATCGAACGACGATATACTTATGGAATGTATTTTCAATGCACTGAAGGTTGGCCGCTGAAAATTGAACTCTGCACAGCACAACGAATCCCAATAATTCCTAAATTTCGGAAATTCATTCAAAACATACAAGCAAAAGTTTAAATAATCTAATAACAAAGAATTTGAAAAAAAAATGGTTTCATACTAACATTAAAGTTTGTTTCCCGTTGAAATAAAATATTTCTAGCCACAATTTCTGCATTGTCCATCGCTCAATTATAAAGTCTAGTACAAAGTTGTGCAAACCTTGTTAAGAAATAACGAAGAATATCGGATTTTGTTTATAAAGAAAGAGACAAATCTATAAATCCCTTAAATTCTCGCAACAGGCTTTGAAGTACGGTCAATTGGCTTAAGATTTCTGTCAATAAATTAAAACGAATTAAAGTAGAGATATAATCAAAATCAAGCGATAAAATGAGTTATCACAAAAACACATGTGTAATATGCTTATCTATAATATAATTGCGATCGCATCACGATAGCTTATTCAACTGATATCGGCGCAATTAAAATCGTTGGCAATTAATCGCATACAAATGCACCAAGGTTTACATATGTATGGAAAGGAATTATTATGTATTTTGTATGCGACTCCATGTCGTCGACTCGTATAATACGACTTGAACTTTCACGCTCTATTTGTAATACAAGTTATATGCATTCGATTGTTTTGTTCATGCATTTCATTGATGCTTAAATCTATCATTAACGATTCGTAAAATGTAGCTGTTCGAAATGAGACAACTTTGTGTATGCATTGAGTGTAGCAAAAAAAATGTAAATATAACTTAAAAATATATCAAACGACTTGGAACGTTCACGGATCACAATTTGTTCAAAAATGCCACTTACTTTAGAATTTTATCAATTAAATATAAAACATTCCACATTATCATGAAATTTGCAGAAAAAAAATGTCTTTATTGAGTCAATAATAATATTGGCGAAAACTTTCACGAAATTTTCCTTAAGAAAAAACAATTCAAGTTTATTAATTAACTTTACTAGACATTTTCAAAGTTTTTGAGATGTACAAATGTTACACACTTTTCACATTTATATTAATATGTCACTAAAATCTTACTTTTAATTGAATTTGAATTGGATAGAAAATATCTGTATGTAAGTATTCCGTCAAAAATTCACTTTCTTCGCACTACGTATTTAAATATTGCCATACGACGTTCATCTGATCAACTGAATGGTTCGCTTTATTTCACATATGATCACTGCAATCTATGAACCAGTATAGTTGTACGTCCATGAAAATATACAATATAAAACTGAAATGGTTTGCGCCGTTGTTTAATTTCGTTTTGCGTAATGTGCATTGTAATAGCCATTCTGTATTTCATTCGATAACATTAGGAAAAAAAAAAAAACATTAAAAAAGTAACCGGATTTTCTTTTGTAATTACTTCGCGGTTTTGTTTTGTGTGAATTTTGTGCACAAAACAGAATGTGCATTGCCCAAGTGTTCAGTAAATGAATTGCTGGTCACACGGTCAACAATATTCTCAATTTTTCGTAATGAGACTAAAAAAAATTCATTTTTTTTCGACTGTTAATACTTGCACAATTTACTTGATGGTGATTGTTGGTGTTTATCAATGCATTATATCCACTCATGATATTTAAATGTCAGACAGAAGAGTTTTCGCACACATTCAGCTTTAACTTGGAACCTTGCGACAGTGTTCAAAAATCGCCTGTAATTTAACACATTTTTTTTCGCTATGTATTCACGTTCGTTTTCGAAGATTACGGGCTGTTGTTCAAATATACGAATGCAATATAAACACACAAGCATACATTAATCGTTTCTTCTGTTTTGAACAAGAATCAACGAGAATGAGTGAGAAGAAGAGAGGAAGAGCGCATGCGATTTTGGTTTTACGATTTCTGGTATTACGGAGTTGCGTACAATTCTTGGCAATCTCCTTGTTTCTTTTATTTAGTCTTTCTCGCTTGCTTCTCATTATATTATTACAGATATTGTAAGCTAGCCTCATGTTTCTCCGTTTTATTCAGTTTCTTGCCGTATTTATATTCCACTTTCAATTAATGATATTATATCATGGAGCCTTTCAAAACCAAAATGTATATTAACCTAACGTTGCATTTATTAAATTTTATCAACAGTAAGAATGAACGAGTGGTTTTGTTATATAATCACATATTCGTTTTCGTTATTGTTTCGTCCACGGCTCACTTTGAATGGTTTTTATTTCTATAAAGAGAGATGGATAGATACAGATGTATATTTCCATCTCTTTTTGTTTTATGTTCATACCAAAAAAAACCTACAACATTAGTTTTGATATCGCCCCGTGGTTTCGTCACTAAAACATGTAAATGTGTATATTAACATTGAAATCATAAATCAAATAATAATAAATGTGTGTCAATTGACATAATTCCAATTGAAATAATAATTTATGCGTCGTCTGATCCGCACGAAAAGTCAAATTAAAACGCCAAATCAAGTCCGTGCAAAGTTACATTTCACCATGGTCTTGCAAGAGCGTAGCATTAATATGCATCAATGTCAAATTGATATACACAAACGAAATCACAAATGCTAGAAAATAGACTCTGCTTTACGGCCATTGCCAACAAATCGATGAAATGGCAATAAATCGGAGACAAGACTGGAGACCCCCGTTCATGACATAACATAAGTGAAAAGAATGATATTGCAAAAACTAGACGAGACACGCGAATCGTCGATTTTGTGACAAGCATCATCTTAATTCACTAAATCTAATTTATTGCCGGCAATTAATTCATTCACCAGAAAATTAATTACTCAATCCGTTCCACTAAAACTTATTTTATGTAATCACAATTTCTGCGGCGTTGATTTTAACGTATTTTCGCTCAATGATTGCAAAATGTGTGGAAATGGCATGGGTGGAGTTTTTATGCATAACACCATTTTTTTTTTTTTTTGGTTTTCTCTCGTTGTCGTTATCCGAAGTAAAGTAAAAAGACCACAAGAAACTTTGGACGGTATTTATGACTTCATTGCCGTTTCATATTTTTTTCTCTACTTTTTTCCCGTTTTGCCGTCTACTTATCGCATGAGCATTCAACGTATTGCTTGTGAGACTGGATGGGTAAAAGATTTCTATAGAAACGTGAGAAATGCGATCATTTGCCATCGAAAAGAACTTTACCTCTCGAATGTAAGTTTCATAGTTTGTAATTCTGTTGACACGGTTTGTTGACGAAGTCAAGACGTTTAATGTTCTGACTGCAATTCGAACATTTTCTTTTCAACTTGAATCACGTTCTATCTAGCAGCATATTCGTTAAGTTTGTTGAGCGCTTCTGTACAGGCTCCCAAAAAATACCGATAAAAGAAAAAAAAACATTTATACGAATTTGTTCGTGTCTCTCAACTGAAATATTCAACCATGTCATTTTTTGTTGGCTGTTGGTAGCGTTTGCACTTACGAGAGATAGATGATCAAACGAATTTAAAATATAGCTCAGGTTTTAAGTAGGCAATAAAAAAATATGGCGCACTCGGTCGAAATACCTCCCTCGTAACCGGTTGGGTGCTGTTGATATGCATCAAATAATAAAATTGTGCAAGGTGGTGATGACATTGCAGTCGAGCGATTTTCAACGGTTCTTTTTCTCTGTCTTTTCATTTTTTTCGCATTTTCACGTGAATTTATTTGATTATTCGGCTGTAAAATACACATTTTCGACTGCTATTTTCAGCATCAAACCCATGGAATAAAGGATAGTTGGCAACATAACCGAACTATGGCAACAACGTCTGCATTAAGTTTATAATATCATCAAACATTTACTGTAGCGCTCCTTACCAGCCAACGGGGCTTTTTTAGCCATTCGAGAAACAAATAAAAAAACACACGGAGCAAAAATGAATCCATAATACGTGTCTGAATATAGCAAAGAATGTGAACAAATTGCCTGAATAATAAACATGGATGTTGTTGCGATGAATACTGGTACTCAAGGACATTTTAAAGCATAAGCTGCAATAAACATTTTCGAGTTCATTGTTTTGTTCGAGACTTTCATTGATGTGACGGTGCGCATTGTGAAAATGCATGAGAAAAACAGCGATAGAGAGAGAGAGAGAGAGAGAGAGAGAGAGCCGAAAGTGATGTTCATTTTCCTCTTCATATGCTTAATGGATTTTATTCTTGGATACGCACTCAAATACATATACTCATAGATTATTTATAGTTATAGACTGAATGCTTAATGTTGGCTTCATTTATATTTGAACACCGGTATGATGGCACTGTGTAATTTTGTGCATGATTTTCCGCCCGAAATCCACTGGAAAATTATCATAAAATATTAAATTCACATTCACGCCACGGCTGAATCATGCACACCCACAAACACAAACACACACACACACATCAACTAACATTAGTATGGAAGTTAAATCATCATACGAAAACCATCACGTTTTCCATCGCCAACCATTTGAGCACTATTTTTTTTTTATCTGGCCATTTTAATATAATCTGATAAAACCAGTCGTCCAATAATAAAAAAAATATATGAACAACTTTACAATTAAATCGATTGGTTTGCTCCATTTATTAATTTCCATCGAATGAAAACATCATAATTTCAACCTCATAAATTTGCATTTATTTTTATTTATCCCAATGCGCTCGGATTATTAGATCCAAAATTTGTTCAATATTTAACTTTTAATTGGATATAAATTTTATTGTTTTAATTACTATATAATTCCTCCACTTATGAACACTAAAAAACATATACTCACACTATAAACAACACGCGTCCAATTTATAGATGGACTGGAGTACTGGCGGTTACAATTTATGAACTTGAAAAAAAGTGATTAAAACCAATCTATGATGGTCGAAAACGTATGCTTGGTTCTATGTTACTGGTTTTTTTTTGCGCGCCCTCTCTCTCTGTCTATCACTCAACTCGTTGGCTCATTTTTGTGCTGTAATTATGTAAAGTCAATTATGTTGCATTTTTCTTGTACATTTAAATCAAAAATACATCAACTTTGTAATTAATTTATTCAAAACAATTGTATTTAATATCCATTTGTGTGCAATTTCGAAATGATTATTTAGCTTTTGAATGCTTGAATTTGTATTCACCTATAAATGCCATTTTGATTGATAATAGCATCCAGTGAATATTCATATTCAAATCATGGGCGTACCCAGGAATTCGCTCAGGGGGGGCAAAATTCGATTTTAGATGGGGGCAAAATTCGGCTAGGGGGGGGGGCAAAATGAAATCTATTCAAATTTGAATATTTAACTGCCCAGTTGTATCTTTTTAATGATAAAACATTTATTTCCACCGTTCTCAAATCAATTCAATACTTAATTTTTTTTGGGATGGCTGCAAATTCATCAAATACGTCGTGAAACATCTTATTTTTGTTTTGATTAACTCCCATAAAAAAAATCAAACTTCATTGCTGTGGTGTGGCTGCTCCATACACTGCAAACGCTAGTTTGCCGCTTTAAATTAGTGTACAGCACATAGACACACTAATACCAAGCAGCAATGAAGCAGCAAGTAGTGTGAAGCAGCAGCAGAACAAGCAATATTAATAGTGTGAGTGTTATTCGTGTGAGTGCACACTTCATCTGTTGGTGCTGCTGCTGCCTCACACTACTTGCTGCTACATTGCTGCTTTGCATTAGTGTGTCTATGTGCTGCACACTAATTTAAAGCGGCAAACTAGCGTTTGCAGTGTATGGAGCAGCCACACAACATCAGTGAAGTGTGATTTTTTTTATGGGACAGCTGTCTTCCTGTGCACGTTTAAGATGCAATTTCCAAGGCGCACGATTAAGATCGTAGATGATTGTAATCGTCGAACGATTTATTTCACTTCGAATGCAAATTAATCGTGTACGATTACTCAATTGAATACTATTGTATTGATTATAATCGTTCAACGATTGTGAAAAAAGTCAACGATTATGATCGTGCACGATTCGCTTTTTATCAGTTTCTAAGACGCACGATTATGGCAAAAATCGTATACGATTGTAATCGTGACCAATCGTGCGCCTTAAAAATTGCACCTTTAGCATGTATAAACCTTAAATACATGTGTAAAAATTCCGATTTTCACCCATTATAGAACGTATCCAAGTTTTGATTCTGCACAATGAGCTGAATGATCGTTCAAAAATTTGCTCACACCAAATCCAGGGGGGGGGCAAATGCCCCCCCCTGCCCCCCCCCTGGGTACGCCCATGATTCAAATTAGTATTGTAGATTAAAATTGAAATTTTGATTGTTTATTGTTCGTTCAAATGTTCGATGCAGATAATAATCATGTGACTAGTTTCGATGATTATCGTTTGAACCGGTCAATAATGGTAATGCACCCATAAAATGAGGAATACCCACATTTATCAACCATGAACCCATCTTTTTGTTTGATCCTCATTCGACATATCAATTTGCAACTCAATCCCTCATTAATTCGATTGCCAGTTTACCGGTGTTCTGGACGTTTCTAGTGTTTTATTGGTATGGAAAAACAAAACACATTTTTTTTCAGATTAGACTGAAAATAATAATTTTCTGAATAAAATCCCTTTATTAAGATATAACATATAAGTACCCCTGAAGTACTCTACTTTTTTTTCACTCGCATTGCCAAATTCTGCTTCATCTATAATCAACAAATTCTGTTTCATATAGCTAAAATATAATTCATTGGACTACAGGTGTATTGCACACTGTAAACGGTTGCTTTAAAATGATTTTAAATTGGTAAATAGAAATATGTCGAATAAAACCATCTGATTATCTGTTTGAAATTTATTACTTCGTGATAATCCCATGTCCAATGTCCATGGCATACAGGTTCGCATAAAACTAAAGTTCTTTAGGCTACTTTCAAAAGTTCAGGGATTTTTTTCTTTCCAGCCATATCCATATGCTACAATTTGTTCATTTTTCCATCTGAAAATGGTTTATATTTTCGATTTCATGTGATATGAATGAAATTGCTTTTAAAAATATACTATTCAGTGAATATGGCACAGGATTTCAGTATTCTTTTTTACCTCATTTTATAAAGCTGGCCAAAGATTCATCTCGAATTGCGATAAACTAAAGAGTTTTAGCTCCTTTGCGCACTTGTGTGTCGTTGGTTAAATGATAGGTTGGCATTTTCTTTTGTAAATTTCCAAAGTTGTGTGACTCGCTTTGGGATAAGTAGATTAATGCATGGTATATACATATCGTACGGTAAATCAAGAGCGTGACCTGGGTCTCATTTGCATCCGTGATTTTTATCAACAATTGTGCGAAGCGACAACATATCCAGGTCTAGATCCAGGACCAATGTTTGACATCGAATTGTTTGTGTTCAGTTGATGAATTGTTGGTTGTGTGTAATAAATTGTTCACAAAGTACTGGATAAATGTGAGAATTTTAAACCAGCATTTTCAGTCTTAAAAGAAGAAGCGTAGCCACGCTTGATAATAATCCAATTGTTAAATTAGTGCTTTGCATTCAGAAAATTTATTTGATGACACCAAATGTGCATGACACAACAATGCCATGAAGTTTTCTTAAATGGCAAATCATGAGAAAATGCGCTCGGTAACCAGTGCTCGGTGCCAGTTAGGGAGCGTGCAGAGTGAATGGCATGGAATAAAAACGAATGATGAAAATTGCATAGTCAAATATTTATAAGAGTAAAAGTGCGACGAATGTATTTTTTGGGTATACGCCGGAAGCCAACGTACATTACTGCCATACTGCCACGACATACTCACAGCACCATACACACATACTCACAAACACATATACATAATGAAACAATAAAGGAATCAAAGGAAATTTACATAATCAAAAACATTAACAATGCAAAGGAAATATAATAATTCGAGAGGATTTACCAGCAATAATAATAATAAAATTATTGCCGTTGTTGTCGTTTGTTTTTGTCGGGGGCGATGTTGTTGTATTTATGATTAGTGAATCTGATTACAGGTTTAAAATAGTACGATTTTGTCATTAAGACGCGCTATTCTATTGTTTGGCGAAAAGTTTACCCGGTTTCATCTCTTTCAGTTATTTCAAAGTGTGTGTGTGTTTGTGTCTCGAGCAGAGCCTGATTCTATGCAAATGCTGAATCTCATAGCGTTGTGATCTTATTTGGTGGTGGAAAACGCGCACAGCATTCGTGCGTTTAGATGGAACGATACAGTTTCTTATTTTGGATGACATTTTCATCCGGTCGACCCACATGTGTGTATGCTGTGTATGTGTTACATATTTATTCACTGAAATTTTAACGTTAGTCATGCAATTGCATGTTATTTGCGGGCAAAAACATACAACAAATTTTTATTGGAGGATTTTGTGGCTTTAAAACTTTTACGTGTGTGAATTTCATTGTCTGGTATTGTTTCAAACGTGATTCAAGGCAATTTGTGTTTTCTTCTTTCCGTTTTCATTTTGTTATATTAAATTCACTGTGTGTACATGTTAATAGCTGTGTTTGTGACTTTTGTCTGGCTCATATTAACCAATGTGAAAGTTTACCGTAATATTAAAAAGTTTTTTTGCTTAATTTCTCTTGCAAGCGACGATACACAGTGATAAAAAAAACCACAGTGATTATATATTGAAACGACTTATTTTAAGATGAATGTGTTAATATTAAATGTGGTTTGAGCCTATGTATAATACAAATTGTTTTGAAGTCAATTAATGTGACGGCAAAGCAAAAACAGGAGATTTTATGGGTTTATTAGGTCAATGGCATTTCGCTTCGATGCACTATTTCTATCGATTTGTAACATTTCACATATTTTTCATTTTAATAATACGATTTTTTTGCATCATCAATCAAAAAAACAGCAATACCGAATAACTAGAACTAGTGAACATGAACATTTGAAGGAGTGCAATAACTTAATAAGTTGAACTTATGGCCAATAATTGACTTACCCGTATTTTTTATATGCTGACGGCCAACGAATGCAAAACAATAAATCCGGAATTTATCTGGAAATACGCGTAAAATTTAAATCCGGATTGAAAATAATAAAAACCGGATTCAGGTAAACCGAAACCGTATTCATTGTCGAAAATCCAGATTCTTGAAGACCTATTTTGATAGAAGTCCGAATTGATGGAATTCAAGCACTTACGGTGACCATGAGTATTTTTTTAATTTGCTATCAATGAAATCCTAGGTAAATCCCGAACTGTTCGCTTGTTTGTTCGTTCGTTCGTTGGCTTGTTCGTTGTTCGTAGAAATAAAAATCCAATTTTTCCAATAATTTATTTTATAAACAAATCATAAGGCTTCGTATTATTAAAAAAGTGAGTATTTGTTTTTTTCTCTGCGGAAATCAATCAATTTTATTCATAATTTGCGTATTTGTTTTTGACTAAAATCCAGTTATGCGCCATATCTGGGTATTTTTATAGGGCATCGAAAATGTCCCTTTTATTTGTTTGTTCTTTGCAACAAAACAGTATAAAAAATTCCCAGATACAGCACAAAATTTGATTTTATCCAAAATCAAATATGCAAATTATGAATAAAATGATTGATTTTCTGCTGAATTTTCCTTGTAGATTGTAATTCCTAAGAAGAGTAAATTCCTTTCTATCTCGTGTAAACACTGTTGAACCAAACAGGTTTCTGAGAAAGTTGAAATCCTAGGTAAAAAGTGTTGTCACATGCCAAAATCCATCGAAAAGGGGCCTGGTCCAGAAACTCTTCGGGGGGCGCTCAAATCAAAGGGAGCTATGGCACCGCCAGGGTACTGGCCCTAACTTTTATCAGGAGAAACTCTTTAACTCTTTTCAGAGATAAGTCAATGTGCAAAATTTCGAAAATGTAGGAGTAATTTAGAATTATTTTTTTTTTACAGAAGTTTAAATTAGGAGATTGGAACACGATGCACATTTTTAAGATGATTTTTCTATAATATTCCAATATTTTTTCAAACATACTTGTGAGTTGATAAAACATGTTTCTTTTCGATGACATAAAAGTTTGTTCTTCCAAATGATACACGTTTTGAGTAGATGCTTAAGATAGGAAAAAAGTCCAATCGACAAAACCAGAAATTCGAGGATAACAAGATAAACTGGCTAGATATCAAACGTTGTGAAGGCGTGATAAGCATTTTAACGATAATGATAACTAGTCAATTCAAAGGAAAAAAACATCGTAACGACTGTTTCGTATTTATAACTGAATACTCACAGTTCCAAGGGGCGAATCAGCATTGAAATATTAAAAGAATAAAAAAAGAAAGAGTATTGAAATAGTATTGAAAAACACTGATTTTTACTCATCAGTATCTTTTGTCTAATTATGTTGTGTACTAGAAAATACTGAAATCATTGAAAATATTGAAAAGCATTGAAAAGTATTGAAAAACACTGAACAGTATTGAAAATCATAGAAAATGAAATTTCAATGGTAATTCACCCCTTGCACAGTTCCAAGGAATGCTTACAAATTACGTTGAAGAGCTAATGGGGCAGCACATCTTGGTAATTCATATGACAGGTAAAATGACATAATATCCAAAATAAAAACATAAACGCCTTTACTATCAATTGGTTGAAAATGTGAACAAATGTGGCTGCCACGAAACAAGCGGCAATCCAAATGCATTTAAGTTAGAAATTAGGTTGAATTTTCAACGATATAAACGTTATGTCAATAGTTCAAGTGTTGCTGTAAAATACGTATTTTCAGTTCAAGTGACTTGCCAGTGTGATGTCACAGAACAAGCTGTAATAGTACTTGCTGTATGCAGTTTAACTGGTAAAATACGTATAAAACCATAAAATGAGGGCACACAACACTTTTAATATTTATAATACTTCAACTGGTCGTGCTTCACTGTCATTTTGCATTAAAATTTTCTGGGAAAAAAAACAAAGTCAAAAGCATATTTTTCAAATATTCCCGGGAAATCCGTGTGTTTGTAATGATGAACATAATAAACGGGCTCCCTTACTGTACAGAATTTGGGTATGGTAGTTTAACAAGAAATTTGTAAATGATGGCTGAAAATGTGCAAAAATAATGTTCATTAATTTAATCTGTAGGTAAATAGCCCAACAAATATTCTCTTTTATGGACAATGGATACTTGGATTGTGTTAATACTTTCAACTGCCAAAAAATACTCAAGTTTCTTTTTCAAACTTGAATTAAATCGACAAAACATATTCAAACATTTACTCGGAAAGTGTTCAATATGAGGGTACATTCACGCTATTAAAATATTTAATGAAAAACTCTGAAGTGTACGCTTTGTAATGTTTACGTTGTGCTCAGTTAAATGGCGTTGCATTTCAAGCATAGTAAGCAGAAACTAAGAAGTTACGAGGCGAAAGGATCGAGAAAGAGAAATGTAAAGTTTAACTAAATAGCTTGGTACTCGAATGTAGTTGAGACACGCGTTTACTTATCATATTTATTGAATTTTCAGCTTGTGTTGAACTCAAAAATCAAAAGATTAAAATCGTTGATAGTTGTTGAGTGCTGTTATCGTTGCTGCTGTTTTGTCGTCGTCATCGTTGTCGACATTCAATATTGTTGTTAGTTTCGTCGTTATCGTTTTTGTCACTCAATCCGAGCTCAGTTCCACTTTCAGCCTTCTCACAATTTGATCTTTATACACACACACACACACGCACACACACACACGCACACACACACACACGCTTTAAATTAAAAACTTCATGAAACTGAACACTTCTCACATTTCATCGAATTGTTTGGCCCGGATGCTGAGTTTGCAATTTTCCATGGTTATTTGTTGTTACCGCTGCAGCTATACAGTTTCGGCTACTTGCTATTGCTGCCATTTTTTGTTGTTGTTTCATTTTGTTTGTCGTCCGGTTGCTGAAAATGTCTTAAAGCTGGAGGGCCTCCCAAAAATGCATCGATTTTTTCGTATACTAAAACTATGAACTATTATGTACAATTGCATTGGACATCGTAAGTTCAATCTATCGCGAAGCAGATTGCTCCTTGGTTTGTTTTCGCACTCTAAAAAATCCAATTAAGTTTAATGTGAATGAGAGGAAAGAGAGAGAGAGAGAAAGAGAGAGTAAAAAAGAAATTTATTTTAAACTTTTTCCAGTTGAATTTCGTGTGCTCATTCATTTAATTCGTTTTTCATTTTGTTTATCCAGCGAAAATTTACCAATTCTGCAAATTTAGTTGAGTTGTTTTCTCTCTTTCATTCCGTTCACCGTTCCGTCGATGCTGCATTTGTCTCGCTCAGTGTTTGAATCGCTTTTCACTTGAAATAATCCACCCGAAAAGAACAGAAAAAAAATGAAGCGAAGAAAAGAAAAATTGCCAATTTTAATTAATTGCAGATTGCGTTCAAAACACATCCTCACACAAATTCACACTGAAGATGATGATGACGAAGGAGAAACAAAAAACCCGAAGAAACACTGAACATTTTCTGTCATTTTCAACTAGTTCGCAAATAATTATGTCATTGTAACTTGGCATTGTGTTTGTCGTTTAAGTGCTCGGCCTCGGTGATCGCGTGCGCGTTTTTATGTATCTCTCCCTCTCTCTCGCAGAACAAAACCTCATATGTGACGTGAGCACATATTTTGTGTGTGTGTGTGTGTTTGTGTGCGTTCCATCTTTTGAACATTTCATTTATTTATTTTGTGTGTTGAATGTTTCAACGAAAGAACATCTGCCAGTCTTTCCTTCGACTGATTCAATTTCCTTAATTGAAGTTTTTCTCTATAAGTGCTTCACTGGATACTTGCTCTTTGCGTCCGTTGCGCACATGTTTTCTAAATTTGGCTGGTGCATTCGGGTTGTTTTTTTTTGTGTGTGTCTGTTGCGTCGATGATGATGATGTTGCTACTGCGAATTATTCGCAGCGAATGAGTATAGAAAACTTTTATAATAACATTTTGAGTAAGAGACTTCACAATTCTATTTGGCATGCATCTTTCTCGCGAATGTTGAACGCTCTCGTTTATGGTAAAATGAAAAACCTAGCGCAATCCAGTATAAGTGTTTTTTGTGAATGTGTCTTGGGTGTGTGCGCACGATACTCAGTGCCATATAAATGTGTTGTGGATGTGTATATTTCAAATGGAGTAATTGCGCCAAACTTATTTCGCCAATTGCAAGAGTTAAAACGAACTTTAGATGCGAAGTAATTCGATTAATTACTATTCTGTGTTAATGATTATTGCTGGCAACTGTCTGTGTGTCATTATCGATTACGCTAATTTTTATCAGCAATTTTGTTTGTAATCCATTTTGCATTTGTATTTTGTTATGGTTTGGCATTTGAATACTCTTGAGCTGGTTGTTGCCAATGAAATTAATTGCCAATTTATAAATGACAAACCAACAAACAAAAAAAGTGAAGCTGTAAGCAGCAATCATAAAATCGCATTAAATACAGGATTTTGTCATTGAATGCAACTGATTGTTGTTGTTGGTATTTTTTGTTGCCAGGACATAAAACATTAAAACCAACAAAAACCTGACAATGGCAGAAAAATTAATGGTCATCAAATTAAATTTTGCTCAAAGGTTTATTTGTTGGTGGTTTTTTTATATTTGTTATATTTCACATGCGGTGCAGTCGACAATGATTTGCACATAGCACATAATATCAACTGTTTATGCAGCTTTGTTGTGTTGTGGTATTTATGTGTGTTGTTGTCGTTGTTGTTGTTGTTGTTTTTTTTTCTCGTGTGTCGGCTTTACTCGTGCATATAAATGAGTGATTACATCCATGCAAAGTGACCAATAATCGTTACCGTTTATGCGCTAACGAACTTTGAATGCATTACAAAGCGTTTTTCCACTTTTCCAGCAATTTTCTTGGTTCATGTGGTTTGTGACCAAGAACCAAGAGTCAAATGCCAGGTTTGATGGTGTTTGCTACGATTTTCGTCCCGCTATCGTTTGCTGCTGCTGCTGCTGCTGCTGACACCAACTCCATTCATACAGTGTTAATAAAGATATGTGCATGTTTTCCACGGTCATAGAGACTAAACTGACCTATCATCATAACACACCCAGATCCGGATTTCAAACCATATAGCATTTTACTTGGCCGAACTATGCAATATCTTAATACGGTTTTCCGATGGAAAATCTTCACTTCATTCCTTTTTTGTTGTTGTTGTGTTCTTCGGCTTGCTTACGATAACGAAAAAAAAACGTGAACGCGTACAGCAAATGGGAAAAAAGGCTCAATGTGCCCCGAACGAATGCAGTAAAGCAGCAACAGCAAAAAAAACAACATCGCGTCAAATACACGCAAATATCATTTGGTTTTTCGTTCGGTGCGCTCGTCCATTTATCTCGAGACAGATTTCCCATGCTACATTCGTTCGTTCGTTCTATTTTACGTTCATGTATCTCCATATCTTTGCGTTTTTTTTCCCATTGTATGCTGTCTCTCACTGCGATATACAGTTTTTGTTCGGTTGCATCATCGTGCGCATGCTCATTGGGTGCCGTACAGGCGGAACAATATATTTCTGTGGTCTCGAAACACTTTTTCACGAAACAATTATCCAATTTCCCGATTCTCCTTTTGAAATTCTCAACTCTCTTGGAATATTCGTGTCGTGACTGAGCGTGAATCAACATATATTCCCCTCTTTTTCTTGAGATATTTTCGTTTTCGACTGTGCCTCTCATAATCAACCGAAATAAAAACACATTATTCAGTTTTATTCTGAAGCTCAACCAGAACACACGGGTGTTTTTTTTCACGCTCTCCACATTTTTGCCGCCAATCATCATGACCGAGATTTTCGTATTCCTGTGAGCAAAAAAAAAAAAATCAACGGAAAAGAGAAATACTGACATTTTTGTGAAACGAACTAATGCGCTTGAAGCTGCTTCTGATCTGTACTCGAATCTTTTGTTGGATATTGAATTCACTCACACATACATAAATTTATGATAAAAACCAAAAAAGGACACAAAAAATGGTTGGATTTCATTTTTCTACATCTTAAGCCTACCAAGTGATTCGTTGATAAGACCCCGGTTTGCTATGTAAAACGGTGTGTGTGTGTAAAGAATCTAACGTATAAATAAGACTTTGCACCAAAACGACGAGAAAAAAAATATTGAGAGAAAAATGTGTGTAATTCAGCCGGTGTGATCGGTGCATGCATAAAAAAGGACATGGGATAAAATACAAATGAACAATAACAAATAACAGTCTTATGTGATATTATTGGAGATATTGTTTTTGTTTTCTTCTTGCCAATGTTTTTGTTCCGATGTGATGTGACATTTTCCTGGCTAACCATTTATAAGGTTGCACGTGTTTTATTTTGTTTCTCGACAATTTTGTCACATTTACGTTTTAACGGGCGAAAACCGTGAACATTTTCATTGGATGACCGCATAATTCAGAGGTAGAAATCTGGGTTCATCTGAGCAAAAAAAAAAATCGAATCGAATTTCATTAAATCATCTTTATGAACGTATTATCAATAAATTCCAAAGGTTTGTTATCTATTGCCAAAGAATTTTCATAGAAAAAAACACTCTAGTCACAGCCATGATAAATCCATGCGAAGGCGTACAACGGTCATCTCATTGTAACGCAAATATAAGACTTTAACCACACACGAGCAAAAAGTTGTAAGTTTTGTGAAATGTATTAAACGTGAATGGAAGTGCAAAAAATAAAACGATATGAGTAATGATGAGCCAAGGCACACACACGCTCCCACTCACAGTTAAAACAGTGTCACAATAGAATTGTTGTGTTCAGCTATCACGCCAATTTATATTGTCAAGTAAAACTTTTCATTCCTTTGATAATAAAAACGGGAAAATCCCATGTGCAGAAAGAGAGAAATGTGAACAGTGAAGGCGAATATAGCAAACGAAAAGAAAGAAACAACAACAACAACAAAAAAAAAACAGACATGAAAACAGTTGATATTTTGTTTTGGTCACACAGTGATTGTACAAAGTTGTTGTGCGTGTGTGTTGTTTCACTAACAAAAATCCAACAAAAATGAAATCAAATCAAAAAAACAATAACAGAATACAACAAAGAATTAAACTCTGCTGAATTGATGTGAATTACGTGCAAACAACAACAACAAAAAAACGAGAGACATTCGAGTGTAAAACTGTTGATGCTAAGTAATTTGTGCTGTCAAATAAATTCCATCTGAAATCAATCGTTGAAATTGAGCGTTTTGGAACATCTTTCGTTTCATCTGTCAACAGGAATAAGTAAGTTAACAACAAAATATGTGCACAAATCGTGTAAAATATGATTAGCAAAATGATTATCCGAAAATTGGTGGATCGATGTGGTCCTGGTATTTGTTGTTCAAATGTTTCACATCATTTTCAGTGGCTTGCGCGAAATCCCCAAGCTCATTAAAATTTCCACACAATACACTACCATTGCTATGCACGATAAAACAAATGGTATGGGCAATAATAATGCCGCACAACAATTGTTGACGGGGCTTCATAATTTACACAAGTATGTTGTGTAGATGCGAACATTGTTTGCACATTATGACAATCTGAACTGATATTTGGTTATGGCATTCCATTTGGGAATCGACACACACACACAAAATGAAAACATGATTCGTAGCAGCGTAATGTGCAAAGACTTTTGCTTGTTCAATTGGTCGAATCTTTTTTGAATCGAAATCGAAAATATAAATGCTTACCACAATCATCGTCGCGCTCACACAGCTTTAAAATCACTAAAGTTGAAGAGATTATTTGAAAGCTGGTGTATCTGTGTGTGTGTGTGTGTGCCGACGATGGTACATCAACTGTAGAACGATTCGGCTGGAGAGCGCGAAACACAACAAGAGAAAACCCAGTGATTAGAGAATCCGGACTCACATTGTGATTTTGCTGCAATAATTTTCCAGCGATTGTGTTGTTGTGTTGTTGTGTTTTTCATTTTTCCAATTCGTTCTGTATGTTTATCGTTGGAATGTTCTCGTTGAATTTCCGTACAATAAAATTACCATTAAAATTGCGGTGTGCACGCGAATCCCGAACGTAGACGAGACAAGTACCGCTTTTGCACAAGGCACACTTGGGTGCAATGCAATGAGGCAACATACGAGACAACAAAGTTATCCACACATTTCATTTATTTACATTGTATGCAATTTATCCATAAATGCATTTTGAAATATCGAAAGAGCAAACATGGCACACACATACACACACAATTGTCGTGCTCTATGCATTGCTCGCTGTAATATCATAGGCGGATAGATCTCATACGTGGCTTTTTGAACCGTTCACAATAACAACCGTTTTGGTTCTGTTGTGTTTTTTTTTTCTTCTGTCTATTCGATTGGCGATGTATGCAAAATACTCGAGAGTTGTAGCTCGCTGTGTGTTTACCCCCAAAACGAAGTATGCCATCGGTCGCACATTGAGAGACATATAAATGTTTTTGTTTTCAGCTCACTTTTTTCTCTCTGTCTCTCTCTCTCTCTCTTCCCCCACTTCATGGTGGGAGAACTCTCTCCACATATGTATCTATAACTCCCTCTGGTTCGGTATTGTGTGCTGGTTGTCGTTCGAATTTGCCAACGTTTCTTCGGCTGGCATGTGGTTTTGTCAGTTGCTGTACAGTGTACACGTATGGAAATATGTATGCCATTTTTTGTTGTTGTTGTTGTTGCTGCTGCTGCTTTTGCTGGTGTAATGTCGTTCATCGCTCTTTCTATTTCCCGATTGAATTGTGGATTGTCACTTTTTGGTTTTTGCTAGTTGTTCCGTTTGTGTGTCAAGTGTTTTTTTGTTTGTTTGTTGTTGTTCTTTCATCAGGAATTGACTTACGGATTCATCCAAAATGCTGGCTTGTTTCTGCCATATTTCGTATTTTGGTTTCTACTTTAACGCGAAATGGCTATCAACCATATTCAATGTCCACAAGAATTGGTTTCATTTGACTTCGGTTTTTTCATACCATAAACAATCATGGTCAATGTGTGTGTGTCAATGTGTTTTTGTTTGTGTGCATGATATTTAAGTCTCCAAGTATGCATGATATTTGGCTCTGTGCTTATTTCTATTTCTTTTTTTTTGTTGTTGCCTTGATAATAGAAACATGAATGAAAAAATAATATACACAAAGGATGTGATGTGATGTCTCTAGGACAACAGCTTTTTTTGTGCGATTTCTTGCTATACAGATTGTTTTTTTTTCTGGTGGTATTAAGCTGGCACAGAATTTTTTGATGGTGGAACTCGACTTGTTGTGGTCTTTTCTGATAGTTTCATTTGTCGACGAGAAAATTTAATTTTGTACACAATAAAGCATAAACAAAACACACACATACACACACACACACTCTCTCTCTCTCTCAACAAATTGAAATTCATGCATTTTTCCATCTTTCGATTTTGCTTCGTATATTTCGTCTGGGTTTTTTGTTGTTGTGCTCGGATTTGTTGCCTTTATTTTTCCAACTTGTCGCTTTCATTGTTGTTTCTTATTTTGTGTGTGTTGTTGTTTTTCCGAGGTCTGCCGCTATTTTTTTGTTTTCTCTTTCATAAAATATTCGCAGAACTGTTGGCACTTTTTGTTGCAAACTGTATGATAATAATTTTTTTTTATGTGGTCTATAAAACATTCTCTATTCATGTGAAATATCAAAAAATATTATTTTTATCACTTTCGTCTCTATATTTATGAATTTCTTGGAGTTTTGCAATTTTGCCATCTTCTTGTGCGTCAGCCAAACAATAGGTCGAGATCGACTTTGTATGATTTCGAGTCGAAGCCTTCGAATCACATTGTTTTGACTCAGCATTTCTCTAGCTCACATGGACACACACACACATTCACAATTCGATACATTTGTAATTTTTCTTGGCAATAAATGCACACACTTCGATGTCGGTGTTCGCATTCGTTTTTATTTATTTATTGATGCTATCAATTTTATTGTTACAGCAGACGCTCGGAAATTAGAACGTTCACAAATTAGAACCGTCCAGAAATTAGAACCAGCTTCGTCGATACATTGTACGTTCTGAAATTAGAACCAAAAAGTTCGAATTTCCGAGCGGATTTTTTTTTCTTCTTTTCTTTCATTTATTCGCTCGAAAAAGAACACCACAATCCGTTTTGCATTCGATTTTTTAGTATTCTAGTTCATTTGTTTACATTTAAAAGACATGAAGAGTGAAGCGGCGAATTTACCGTTGCAACACAAGCAGTGTTCATGCATTGTTATTCTATTTGCTGTGCATAAATGGAAACTAAACTGAGTATCCAATGAAATCTCAGTCATATCGAATGTCGCTAGTATTCGAACAAGTGCTTCACGGAATTGGTTTCAATGCGCTATATTTTGATTTTTTCGTTTTTTTTTTGTTTATTTTTAATATTATCATCAAAAAATGTCGGCAAATAATGACAAAAAACGTAAAAAAACAACGTTGACGTTAGAACAAAAAACAGATATTTTAGGAAAACTTGATAAAGGTGTGAAAGCGAATCGTTTAGCTATTGATTATGGTGTCTCCAAATCTTCTATATCGTACATCAAATCACAAAGAGAAGACATTGTGGCTGCAGTTTCGAATACATTCCAATTCGCCAAGAAAAAAACATTGCACAAGTCCGAGTATCCGGAGATGGAGAATCAATTATATGAATGGTTTTTGAAGCAACGCGACAGAAAATGTACAATCAGTGGTCCAATAATGAAAGCGAAGGCTAAACAACTGTTTGAATCGATGTACCCAGAAAAAACATCAAATAATTTCGTTGCAAGTGATGGCTGGTTTGGAAAATTCAAACGCAGATTCGGTATCCGTTTCTTGAAGATATGTGGTGAAATACTTTCAAGTGACATTGAGTTGATTACACCATACATACATCGATTTCGTGCCAAAATTGCCGAAATGGGGCTGACCAATGCACAAATTTATAATGCAGACGAAAGTGGATTGTTTTTCCGTTGTTTGCCTGACAAAACATATGTTGCCGCATGTGAGAAAAACGCACCCGGTCGGAAGATTCAGAAAGAGCGAATTTCAATCTTACTCGGAACGAATTGTGATGGCACACATAAATTGAGACCGTTAGTCATCGGCAAGGCAAAGAACCCAAGGTGCTTCCGAGATTTTCATAATCCACTTCACTATGACAACTCGAAAGCAGCATGGATGACATCGCGAATATTCCACAATTGGTTTCACAAAATATTTATCGAAGAAGTAAGCAGTGTTAAATCCTCAAAAGTAAAATAACTTTTTCGACCAATGTTCATTCTTTTTTATTCGTATAGGTTTGTCGTTTTTCGAAAGAGAATAATTTGCCACCGAAAGCTATCTTAGTCATTGACAATTGTTCTGCACATGCACCGATTGAAGAACTACACAGTGAAGATGGTAATATCGTTGCATTCTTGTTGCCACCAAATGTAACCGCTGCAATCCAACCAATGGATCAAAATCCAATAAAAATGACCAAATTAATATATCGGAATAAATTATTGAGTCATTTGGTTGCACAAGATGATGTTGATGTGCATGAATATCTAAAACAACACAAAATTTCGGATGCTATTGTATTGCTGAAACAAGCTTGGGATGAACTATCTCAAAGTGTCGTTGCAAAATCGTGGAACAAAATAATGAATTGGGATTCAAGTCAATTCGATGAGGAGGACGATTTACCGTTATCTGAATTGGTTCAGCAAGATTGCGATTACATGGAAATTCTCCAACAAACTCAAATGCTTTTATCGAAAATTGCTCCAAACAACAGTATAGCAGCAGGTGATATAGATGAATGGAATGATGACATATTCGAAGTATCATTTAAAATCGATCGATTATTGAATGGAATGTTTCAAAAGCGTGATATGCGTATAGAAGATTGCACAAATACACACACCAAATGCTTTTTGTTTCGCGTATCAGCAGCTTCTTTGGTGGTTAAAACACCGTGAAGGAAAAAAAACAGATATGGAATAAAATATTTATGATCAACATCATCTCATGCGTTTTACTTATTTTGTATGCGGTTGAGGTTGTTGGTCGGTTTATTGATAGCACTGCGGAAGTGATAAAAAAAACGAATTTCTTCGCCTTGGATTTGTTTGATTGAATGTTGATTTTGTGTCTATGAACATAAATGGTTGATTATACCAAAATGCCACAATAAATGTGGAAAAGCCAAAACATAAGCATTCACTCACTTCACCTTCATCTATTCCATTCGCATAATATAAAACCTTGATTATAAAAAGATGCTATTTAATGTGTGTGAAATGAAATTCAATTGCCCGATAAAATTTCGATTTACCGTTCAATATTAGCAACTATTCGACCGTTACTGATTTCCTCTAGCTTGTTTAATGAGTCGAACCAATTCAAACAATTAAAATCGAATAAATTTGATGACATCGATTTGGGGATGGCAAGAATAAATCATAAATTCTATTGTGTTTGGACCGTCACCATTCATTGTGATCGAATATTAAATGTTCAATTTGAATACAATAAATGACAAATTTCAAATACAATTCAAACAAATTCAATTAAACAAACCATCCCAAAAAGTGACCGAATTTATAATTTCCTATCAATCAGTGCATTTGGCTTTTTTTGCGGGAGGCGAGGGTAAATTGTCAAAATTAATCGATAGAATTGCTATAGTGATATCAAACAGAGCTTAATTTCTCCCATTTTTGGAATGACGTTTGAAAGATGAACAAACAAATAAACAAACAAGTTCTCATATCGTTGTATTTTGGCCGTAAATTATTTGGTAATTTTGGATTTTCTATTTACACAGTGCATTTATTAATGTGGTAAATAAACGGTTCATTGGATAAAATGAGTATAATTAACTAAAATGAATGTATCACAGAACCTGAAAGTTATATATACCATAATCAATAGTTTGGGGCTATGTTTACATTGTTGCGCTAATAATCCGATCTAGCGTACGAACACATTATTTCAATACAACGATAAAACAATACAGATGAGCGAGGTAATGGATTCATCCAGTTTATTTATTTAGAGTGTGTTGTGGAAGCGAACAACTTACTAATCTTGAATCACTATCGATATTGATGCCAGTACGAATAAACTTTGTTTAGATGCTTTGAAAAGCGTTTAATTGGAAATTTACCATTCAAACTTCGTACTTCCTTTAGGGATAATGATCTTCCGGACTGTGATGTTACCCATATCTTCTTGATATCACGCATATTCTCTTTCATTTATGTCATATTTGATCGAATTTTACGAATTTCTTTTAGATCAATCTGGATTTTCCTGGATGCGATTATATACGCATCAACCAACTAAACTAACTCTTATCTATTCCAATCAGTGTAGTCTACGGTTGCCAATCTGAGAGGGGAGGAAATGGGGGGGGGGGGGGGTTAAGACCTCAGTACACTGTATGTAAGAGCATACTTTTTATATGTGCACTTTTCCACTGAATTTCAGTCTTTTTTGTATGCACATACTCCAATGCACATACTTTTTTCAATATCTATATGTATATATTCATACATTATACATAAACTATGTGCATTGCACATACAGTGTACTGAGGCCCTTAGCGTCGGATATGACTCAAAAATAGAACTTCTCCCCTGGGTATCACACTGCTACGAACTTGACGGTGATTCAATGAAACATTTAACTAATATCGATTCAGATTACATTCATCTTTACTAAAAACACACTGCGATGACAAGGCTCACTTTGTAGGGTTTTTTTAGATGTGAACACAGAACGAAAAGAGATGGAAATATACATCTGTATCTATCCGTCTCTCTCCAACATTCTCTGCCAGAAAAAAAACCCTTTAAAGTGAGCCTTGTCATCGCACTGTGACTAAAAATATACATTTGATCAGAGATTTCTATTTCACTCAAACTCATTGCTTCAACGAAAAATAAAACGAGTGATTTATTGTGCTATAAAAATCCATCAATATGAATTTTGCCAGGAATTTTGGAACAAACACACATTTGTATGCGTGTCAACCCTATCATTTTTCAATTTAATTGTCTCGATTCCCATTTAGTTTCTTAACAATTGAAATTTTCTAAGCAAAAGCAGCGTGTTTGCGTCTAACTTTTGTGATTGACATATTAAGAGTGTGATGTTTGTCCTTCTGAAATTGAGTTCGTTATTTTCGTTAAACGATGACAAAGTTTAAATAACAACATTTTTGTGAGGTGACAAAGGTGGAAACTGTCAATCATTTGAGCCATATCATGCTGCGTTTAATCGATAGTTGCATCAAAATGCCATAATTTTGATTGATTTCAATGCGAAATGTGTGGCCTTGAATGTTACAGGTTACTTACTCTTTGATGGTTATGGATTAACTGTTTGGACTTTTTTATTAAATTGTTGGGTATTTATTCTGTGTCCTCTGTACTAATGATTCTGTTTTCTTAGACAGGTGTTGTTCGAAAATATTTGATTGGAAAAATAATTTGGTTTGCTTTTATTTTCGAAAGAAGTTTGAAAATGTGCCACCTCAGACAATTTGGTCGTGAGAACAAAACATTTTTGTTTGAAATAGTTTACAATTTGATTATTAATGTGTTTGATCCAATTTTATTTTGAATAAATAAATAACCTTTACTCTTTAGTCAATCTTTTTAGCTTGAAATATGCCATATTCTTGATGTTTATTGAAAACATCACCATTTTTGGACATTTGAAATACCAATTTCAAACAAAGGTCACAAAGCACCACCATAGTATTAAATTTAAGTGGAAAATTCGATTTTTAATTAAAGTCGCTTAAACTTTAAATTGAAATAACATTTAAAATGCAAGATCTCTTTAAAGTTTTGTAGATTACTTCAGATAAAATCCGCAGAAGAAAACTTTGCTTTTATACTTGTTGATGTGAGTCAAAAACTATAATTGAAGCAACTGAATTATTCATCAATCTTAATAGCCACAATAACATCCAATACCAATTGAATGGAGTGACATTTAAAAATATGCGTCAAGAAAATAACAAAAGTCACTTGTTTTTTTTAGTTCAAATTTCACATTTTGATTGACACATTCAAATCTAAAATATTTGAAACCCAAACACTTTTGAATTTCATATTAATTAAAACTATTCCGTCGTTGAATGTCAATTTCAATTGGGTTATTAAATGAACGACAAAATCTATCATTTTAATTCACATAACCGTGGACGTTTTTCCATCTCAATTTTACCTCATTCTATGCCCTCGAACAAAATGCGTATAACTTAAAATATTTTCAAAGGCGTTTTTAAATGCCATTCCTGGATTTGATTATTTTCAGTTGTTTTTCTGGCTGACAGGCGGAATAAAAAAAAAGAAAATGGAGAAAAAATGTAATTAAAATGGATTGTAAGCTGGTTTGTGGTGCGGTTTTACCACTTTCAAACCAATAATCGTGCCTTCATTAAAACAGATTTATTGAATAAATTACACTCAGCTAGTACAAGAGATAACTTTTATCGTTGATGTGGAACATTTTATTTATTCATGAATCTGGTAAACATTCATCTGTGGTGGTGAAAAGCTTTTTCCCAATAGATATAACCACATTGAATTTTCCCGTTGACCACAAGGTCTATTTGTAGAATACAATCATGTTAAACTCGATATCGCAAATGGGACGGTAGTAGGTGAACACTGAACAGGCAACACCACATGGAAATAAACAGTAAATAGTAAAGAGAAAAGGAAAATACTGCTTGTCAACACAATAAATACTCGTACATTGCTTGATGATTTATATTGAATCCATCGCTCATATCGATGTTTCATAATGTCAACATCACATTCAAGAGTCTGTATTTATTTTTCGATTTCCAAACCTCTATAATTATACGGGAGAAAAAAAAAGTAACCAGAAGAAAAGTTCAATAAATTTAATCGATGATATTTTATACGTTTCTTTCATCAAAATGGCATTCATTGTTGAATGTCCAAGTTAAAGAGTCCACTATCATCGGATCTGTTGCATTGTTATCGGTTGGCTTTACTACGGAATAATGAACGGTACCTTTTTTTTTGTCTACTATAAAGATGAATCTATTTTGAAGGATGACAAAATCGGTAATAAAATTTTATGGTTTTCTCTCAATTGGCATACCAAATTCATCCCACCCATCAATTTGTATTGTTCAACATATTGGGAGCGTGTGCCTCGACCAGAGGATCCAGTCGACCTTTTTTTTCTGTACATCAATGGCATTTCTCTTACGCTTGCTATGTGAGTGTATACATATGAACCGATATCCAATGAACTGATGAACTTTTCTATTATTCACTGTCTGAAGTGTTAAATTGGCGATGGAGATGAGTTGATGGTTTTACAATAGCACTCAAATACTCTCTAAGGGGATGATATGAATAAGCTTGCACATTCGTTCGATGTTGGGAAATTTTTTTTTCTTCTCCTCCTCTCTTTTCATTTTGTAATTTACTTTCCATTTATCATTGTTGTCTGTATGTCTATTTATTTTCCTCTGTATATCGATTGTCGGTGTCACATTTCAGAGCATTAATATTTCGACATCGATATGGTTTATTTCACATATGCATTGATCCCTTTAATCGTCCGAATTCATCCACGGCAATTTTATAATCAAAATGCTTTTATGAATTGAACAAATCGACTATAAGTTTATTCAGTGCCTTGAACTTGATATTAACAGCTATGAGACCTCTAACGTCTATGTAACACGAACCAAACATGATGGAAGGCAATAAATTTACATGGCATAGTTCAAAATCACAGTGAAATATGATTGACTAAATCCCCATTAATATTCACACGCTGCATTTATCGCTGCTAAAAAAATAAAAAAATAAAATACAGAAGAGCAATGGGCTTAACACCAATTGGACAGCCAACGTATAAAAAAAAACACGGGGTTTTGGTTCATATTTTATGAATGCACGTAAATCATTTTTAACTATAGAATTTGTAGCCAGAGAGGGAAAAGAATGATTTATAACCGTCTATTTAACGAATACGAAACGAACGACAAAAACTCAAAACAACATTTTTGTATCGATCATTTTATGGCAGTAGTCGCAAGACTACAAATCAAACCATTAAATTGCTATACAATAAAATGAATTAAAATGAGAGAAATAGAGAGGCGAAGCAAATCCGAGTTGGAGAAAAAATCGGTGGAAATGCGAACAGAGCAAATAATAGTGTGTGTATGTGTGTGTGGTTATAGGCGTTTGGAAGGTTGCTTCACACCAATTGCCCTTCTGATCGGTATTAGAGCAAAGAAGTACGAATGAATAAAATATGTGAAACCACCCGAATTTCAAACGCATTTCGATTCGGTTGATTTGGATTGGTGGGGTTTTCATTGCTTAAAAATGACAGGCTTGAAAATGGGTTAACGTGATTCGCTTTAAGCACCCAACAGCAATGCTATCATGTATAACTGTAGCATTTTTGTTTCAACTCGTTCGATTTATTTTTTTTTTTTTCAAGGAAGAGAATATCGCTTTCAAGTTAGTCAAATTTATTGAACCGTAAATCATGTTGAAACTGGTAGTTTCATTTTGGTTCTTTATCGCTTTGGATTGTGTCGCTGGATGTCTATAAATAAAGGTCGGAAAAAATAGCAGCAATGCAAGCATTTCACCTATCTATTTTTAAAGAATGAACCAGGCCAATATTGCAAATCTAGAATAGCAACGGAAAAATGAAGAAAATTGAAAGGGAAAGAAAAAAAAAACACAAATAAAACGATTCATCGAAGAAATCCATAACAACAAACTGTATAAGTAGAGTTTTATCGATTCTTTTCGATTTCACCGTTATTGGTGAAACAGTGACGGCTCTTTGTCGCATTACTTCGACTTTTGTTAGCTTATATTGTTTTTTTTTTGTTCTCGCTCTTTCGATATTTTGGACGTCGAATTGCCACGACACATTTGATTTACTTACATTTTGCCACCCATCAGATGGAACACTAGCTGCTACAAAATCACTAAGCATCATCATGTTGAAAGCTAGTCGTTAGTCAACTTAGCAAAGAAAAGCTTTCAACCACTTGCTTTGCTGTGTAGACCTACTCAAATAGCCTAGTTTCAACGATAACACGAAATAACAACAACAACAACAACAATATAAAAACGACTAAAAAAATACCCACAAACACGACGCAAATCACAACTTTTGTCGGAATTTTCACTCACCGTCCAAAACAAAAGAGCCGTCAATTTTGAAAGCTAAGACAAAACTTTGTTTTTCTGTTGTCGTTCCATTTACGAAAGAGCTGTCTCCGTTTCTGATATGTGTGTGTGTGTGGAAGAAAAGGAGGATGGGAATGGAAATTAAACGAACGTAGAGATTAATGACACAACCAGAGATAAACGTTGCGGAAAAAGTATTCGACAGAATACCTGAATTATGAATCCGGTTCTTTATCACAAATGTAAGTATGTCATTTGTGTGGTGCGAGCTGTGATATCGAAGTAAAACTCGTTCTACTCATTTAATCCGAATGGCGAGGTGTATTTGCTATGGAACAGCAACGATAAATGCAAAGCGTCGGTCAAATAGAAACATTCAATTTAATCGGATGAACATGAACGATTGCAATTTTACTGTATATATAAAATGGCATTCATTTTGACGCCTTAGCTCGGGCGAGCGCCGTAATAAAGTGGAATTGAATTGAACATTATGCCATTGGATTTTGCGCATCATCTCTATCTACTTATCCCATTGAATGTTGTCATCGGCTCATCTGCAGTCATTTCTCCGTTCTAAGTGAACTAATGTAAATATGTAAGTGGATTGTGGTAGTGGTATTGTTGGGTGTTGATTGAACTTAGCGTGTTATGCAATTCAATGCAAATACGATGCGTCGATGAGCATTACAAGTGTCTTTAATTTTCGGAAAATTTTGCACATCGATACATAAATTGGTAGCATACACATTACGCACTAAGCAATGAATCGAAAAGTGACGCGGAGAGAGAGAGAGATTTGAAAATACATTGGGAAAATATATATTATGGAAACCGCTTCATAAATTTGCATGGATGTCACTTTGCAAAATGTTTGTTCTACTTTCGCAATTGAGCCATACCGCAGGAAGTGCATGTGTTTGTTCATGCAATGGCATCCATACATTTAGTTTTGTCTTTGAGTTGAACACAAACACACACTCGCACACATGTGAAGCGATGAACAACGAACAACAAACAATAAAGCATTGAACAATTCACAAGTGAATTCCTTTCGTATCGTTTAGTTTACATAAGCGTTTTCATGCTTTACCCTAATATTTGACATGATGAAAAGCGCCCGCCAGCCCGCAACAGCATAAATGTGTATACAATATTATATGTAATGCAAAATAGAGACAAAATGCATATAGAAAAATCTCTATCCAAATCTCTTTCACTTGAATCATGCTTGAATTTTAAAATGACGTATTGATGTTTGCTTGTTGCTGACAACTTCGTTACAACCGTTTCACACCGAACGAGCGCACAAATGCACGCGCACACTCACAAATGACAACAGTACAGACACACAAATAACGCAGCTCAATCCATGCTAATATTAAATAATACAAAGCAAATCGGTTTGGGTGGTTAACCAATAACTTCAGGCACACTCAGCCACACACCGTACACGCTCAGCAAATAATCCGATTCGGAATACTGAAAATCTAATAAGTAGCAGTATATTGAATGTCATTGCGGTCAGTTAGCTCTCGAAAGCTCAATGTCTCTCGCTATCTCTCTCTCTCTCTTTCAATTTTGCCCTGCAGCGATTACTACATACGCTATTTCAATGTTTCGCACTGCATAGTGTCGATATAAAGCTGGATTATCCGTGTCCATAATTCTCGAATTGTTTCCATTAAATATTGCTTTTGCCGTTGAATTACTAATAATGACTAATGAATGGAAACGCGATCCATAAAATAAACATTAACAAAATCCATTTCTCGGTGACGATGTGTAAATGAGACATCAAAATCGTGGTGAAACCGAAACAAAAAACACATCCTCACACTCACACACCGCACCACGTTCAAATCGAAATTTAATGTCTTCATTGGAACGGCACACAAATCGGATCAATGGAATCTAATGAATCGGCTCAAAACCAATCATAATCATAATAGTTGATTGTACAATTGAAATGAATATATTAGGTAGGCGGAAAATTTGTGTATTGCATTGAATTTGTGATGGAAATACAGTCACACATATATTTCATACCGATTCCATGAGAAAACACTTGGAAACCCGACTGTAAACCACATTCCAAATGACAAATTCTCGCATAATATAGATTATTGTGAGAGGATTTCAGCTGATTCAAAGAATTCCATTCGAGACTTCAATTTCCACCGCAACCGATGAGAATTTTGGCGAATAGAATTTCATCATTTTGTAAAACCAACCCATTTATCAAATTAATGAAAATCAATAGAGCTGAAACAATGCACAATTATTATGCCATGAGATTTCTAGTTCAATCATGCGATGAATGAATTTTGAGCGGCTGAAGTTGCCACGGTGTCATCAAATGCAATAACGATGACACTTATTTACTGGATTATGTGTTACATGTTTATTTATTCTGTATTCATTCTGCTTGGAGAATGTTCAAATGACAAATTTTACAGATTTTCACATATATTCTATCTGGCCATGCAAAAGCTACATGTTGCACTATCATCAATTTTCTTGAAAAAACTCATATTTCTTTCTTGATTGTTAACAACATTATTCCCGTTTTGAAGATTTTCAAGCATTACAACATACACTTTTTCTCTGTCACAAACAAGTAAACATGTGATAAACAAACGATAAATATTCACATATTCTTTCAACCGACAATTTTCAACCATTTCTCATCCACCGTAAAACGATTTACATCCGAAGAAAACTCATCAAGTGCTCCGCACCATGAACAACTCTATTTTAAGTGTTGAGATTTTTCATTCATTCTTACTATACTTGGCAATAAAGTGGCTTTGATGGAATTGTTTGGTTCGACGTAATGAATTTTGAGTAAACATTTAAAAAATACAATTGGCTGAAATAAATCGTAGTCTCTGTCTTGATTGACGTCATTCTTAATTCATACATGCGCAGGTCGATTCCAGGGGGATTTATTTCGAAAATGGTCAGATGGAGTGCGTTGGATAAAAATGTCCTCTTTTTACTTCTTCAGCTCACAAATCAATTCTCATAACTGCCTGCTTCCTTGCGGATGCGTGTTCTTAATTAGTTCACTAGTATAATAATACAATACATTTGAAACAGTGTTTGGTGGTGATCCTTTGTCAAAAACTTAAAAGTCATTGTGCATTGTTTATTTATTAAAAGCAAAAACTTTGGCGCATACATTTTCTGAATGGATGGCGATAAAATTGGGTTTCATATATAGGTCCTATAGACCTTTGTCAACAAAACGCGTTCAATTGATTTGAATGTGTATTGTTTATATGTGTGTTTTGAATAAGATTGTTTGTTGAAATGGCTTCGATTGTGTATATCATGATGAAACCGTTTTATTGTCACCATAAAAACAATCACACTAATCGCTGTATTCGAGTATTGTTTTTGTGATTTAAACAGTGTTTTGGTGATGCTGACGCGCAACCATTGTTTAAATCATCTACAATTGCTTACAATGTGTTGCTGTGGTGCTCATGCTCACTCAGATTATGTATATATATATATTCATATAATATAAATAATGCTTGAGATTATTTATGTGAATATAATGATTATTTAAAATGTGGTGTGCTGCTTTTTCTTTCATTTCAGTTTGTGCTGTTTTTGCTGTGCACGCGCTACGCTTTTTTGTGGGGGGCTATCCTATGGTAAATGCCATTGTTCAAACATCTTTATGGATCTAGAGCGAACAATACGGTTTTAGTATTACGAATTTGAAGCGGAAAAGTAACCAATTCGACTAAATCATTGATATCAGATAAAAAGCGACATGAATGAAAAACGTTTGTGCATACAAAAATTAAAAAAAAAAAAACAGACAGTATTAGCTGGAACCCGGGTAGCGGCAGCAACAGCACGCGTCCACTGTTCAAAACACGTATACGACAAATGGAAGCGAAGCATAACAATCAATCATTTTTTGAATTGATCGTATGCATACAAACAACAAACAATACGTTAGAGAAAAGCAAGTACCAAACCAGTGTGCCAGTCGTTTTCTGCTTTGTGTGTGTGTATGTCATTTTCGGGATTAGATAGACGTATCCATGCGAAGTTAGGCGAGTGCGAATTTAGTGGTGCCACTATAATAGCAAATGTGTGCAAGAGAGGAAGAGTTTTTCTCATCCCCTCTCTGATGAGCATTCCGTATTTGGATAGGGATTTCAAGTAATACGGTGACTGAGACATTTTTATGCGCCGTACAATTTCAAGTGAGCTTCTCGGTGAATTGTTTGCGTACTGCTTCAGTTGGAATGAAGCGCGTGTTTTGCATTTTGTATTTTTGAATTTCGTTTCTTTACGCTCCATGTGCTTTATGTGATGTGACACTTGGTAGCTTTTTTTTCTCTCTCTCTCTCACTCTCTCTCTCTCTTGATTTTTGCTATTTTCTGCGTTGTCGTCATTGTTCGCAGTTCTCAGTTCTCTACCATCCGTGGAATGGAATGAAGGAAGCAACCAACAACAGCAACAACAAAAAAACAGCCAACAACAAATGCATTGGCATTATTTTTCGCTAAGTCGGAAAACTATAATGCAGGATATGTGATTTCATTACATGCAAACCGTTGATAAATTGCAAATCTTTATTGCTTCCTTATGTAATTCGTTTTTCCTAAACGAACCTCACCAGTCTGTGCCCCTTTTTTCGTGCTGACCTCAACTGAATTTCGGTTTTTTTTGCACTTTTCTTTTTAAATTGTATTCCATTTTTTTTGTTGCTGCTACTATCTTGGGCTTGAATTCAAATATAAGCCAGGCATTAAGTGCTTCAACCTTTTTACACCACTGTTCAACCATTGCCAAAAAGCAATCGCTGAGGATATGCTCCAAGCCAAGCAAAACCAACAACAACAAATGATAAAACAAAAATATGGAAAAAGAATCGGCTCTAATGTTGCACTGTTGTTGATTGTTGTTTGACCTATTTGGTGTAAAAAGCCATCACAGTCGTCTGACAAATGAATTACAAAAATTTCAAATAAAATGACTCACAAATTCACTATGCTATTCGGCTGAAATGAATGAGCATATACGGTTTTCCTTTGTCAACAACTTTTCATCGTGTGCCCAATTTATACAATTTTATTACTGCAAAATAAATTAACTTTGGGTTTCAACATTTTTAGCTGTTGAGTATATGTGAAATGGTTGAAGTGTTGACCATTTTATAGTTGTGAATATTTTGAAACTCCATGAAATATTGTGGTACGTATGTTGCATGTGGTGCTCGATTTAAATTTCAAAACCATTGATCCTGAAAGAAAATTTCTCTTGAAATTTAATTTATAAATTTGGTTTAGTTAAACGTTCTCTCGAATATAGCTTCATTTCAGCATTTTAAAACTTGATGGTAATGCAGTTGGGTAGTAATCCATCATACAGCCTTTGTTGGTCACTCTCGAGAATTGGAGCGGAAATTGTTGTAATAGAACATTATAAAAAAAAGAAAGTGACCGATATACAGAAACTATTCCATACATTTAACCTGATACTGTTAACCATGTTAACTAATATTTGCTTCAACTTCAACTATGCTCGCTATTTAGGAAACAGGGAGAAACATGAGGTTTTAGCTTTGCCGAGCTTACTTTTTCGGTATCTAGAGTTATAAAGGAACTAATAAAAAAAGAAATTCAAATAAAACAAAAACAGAGATAAATGGTGCACTGTGCACACGACAAACATAAATTATGGTAAATGATGTGAAAACACAAAATGACGGACCAAAACCACCAACAGCAATCCATCCAGCAAACGCTCATTTACGTTGACAAACCAAAAATAGTGTGTCATATTTTTATGGTGGCCGATGGGTATTCGGTTTTATTTTATCTATCGCAAATTTAATGAATTGTTTTCAGAAATCGAGAGTGAAATAATTTAATGTAATTTTTAAATGATTTTAATTATTTTTTATTTGATTGAATTGCAGCATGCAGTTTATAATTTGCGATTGCGATTGAATGGTTGAAATTTGTGGACTTGTTGAGGTTTTTTTTTGTTTGTATTTTGTTATCAATTGGCTGCCCAATTGAGCATCATCATTTTATACAGTAGCTTTCAACTATGAAATGTTCAATCTAGCAAGTAATATGACTTTCGCATATAAATTTAGTTGTAATGGAAATGTGTTTAATTATGCACGACAAAAGTGTTTTCAATAAAGTTTTAGCCTCAAGAGCACTTTTGAACGCTCTAATCAGTTTATTCCGATTCTGAGAAATTCTCAATATTATTTATTATTATCAACTACTAATTGACTCTTCAAGCAACAATTTCAAAGCATCTAATGCATCATCACAGATCACTTTGTGTTGTGAATAACAAGCCCCCTAACATTTAAAGCATATCTTATTTTAATGAAATTGTTTGCTTTATATTGAGGCAGTGGCCATTTTGCATTTTCTCGTGACTTTAAATTCCGTTTTAAATACTTTTAAGCCATTTTTAATCATCCTGAAACTTCAAGTTTACAAACAGATTTGGTTTTTACGAGAAAAAAAGGAGACAATTCTATCATATTTCTTACAGAAAATGTACAAGCAGATTAAATTGTAATATTCTGATTTTCATATGGTGTGGTTTTTATTAGTATTCTCGACCAAAATGTGCAAATATTCTGCTCCCACTGGATATTTTGTTGGACAGAACATGCATTTTATTCACAGAAACTTACTCTTTGTGAAACGAACTTCGGATTTCAAATAAAATGGCTATTGAATCGCCCAAAGATGTATAACAACACACATTGTTGGTTTACATTGAATACCAAAAAAAAACCATATTGATTTAAATGTTGACTTGAACAGGAATTTGGTTTAACCACAACATCCTTGTATGTATAAATACCCCACATGCACATTTTGTGCATCAAAAACCAACGATCTGCGAGCTATAAAATTGTGCATCCATTAGATTCTATCGCAGAGATATATATATATATATATATATATATATATAGAGAGAGAGAGAGAGAGAGAGAGAGAGAGAGAGAGAGAGAAAAAAAAAAACCACGAAAACCGTGATGGAAATAAAATCGAATGAAAATAAACGTAATGCATGATATCAAGCATGAGATTCGATGTGTTTATTGTAGCATCATTTTTATGGTGAACATTTTTATTTGCATGCAATTCGATGTGAAAAATTTATATTCAATACTCGATGTTCGATATGTCAGCCGATTATAAATGTGCTGTGTGCATCTGAACAAATTCCCACACTCTGTCATAATGCTAATGCGGCAAATGCGATCCCCTCCTCTCTCTTTCCCTCTTACTGTCTCCCGTTTTCTAGCAACGTGTGCATGCATTGAAGGCATGTATAGAAATTTCGGTATGTTTTTCTTACGGGCGAAAATAGCATAACTAAGTTAACCAATGTATGCATGTGCATCAATTTAATATCTCAGCAATGCTTCCATTGCGACAATATTTTGCCGATTCAACACCAAGCATTGCAATGGATATTGAAAAATTTAGAATTATAAAAAAAAAATGTTAAGTATGGAACACTTACTTTTCTATCATATTTGTCCCCTTGAAGAATGTTCTGTCGAACCAGGTTTTCTGTATACTTTCTTCTGCTTATAATCAGGTTGAGAAACATTGAAGATGTGAACCTTCAATTTGAGTACAGCGACCATTTGTATTCAAAATCCAATATTTTTGATTGTTTATTCTACGATCACCAAAATGTTGTGTTGTGGGTTAGCAAAATATTGACAAAATATTGGATTTCCATTTACATGTGACTTATTCAAATGGATTTTTTCATTAATTAGCTGAAGCTCGAGGAAAAGTTGAGGACATTTTTCAGGGGTGGAAGATGGAATTCTCGACGAAAAACCCTAGTAAAAAAAAATCCAAAAGTCCATTCTAACTAATGTGAATTCGGCTTTAAACCCTGAACACCCCTCCCCCCCGTTCGCGCATGTATGATCCGGGCTTACCCCCTCTGTGCATCACACTTATTTGTAAGCGCGCAATTTCCCCCGAGATATCGGCTTGCATATATATAAAATGCAAACGAAAAATAATGTGGCCGCTGTATACATTATTCGAAGACGGTGTTGTGTCGTCGTTAACCAACGAATCGTAAATGTTGTGTGAACGGGCACGTCTTTCGGAATGGTGTGGGCTCTTCCGTGAGACCTCTGATGGTACTGTTTCATAGATTTGTTGTGCACGGAGAAGTGAACGAAACGAGAAAATGGTCCCTGGCCATGAATGTGCAACGATGATAGGTAAATGGTATGTTTGGGAAATATACCGATTTTATTAGGCAATGCAGAGGGAAAATTGCATGAATATCAAAAGAATGTGAAAATGCATGAGATGGCATTTAGTGTCTGTCACTTGAATGCATAACCTCGAATATAAAATTCTCCGAATTTCTGATGGTTTCCTATTTGTGAAATCGGTGTACCGCTTGATATTATTTCAGTTGCATGCAATTTGAGTGTTAGTTATGTAAATAAATGGTGATAGTGATGCACCATCAGCGTTATCATTGACAGCCAAATACTTTGTAAACTGATTGTGTTGTGCCATAAAGGAGTAGCACCGAAAATTCTGGATTTCAAGTACTAAGATCCGAACAAAATTGTATCAATATCGCCAGCAAACAGAGAAAAGAAAACCCAAACCAATGCAACGAAACGGCACAACTTGAATGGATTCTACGAATTATTTTGAAAGAGTTGTTTTGCATTTTTAAATGTGCATTTTCCATTTTTGTATTCCTGAATTTGTATTAACAAAAGGCCAAATTATTTACACATTTCAACAGTATTATATATAGTTGAATTACGTGAATAGTTTGAAATGCAAGCGAATTTTTATATTCTTGTTTTATCAGGAGTATACATTTCACAAAGAGTAAAAATGATTGAAATTTGATGGTTGAAAATGAAAATATTATTTTCACAGGAAAATTTTTCGAACACTATTATAAGCTTTCTTGGAATTCTGGTGCATATTTTGAACAATTTCGAATGGAAAATGTGCACACCGATTGATAACAATCCGTTTGCAATATGAAACTCTAAACATTGGCACCATCCTGTCTATCCATAACGATGTCATCAAATTGCTTTGCATTTCGTTCTCATTGTTTTTTTCTCTTTGGCTCACTCCATCATTCTCTTTCTCCTCCTTTCTCTCTACCTCGTTCTTTCCCCCTCCACACTGAATGTATTTCGCATCAACATCAGCATCGGAATTGTCGATTTGTTTGAGAAAATTGAATAACGGTTTGCCAGTTGTTCGAGGCCCGTGTGATTAATATTCACACTGCGCATTCGAGTGCGGATCTGTCGCGTTTCCCATGCATGTTTACAATGCAATCAATTATTATTGCATATCTTTTGTGTGAATTTATATTGCGATTTATCTTTTATCAACCATGCAAAATACCAACGATTGAAACATTTTATTGTTGATATTGCATTGATTATCGGGTTAATCATTGAGCTCAAACCGTCCATTATTGGTACACCAAGAATCCAAACAACTGACCGAAAACAACAACAAAAAACGACGACCAACATTTCTATGAATCATCAGTGGATAAAATTAATGTCCGATCACGATTCGATTCAAATAAATTGAAGATAACATTCAAATTAATGTTGAACCAATCGGCATCGAGGCCGATTCAACAACAATAAACACAACAACAACAACAAAAAAACGGCCCGGAAAGGAATTACATAACTTTTAACAAGCCCCTATCGTATAAATTTTATTTAATTTTTTTTTTCGGATTCATAATTGAATTTATGTCATATCGGCAAAAGCATCAATGTTTAACGCAAAAGAGAACACTGAATTAATGTCATACCCATTGCACTTTGCACAAACAACACACAATATGTATCATTAACAAAATACAATACGTATAACAAACAATATAAAAGCAGCAAGCGGATTGAAAAATAATGATACAGAAGAAAGATCGGAAAAAAAGCCCGGAGAACGTTACGTTGAAAATGGGCCAGTGAATTGGAATAAATCCAATTTTGAGTAACGATGCAACCTTTGCTTGGCCCGTCGAATAAATTGCAAATGTGAACAGAGACAGAACAAGAGAGAAAGAGAGAGAGAGAGTGAGAGGGAGTGGAAAAAAATGGGCCAAAAGGATTCTTTATCATACAGTAAAATCAAATTGGCTGCAGGTCATATGGAAATTATAATGTTCAATTTTCGGACAATCGATTGATTGTTTGCTGATATATAAATCGGCTGCAGGCGAATAAAAACAATTTCGAAAATGATGATTATTTTCAGAAAGCTTAATTGAATTTCTTTTTGAAACAACAACAACAAGAATGCATGGCAACACAATTTTTGGAGTATTCATAAAATTAATGGTTCATTGAATTGTTGGCTGTGTCGCTGCATTCATGAGCAAGGTATGGAACAGTTTGCAAACATTCCGAAACATCAACTGATAATATGATATGTACTCATAAAATGGTTTTGCAAAAAAAAACAGAAAACTAAATAAATCCATGAGGGTAAAAACAAGCAAAAAAAAATACCAACAAATGTGGAATTGTATCGCTTTCATGCAGATATTTATATGTTGGCTGTTGAATGGAGCCACTTTCGGTGAATACATCACACACACATATCCAGCAGAGCAAATAAACATCGCACAATGTTTTTATTCGATATTTTCATTTTGGGATTATTTCGAAGCCTATTCTTCGCATACTTATATAGAAATGCCATTTTTAGCATAAACGAGAACACTGTATTCCACGCGTACTCGCATATGCATTTCTATAGTTTCACATAACGATAGAAAGAGAAAAGACGGTATAAGCTGTTTTTTGGTATTGTATTTCATATCGGCCTGGCACAATTTCCATTCGACTTAAAGAGACGATGGAATGAGAACAATATTATACTTATATAAATGTACGACCCGCTTAAATCACAATAACCCAAAGATTCGGCGGAATCTCAAGGTTTTTTTTTTGGTTTTTGTGGTAGTAGCAACAGCAACAACACCAGCAGTGGTAATGGTAACAGCACATCTATGGACTGACATTCTCGCATCGCATCGACAAAATCCAATATATGCGAAATATTCAACGAAGATTTTTCCAACGCGATATAGAAAACGGGAACAATTTTGCGTTACTCACTCGCTCTCTCTCTCAATCTCGCACACGCACACACTCAAAATCTCCCTTTCTCTGTCCTTCGCCAATTCCATCCTTTACGCTTGACTTACTCACTCTACGGTTCAATCGTTAGCTGAGCTACTTTCATGTGATATGTCGAATTTCGAGAAATAGAAAATTTTCGTGCAATGAGAATACTGTGTTTAGAGAGTTCAATGTTATCATTTTGATCTAACGTGGAATTTGTTAAGGCAGTGTACGATGCGCGTTCCTAAAGTGCTTCTTAGCTCACAAACACATCCACCAATATACAACGATAGTTTATAGTCGGCAAAAGCTCTTTTTGTGATTTCCATTGCCGGATTTTTCGATTATATGGCTTGGAATGTATATGTGGCAAATAACATAAAATTTTATTTGGTGCTTCGTATTATTGTTGCTGAGTTGACGATGGAATTTTGTTCTCGTTAAATTTTGGACGCACTTTGATCGGATCACAAATACTTTTGCCATTCAATTCAACACAGTTTTACTCTCAACGCATTTTTCGACGTTTGTAATTTTCGAACAAACTTCAAATGAAATAATCGAAAATGCTCTGAAGAGCTAAGGGAGATATCCCTTCTATATTCATATTTGAACAGATTTTCAACCAAAAATCATAGACAAATCTCCATAATATTGATTGAGATGTTGAATTACCTCTTCGACACCTAACTCCGACTTACTTTATTCAGTGAACATTTTTTTTTTCAAAATGAAATGTGATTTTGGACAAATCAAAACCAAAAGGAAGAAAATCGAGAGGGCTTATTTCAGTGATCAAATCCCAATCTAGTTTAGAATACTTAAAAATCATGTGGAAAATAAAATGGCACAAGTGGGAAAACAAAAAGCGATCCGTTTTTCTTGTTGACATGGTTCAATTTTTTTTCTTTTGGTTCATCTTTAGTAAAGCGGAAAATGGCAACGAAATCGAATTCCATTAAATACACAATAAAGAGATCTTAAACTTGGATTTTTTTTTGGTCGTATTCAGCATGAAATGAGCATTGTTCATTGGAATGGCCATGCTTCGGCCACTTTTCAAAAAGGTTATTCAGCTAAATTAAAAATAATATTTGAGCTAGTGCTTTAGTTTGATTATCCAACATGACCATTGGAGTCATGCACATGGCACAAAATCGAATATTCCTTTTCACAACTTTATTCGAGAGTCATCGTTGATATGATTGTTTTCGTCATCCACCGCACAATATCGACTAGATTTTCGGTTTGCTCAATAAACCGTTGTTTGACGAGTAAATGTGAATAAAAATGGAATTTTTTCTCCCCCCGTCATATTGCCGTTGTGTGTCAAGCATAATAGTTCTTCATGTTTCTGACCCAAATAAATTATGAATGAATCCAAATAGAATGTAATAACCAAGTGGTAAGTGTGCAAAACAATGCAGACACTTTTCGCTATATTCCGCTCTTTCCCGCCTCAGAGTATAAAGCTCTCTAGCGTTATCATATTCTCTCCGTCAAACGCATAACATATTTGTCGTTCATTTTGCAGCCGAAATTAAATCACAAGTGGCAAAACGGCAGAAGTACACTTTTCGATTGGTTTTGGAGTGGCTTGAACAGCTCAAGTGATATCTCTCATCTTATATAGTATACATTATATGCCCGTGAAAGTGGAACTTTCTTGATGGGCTGTGTTTATCGGAAATGAAAGATGAAAACAATGAAATGGAAAATTTGATGTGAAGCTTATCCAGTGAAAATGGTGGCACACCAAATGATCTCTGGCATTGCTTTAGCTCTAGCTTAAAATCATTGCACATCGACTGCCAAATTTCAAGTAAATATTTTTCTATCGCTTGCCAGAGTGCTTATGAAATTCAATTTTTACAGTGTATTGACGTCACGTAAAATAAATAAATAACAACCACAAAGCACATTTTATAACTCATGCTTCATTGCAAAGTGGATAGCCCAAAATACGTTGGTTATCTCAATCGCAAACGATTTTCAACCACTTCACATTGAATGTTTCAAGTGTCTGCATTCGAATGTTACATGTTTCATTCACAAAATGCGCATACCGGCTACCAACACTCAACCAATTCATATAATAATTTGCGGTTTTTATTCTCGCAGTGAATCACTGCCGAACCATTTCCAATTTCATTTCCGCTAAGTCATTAATAATTGATGCATCCAAGCGAAAATAAATCCGTTTGAGGACTGGAGAAATTGGAAAAGTGACTAGCAAATGGCAGTCGACAGTGGGTCACTTCTGATTTTCATTCATTCATTCAATTTGACCATTTATTTTGATTTCAGACAAAAATAACACACGAAGAACACACATAGAATGTGTTAAAAGTTGCATTGATACTAACGTAGAATTACCCAGCTGGTGTCAAAAACACAAAACAATTGTGTCAAACATTATTGTCCGTTTTAAGACATTTCTTTGCTGAATAATTTATCCATTTCTCATGCTGAATTAATTAACAAGCATTTCAACTTTCAAGCGTTACCAATCACCGTTGTCATTTCAATAGTTTTGAAATATTTATTCCTTTTTTTTCAAACTTCACACCGAAAATTGATTCATTGCATGAAAAAAGCACACGCTTCAATTAGATTGACAATGAGTCATTGTTGGGTCGATATGATCGAAAGAAGTTCCTTAAGTCGTATAGTCTTCGATATATTGAGGGTAAAAATAATTTGTTTTTATCATTTTTTGTTTTTTGTAATCCCATTTATTTCTTCGATGTATTCAATGAAATCAGTAAAAAATGCTCACAGCGATGAGCTTGGAATGAAAATAATTAGCTGTATGGAATTTTATGATGGATCTATGTTTTTGTATACATTGTAAATTGCGTCATTGCACTACGTACATTTTGTACATAGATGTACATCTATATAACATGTAGGCCACGAAATGAGAACGTTCTTGTCAATCTGCATAAACTGATTGATTGATGAAGATGTATTAGGAGCTAAGCAGTTGATGTATTCATTCATTTATGTATTTACCACCTATTCAATGAGCATTATTCTATTCTGGATATTATTCATGTTGCACACAGCCTCAAAATCAATTACTCACGATAAAATCGGTTTGTTTTGATATGAACTAAATCTATGATTCGGCCTTGAATTTCTCCATAGTTTGTTCAACTAAGTGGGGGAAAATGGATAATCAGCAATAGTATGTTTGGCGTACACAAAAGTGATTTAGATTTAAAGTTCGATTTTATAGAAAAATAATTAAAATGTGATGTCAAAAAAAACCGTTACATTGAAACAATCTCCAAGCGCAGCATAATCACAGCCACATCGAAAACTGTGGTTTATGAATTGTGCTACCAAGCACATAAATAGCATTAAGTTGAATTTTTAATCAAAGTTTTAATGAAATTTCCATCCGCGTTAATTTGACTTGATGGTGGTTGATGTTTTGTATTTGAGACGGAAAACCAATTTATGATCTATCATCAGCCACGCTGGATTGGCCTATTCCCCGCCCGTTTGTCCTTATCATTGGTAATTTATCAAAATTTTTCTTCGCATAAATTGACGGTCGTAGTTCATAATGTCCCAAATGAATTGTGATGCGAACACTTTTTTTTTCTTCTTACATTTGCGTAATAAACGTCTTTCAGTTGATGCGTCCCACAATTAAATTTCGCTCAAATTTATCGATTGTTTTGCCATTTCCACCTCGTCACATTGGAAAATGTTAGCTGTATATAATTATGAGATTTTCAGGCTCCCCAATAAAATGCTTTGCATCCGTCAACATCAAGTCATCCCTCAGCCCAATTTTGCTGGGCAAGAACCGACGTTAAAAATTGACGTGATTTTTTTTTTCTACTTTGTTGTGATTATTCAAATGGTTCAACATTAAATGTAAAACATCGACCCAATTTGCTAAGTCGTCAACTGGATGATGTATTGATTGGCATGTAATAATTTCAAAATGCTATCTTCTGGTATGGGTTAAGAATACCCAAATATTTGTTTATTCAAATTACGAGATGCCAAGATTCGTTCGCCTCATCGCTTACAGTCGATTAAAAAGTGGCAATTTTGTCGACAATTTCGTAGGCGACACAAATTATTCAGTTTTTATCGTTTTCATTTCGCCTGAAAAGTCGACTGTGTTAACAGACAAGGCATATAGCCGAAGCATAGCAGAGTGAACAATTTCCGGGCGTTGAATTGTTCATTTCAGACTAATGACAGCAATCCAGTCAAAATGTCTTTGAGAATAATAATTTCACAATTCGCTTTGGTGATGTGAAGCAGCTGGACTTTTCATTCACACAGATGAAACATTCCGCTCGGATTTTACCCGATGATGGTTCATCGTGTTTAATTGAATTCAAACTCAAAATGACCTGTTTCGAATGAGACTCTCGTTGAATTGAAATGAGAATGGAATGATACGTATGCCGTATCATGTTTGTATATTTCGAATATTTTCACAGCGCACCTCATTTATTTACAAAGCAACCGACTCATTTGTACATTTTCCATTCGTTTTAATTTTGAATAAACCGGGACAAAAACAGTGAATATGCAGTAGAAGCATCCCATGAAAATATTTTTTGTTTTCAAAATACATTAGCTGTACGGACACAGTCAGCTCATTAGCAAACGAAAAACAACCGCCATTTTGGTTAAATGTTTTCTCTTTTTCACATTTGGTGCGTGTGTGTGTGTTTGTGTTGCCAATTCTATCTCCGTAAATTGCATACAAGCCAGCGGAAAATGTGAGAATGAAACCAGACACATCGCAGTTATTCTCAAGGCTCCACAGCGATGAGAAACACAACAAAACAACAACATAAATATTTTCTTTTTGCGAGTGAATGCGTCGCATACCGAAAGCGATAGACGTTTAAACAACATTATTTGCCATTTCTGAATTCAGTTCTTTTATTAATCTAAATTAAATGCAAAGAAAATAGCAGAATGAAAAAAAATGAAGAAAAATCGTCGATTAGACATTCACTGAATGACATCGACAGTCGGTTTCTATTGGGCACACATTTTTTTTTACTGTGAATCAATAAATTTTACTAGATAAAACTGAAACGCGCCGCTTCTAGGGAATCGATATTAAATTTTCATAATAAAAACACCAATCGGTTTCATTCGGTATTTTTTTGTTCGTTTGTCATTGTGCCCCCCCCCCCGGCACAATAGAGGCCTATTATGGTTCTGAATCATTAAAATCCGTCGGGCAAATGAATATCAGGATATAAAAATTGGCATTGGCATTGTGTGCAATTTGATTGAGGCAATATGCAATTAAAATCCCTTGAATATTACATTAAACATTAACGTACACACCATTGACTCTGTATCTCCTTCTCTCTCTCTCTCATTCTCTGGTTGTTTGTGTTCAGTGATCAACTCAACGGAATAATTTATGTAAAAATGAGTGCCAATTCGATATGCGCAACGTTCCATATCCCAAGTGAAGCGTTAACAAATTATCGTATGTCTCACGTTTACGTTGTCGTTTTTTCGTTGTTGTTGGGGTTTACTGCGAACACCATGCAAATACGAATAATCCACCCATTCACTGTCGTTTTTCTTGAGATCGTTTGTTACGCTCTTAACTTTCGTCTGTACAACGATAAAAGACTGTTCAATGTTCACATTTTCATTGTGTACCAGACAACACGAAAAATACTCAAGACATTTTCCACCGAACGTCAACGATAAAAATGAGAAAAAATCTTTTCAGTTCATTTTCGAGCGCATGAAAATGCTACATTTAAATGAAAAAAGTGCATTTCATGCGATATAACAAAATCATTCATTACAACTCATAAATTTCAAATTGAATTTTTATTACGTGCCCTCCTCGAACACTGTTCAACTGGGTGCATCTTGCAAATTATGATGTTGATCATCACGACAATCATGGAAAATGAACAAGATTAACATTCAATTTTACTTTGATCTTTTTTTTTCATCGCATTTCTCTCTCTCTCTCTCTCTCTCTCTCTCTCTCTCTCTCTCTCTCTCTCTCTCTCTCTCTCTCTCTCTCTCTCTCTCTCTCTCTCTCTCTTTTGTATTTGCCATTCACAATTGATTGGCACGTTTTTTTTATCTTAATGCCTCTTTACAACGTTTAAATGTGATTAGACGATTCAATTGGCTATGCAAATAAAAAAATTTAACATGTGTTTTTTTTTCTGCAATTGACAGTGTATCAAATTTGATTATAACATCAAGAAGAGCTATTCAATTCATTTGAGATTTAAAAATAATAAAGAAAAAACGACATAAAAACAACGGCAACAACAAAATCTGCATTTTATGTGCATGATGGAAAATCGTATCAATATTTACACAAATTACAATTTCAATATGAAAATTTATTATGGGAAATGAACCTCCATTGAAGTTGATCAATTTGAAATAGTACACTGGAATCAAGAGTTTTGAGATTCTCAAACTGAAAATCACTCATATGCACATAATGGAAATTTTACGATGAAACAGCAGATGTTTGAAATTATTACACTTTAGGAGCCAAATAAAGAACTGAATAAAAACAAACAGAGATTATCAAATTACTCGAGTCACTCAAGTTGAGTGAAGTATACACTAAAGACATGCACCTATTTTGGAAACTTAGATACTTTAGTAACTACACTGCCATCATATAAATGGGTATAAAAAAATTTGACATTTTTATTTATCAATTCAATTTTGAACTTTAAAACTATCGAAAATATAAGAATAGTACTACTTTCTTTCTAGTTTATGCCCAAGCCTACACGGATATGCAAACCAATTTGAAAATAATATTAAATAAAATGGCTCTTCAGAAAAATGGCGCCAAAAATGTGAAAATGGCGTCTAAAAATATATTAAAGTAGCGCCACTTTAATATATTTTTAGACGCCATTTTTAAATTTTTGTGCGCCCCAATTTATTTTAGCCAAATAAAATTAATTATTTTGTCAAGCTAAATTCAATTATATTTTGATTAAGGTCATGTTTCGTTTAAAAATGAGATATTTAAATGTCAATTTTGTAGATAGTTTATTCTTTCAGGCAAATCTATGAATATAATATTTGAATATTTGTTCCGAATTTAGAAATGAATGAACGGTTTTTTTGTGGAAAATGTTGATTCTATGAAATGAAATACATGACAGGATTAGACATTGTATGCAAGTGTTCGCATCGGGGGTATATTTTCAAACCGAACCCCCGACCGACATTGGATGAAGCTGTCCAGCCTCGAACAAAACCCGACATTGTCAGGCGGGATTCGGTGGTTGGTCGAACTTGCGAATGCTATTGTATACAGTTACCTTTAAACTTGAAACATTCTCAACAGAAACAACATATTATGCCTCATATGTAGCAGGACAACTTTGATATTTTAATTTCATGCGTAGGGTGATAATGTAATTTCCTTAGCTCTTTATTTACATATTTCGTAATATAATAATACTAGGTCAGGCAATTTGAAACACGTCCCATTGTTTTCTTTACTTTATATAAACATAAATAGTTATCAATTTTAAACCACATTTTTTTGAATAATAGTTTAATAATTCATACGATTTAGATGTATAAAATGCTGTATCTAACCAATTTCAATACAGTTAGTGTTTGAACGCTTTCGTGATATTACCAATTCATCAAAAATATACCACTTTAATATCTCTCATAATACTTTATATTTCAAACAAAGAATAAATGATTGTGAAAGAAATTCAACAAAAAAGTGCAATTTTCTTATAAAGTTAAATTTCAACAAGATTTTCACTTGGTTCGAAACTTGTTTTTTCTTGTTTGAAACGTGTTACAAAGAGAACTGTTACTATTCGAATCTCTAATATTTTTGACGTAATTCTCACTTCAAATTTTAAACGCACCCCAAGTGAATAGATTAGTAGCAGCTCAATGTGTATTAGCTTGGTTGTGTCACGACATAGAAAATTCAAGCAAGTTAAAGAAGTTAGCCTAGTTATTATTTTTCGTGAAAATCTTGCATTCTCGATACGGTTCAGAATGATCAATTTTGAATCACATAGATATGTGTATTGATTTTCATTTCTAAATTTTTCTGGGGAATATGGCATTTTCTATATTATTGATAATTGTATTCATATTAAAAGACAATTTTGAAAGCATAAAAATGTTTTCCAAATTGAAAGTATCAAATCTCAAAACTTTAGAATCGGTTTGAACTAATTTAACCCTCTGGTGCATAAGACCGCCATTTAGTTGTATAGTTACATACAAAAAAGTGCCTGAAATCGTGGATTTAACAAATTAAACATTTAAAATTATTGCTCATTTCCAAAATCCCGAATCAGACTCTCTATAACAATGGATTTGATTGTTCTTTAATTGTGGTGTATTACATTTTGAGTAAACGAAATTTCACATCCAAATGAAACAAGAACCACCATTCATAGCTCTGTAACAAATATATGCATTAGAGGTTTAAGTATTGCTATTCACATGCCAGTTGGTCAATAATAATTTGTTGCTCAAAGCACTACATTTTATCGAAAACTTTGATCGAACCAAGAGAAACAAAAATGGAATGTAGGTCTTGGAGAATAAATTCCATGATTCATTGCCGTTATGTGTTATCCGATACATATACACACATTGCGCGCTCGCTCTCAAATATACATACGAATTTGCAACAATATTCTGAATAAAATAAAAACTATTTGAGCTTGTAAGCGATGAAAAATGCAGAGTCATAAAACATTTATGCATAACATACGCAAAATGGTATTCACATAGCATTTATTCCCATGTTTACAGTAGCAAACATGCTATGGATTCGATAATATTTGTCTCTGTTGCAACAATCCAGCTAATAAACTGATGTAAAAATATATGCAAATGTAGCGGCCACTGCACATTTTCAGTTTATAAAATATTTTCAATTTTATTGGAAACACACACACACACACACACACACACACACACACACATACAAAAAAAATGTAACGATTCGAAAAATGGAGCAAATGTTGGAGATTTAACAACAAAACAAAAAAAATGTCTGCACCATCAGCCATTTCGCAAATGAAATGGGGCTATTTTGTTAATTACCAGACTCAATTATTGAGAATCGTTTAATCGTTCAATCTATCCATAAACTGTGAAAGCCGCAAGGATGCGACATGCATAACGGCCATCGTTTGCTTAGTCACATTACGGAATGAAATACAAACACATAAAAAAAAGAATATCCGATAAGCATTGTGTTTTCGTTGACAACACTCGAATTGTTTTCCGCATTTCGTGCAGTTTAATCTCCATGTATTATCCCGAATTGGATACCAATCGCTGTCTGATTTGCATTTTAAAGCTTTTTTTTCTCGTCGATTTTACCTTTCGTTTTATTTTTAATCGGTTTATATTATTTTCAAGCCTTTTTTGGATCATTGGTGTTGAGGATGGCCCCAATTTTCGATGAACACGGACAACATTGTGATTTTTTCTGCTCGCCTCTTCAAACAACAAAGTCAATGGTATTTTGAATATGAGATAGAGAGAGAGAGTTTTGTCAGAGAATTTTGGATAGTTGCTAATATAGCGATTAACAAAAATGACAAAACGTGGGCAAAAACTAGCGCCAATGTTGTATATAAACTTCCATACAGCACACAATTGAAACCAAAAACAGTGCAGTTTCTATAAAAATAATTCCGTTGGTCCTTTAAAAAGGGAGGATCAAGAGGATTCTGTGTGCCTCGGATACTATTTCTCGTAGACACTTTTTACCAATCGGGTCTTTTTCATTCGTTTTTTCGGGCTCTCTCAGAATGTCATGGAATGTTGGTTCTGGATGTTTCGGGGAAAAAAATTAGTCCAAAATGGTTTTTCGAGATGGAGAGTTCGGGTAGTTCGGTATTACCGTAACCTTTTTACTTCCTTTTAACCCAAGACTTCTATATTTCTATAGAACCAAAAATTTCATGGCATTCTGTGAACGAGTTCGAAAACCACCCCGAAAAAAAATCCAATTTTAACATTGCCATTGACAATCTCTCGTCCACAGTACATCCGTTGAAGTTTTCCATGTTTTTTTTTCTATCTCGTCAATGCGTTGAAGTTGAATAAAATTCGACCATTTATGAGATAATCACATTTGCATACTGAATGTTAAGCGAAATCATAACTTGGCAACGACAGTTGTAAAATGCTGATACAAATCTAACGATAAGCACGCATAGTTGTCGTCTAGCCAGTCTCATCGCATAAATTATTATTTTGTATTTCGAATAAAAACTTTTTAAAACTGTTATGTACTTGAATTTAAAAATTCATCTCTCTCATTCGTTGTTCTTGGTTTCATTCTGCATAATTTACTGTCAGAGAATCAGCCATCAAATACATAGCTAACTTTTGATAAAAAGAAAAAAATCCGGACGATGTCAATGTCATCGTAAAGACAAACATTTGTAACATTTTTACCGTACTTTAAAATTCAATACACCGTTTTTTTTTGGGTCGAAGGCAACGAGATTTGAACGAGACAACGCTTTCAATAATAGTGGATGTTTTTTTTTCGTATTTTGGATAATTCTTTGCTAAATAGCTAAGAAATGGTTTTGGTTTACCTTTTTTACCATAATTGAATTACTCGCCAATAAAATCCGTGTCAGCATGATTGTATCATTTTCATTAAACATTTTTGTGGCTGTCACAAAAATGTATCATATGTGTTGAAAATAGGTTTTTAGCAGACATCTGATGCGAAGTTTTTTGATTTGATTCGTTCGGATTACACACAAAAACATGCCAAGAGATCGTGACAATTAATTTTTGTGTCCCATACTGCGTTTTTTTGTTGTTTGTTTGCTAATTCTCCCTCGCATGATTCGTCTCCACGTTTGTTTCAAAACTGTTAGTGACGAAAAGCACACATTTTGGGCGACATTTCAGACAAAACAGATAACATGCAAAACATTTATAGCACCACATTCGCCCGATGGCTGAACATTTTCGATATTTAAACCAACAACAACAAAAATGTGTGTGTGTGTGTGTTTTTTGCCATCGGTTACAAAATGCGAATACATCGCCAGTTGGCCAACCAGGCGTTGTGCTTTGGGCTGTTTTTCCATCATTACTTCCCTTGATTCGAATTTTGTTCCATTCATTTGCTGTTTGTTTTTCAGTTTAATCCGATAAATACTGGGCAAAACCGTTGACGAAAAACCAAAATGCCTCTTTCTCTCACACTCTCACCATGCTTAACATGTTGATACTTAAATTGAATTACAGTTATTAAAAATTCCCCAACAAATGACCAACGGAAAAATGAGAGCTGTTGGAAAAACCAACTTTATTTCATTACATCACCACTGAATCGTGTATGCGTAATCGGTGTGCACATTTTTCAAGCTGTGTGATCAAGTCTCATCAATTGCCATGCCAAACCAAATGGGTTGATATTTTGAATACCAACTTTTAGTCGTCAAATTGATTACCAAATACAGCATATATTCTGGTACGCATTTTCTACGTCTGATCATATTTTGCATACATTGAAGCACAGTCAATAAACCTAGTTTTGGTTTAAATTCTAATTAAGAGAGTGGACAGATTAAGTAAAAAGGATCCATTTCAATAAGAGAGTTCCATAAATGCACATTTTGTGGGTATCCTTTATTCCTTTTTTGTTCATCAGAATATCCATTTCTGACATTGGATTTTGAGATTTAATTATTTTGATTAATTTTCGTTTCAAGAGAATTTTAAGGGGGAAAGGGAGCTATGCTAAGAATTTCAAGGGTATGCCCCTTATTCTATCTATAGTATAAACTGGTCACTGAAAAGATCCTCAAACTTCAACAAAAGTAGACAAGTGAAATGTGTTCCAACAATTCCGAAATTTTCGGGGGGCTATCTCAATGGTGCTTAACATTTCTATCTCGGTAATGTAAACAATTGATAGCGAAGTCAATTGCTCTCTTACACAAGTAAATAACATACTCAATAGAAACAAGTAGTCAATTTTTTTTCCTCCAGAGGTCTAAAATCAACACTTTGTCCTTCTGGAGGACAAAATAACATGATTTTTGTCTCCATGGAAGAATAAACACAATATTTGACATTTGGGTACAGACGTTGATATACAAACATTATAAGCCACTGTCAAAAATGGAATTTCATCCTCCAAAGAGACGAAATGCATGCATTTGATCTCTCAAAGGGACAAAGTAACGATTTTCGACCTCTGGAGGAAAAAAAATTGACCACATTTTTTTATTGAGTAGCAATATAGATGAATAGGGATGATGTGAATTCTATTTTCAACTAATTTATTCGAACCGTTAAGCACCATTGGGCTATCTCAACTCAGGAGGAGAGGGCTTATTGGGACCACTGAAATCAATGGACGGCCCTAGGAGCAAATAACTCTTGGGAGTTTTTGCGAATTCTTGCCAATTCTGCGAGTTCTGTGAGTTCGTAAATTGTCAAATATGTGAACGCATTTGTCACATTCAAATTTGAACTCAAACTTGCACGAGTTCGTCCGCGTTCCCACTCAGTTATAATTTTGGGAGACATTTCGTCTCAAATCGGTTGAAATACGGAACACAACCGATTTTCGGACGACAAATGGAGCTCTCAACCGAAATTCGGAACGAGCTCTCATATAATATTCTTCCGAGTTTCGGGTGAGAGTTCCATCTGTCGTCCGTAAATCGGTTGTGTTCCGTATTTCAACCAATTTGAGACGAAATGTCATCATATTTAACCGCACGTGTTATTTGAATGTGGAACTCGTGCACTCAAACATAAACTGCGAGTTCTCATTGCAAAATGTGATACTTTTGTGCGAGTTTTCTGCAAGTTTTCACGAGTTTTCGAGTAGTTATGTGCCCCTAGGACGGTCATTTTATTTGACTCGTAATAATTAGTTGAGTAAATATGTCTGTTTCTAGCTGCATTCAGATGCAATCACATTCAAAGGTAACCAGGAACACCATAAGAGAATCGATATAAATTAAAGCCATGTGTATTTGATTATGCCAACGGGGATGTATTTCCTTAAAAAAATTGAATCTAACTGTCAATTTGGCAAACGTTTTCCGTGAGCACTAATTTAAAGACTGATGTAAGAGAACTTTCAATCGAATTTAGTTAAACTGGAAACTCAATTCAGTGGTTACTTGGTCAATTAAAAAAAAAGAGAGAAAGAGAGAGAGAGAGAGAGAGAGAGAGAGAGAGAGAGGCAAGCCAAAGATTTTCTTAGACTAGAAACTACATTACAAAACTTCTTTAGCATCACCAAACCGAAACGAATCCCCATATAAGCTTCGAAAATCAAATTAAATGTGTATTTTCCGTAAAGTAATTTTCACAATTTTGCACCCGGTCAAACTTTATTAGTCGAACATAATGAAAACTCGGATATCTCACTTAAGCAAATAATTGGCAACTCGTTGATTGAACGCGAATGGAGTCCATTTTCTGCAATAGAAAAGTTTTGTGGAACATTCCCGGTTTGAAAGCCATCTCGACTTAATGCCACACATAAATCGTTTCGTGTTGTGTATATAAATGATTTTGTTCACTCTACTCGACGAACTTTTCGTAAATATCAAATAAAACTCGAATAACTTTTCAAAGCTAATTGCTTACGAAATCACTGTCGTTCATAATTTAGTTGATGTTGATACATATTTGTTATTACTGCAATGTAAAAATACTTTCCAGAAAACGTTCATCATGCATTCATGCGGTGAATGTTCAATGGCAATAATGAATTGACTTCGTCCATACGATGGACGATGATCTGACAAAATTCCATCGACACTTTCCATTCCAATATACTCAAATGGTCTGAGATGGACGATTCGTTTGAGGTCACAACAAATTTCTGTGCAAAAGGGCAAATATGATGATGTTATCACTTCAATTATTGACGTCAAAGTGATTTTTAGATACACATAAACGCCTCGTAAACTGAATTAACAAGCCAACAAGTGAATTATATTTTGTTCAAATGATCGTCATCATTGCATTATAGCATCATATACTGTCACAGTTTGTGAATCAAATTCAATTTCATGGTATTAAAACGGGATGGTCATTATTTTTAAGGCCATTCAAAAGTTTAATCTTTAATCTCAAATCTATAATCTTCATGAAATGCGTACTGGAGTGGGTAATTTACAACGCATGAGCGGTAGACTTTCGTTATTAATTCCATTCGTTAAGAACCGCACAAAATTACATAATTATGATTTGTACAAGATTTATGGATTTCAATTTAATTGAATGCACAAAATCCATTGCATTCATCAAGTAAAAATCAACTATGGAAAAAAATTTAATCGGAATTTCGATTAATTTTTCCCACAATATTGTTGTTGTGGTTGATCTTATAGAATATAGAGCTACCTATTTATAGTATTAAAGCAAAGATCTCGTAATTATCAATGACATGAGGCGCCACCCATTCCAATGTCGTCAGTTTGTTTTCTTTTTTTTCATTCATTTATTTCCAACGTCAAGCATCTCACACATCATTTTGCCAATTCATTTTATGTGTTGAACATTATTTACTCTACCTTTTGAAACAGCGGTGGTGAGTTATTAATATCGTGTGTGAGAGCAAAAGGTTTCGATTTTTAATTAAACCGCTCGGTGTAATGACATGAACCAATGCAGCGCAATTTTCACGTTGACACCATTTTGCATTGCGAAATTGCTCATTTGATATTTTGAGCGACGCGTAAATTAAAAACAGTGGAGAAAGTAGAGAGCAACAACAACAACAAAAAATGAACGTGTATAAAAGCGAATAACCACTAAAGCCGAGTGTCAAATGAGCGGTTGAATGGTTTTATGAGGGGGACGAGAGAGAGAGAGAGAGAGAGGGTGAGCGAGTGAATCAAATGAAATGTTCCGTATCTGTACGGTAATCGCATCAAAAGATGTCATGAATTCCTATTTTCAGGCAGAGGCTGTACGCTTCTCATATGCGATATATTTTTCTTTTTTTCGCGCTTCATTCGTTGTTAATTCGTTCGTAAATGAGTTCATTTGCGCTTCTAATTGTGAGCTCTTTTTTTTCCATTTTCGCATCACAACCATATCTAGATTTTCACTTGGCTCTGAGCTTAACGCCAAGCTGTTGTAATTTCATTTCAGTTGTGTGTATATGTTTTTTTTTCTTTCTGTTCGTTGTTGCTGTTGCTCATCCACATGCAACCAAAAGAAGAGATCGAGATGGATGCTAAAAACCACTTTAATTCGAATCTTACACACGAGTGGAATTTTTGGGTGTTGAGTTTCGCATGCTGTCAATGGCACAATTTGTTTGTCATATGGATACAATAATACCAAACAAAATAGACATATGTGTTTAATACGAATGCCATGAAATGAAAAAGTGAACAACAACAACAACAAAAAATGCACGGAATACAGCATCAAGCATGTGCGTGCGTGCATGATGACAGACAGAAGCTAAATAGATAGGCGATTGCGTTACATTTTCGCCGAGAGAAAATACATTTGTTGTTGCTACAGAGAGCAGCAACTCATAAGTTCCAAATAAAAGCCGATTTTCATTTTCTCTCTCTCTCTCTCTCTCTCTCTCTCTCTCTCTCTCACTCTCTTATATGTGCAATAAGTGTGGAAATTTATTTATTTGGAAAACGATAAAACTAATCCAATTAATTTTTGTCGACAGGGAAAATCAGCATCCAAATGGCGCAGAAGGAAATTACACTGAAATAGCTAAATACCAAGTACAAGGCCAACAAATTTCCAGCACATAATCTACATAGATTCTGTTTACTGTATGCTATTAACTGGATCAACGTGTGTTTGTACTGCAGACAGTGTTGTTTTTTTTTTGGGGGGGTGGAGAGTGAAAAGCGCGTGCGGCTTTGAAATATAAAACATACAAAGGCGATGAGTACGCAACGAACGGAACGATGTACGTTACAGTGTGCCAAGTAATTCAAATGAATCGCGCCCGCAATCATAAGTAGCCAACTGAGCCCATCGAATGTATTCACTTTCAGTTTCACTTGAGCTCTCTTTCGTATGGAACGGAATTGGGTAGGTTATTTCATTTCTTTAGATAAAGAACAATTTATTTAATGTGTAGTCACAATGACAGCACCCGCATACCATTACCGAATACGTTACGTTACTCTCATCCAAGTTTACCATACACAGGGCAAAACAAATACCATATCAGCAACTCGAATATTATAAATTATATACCAAAAAAAAGAGAAAGGAAAAAAAAATATATTCTAAATGAAAACTTCAAATAATTGTTTCGATTAAATTACAAGGCCAAAAATATGCACACGCTGTAGGCGAAAAGTACGTCGTGCGTTTCATAAATTAAATGATTATGGCATTTTGGGATGAGGAAGAGAGAGAAATGAGAGAAAAAAAACGTCTATACCAAAATTTGTGTAGCCAAAAATAGCATTTGGTTTCGAAATAAAACGGCATGAGCCGCAAGCACGTACCAACTTCCTCGTTGTGCATTTCCATTTAAAAAAAAAATCCTGACATGCGAAAAAAAATTACACATACCCAATATATTTTAAATATTTTTATTTTCAGATGTGCATGAACAACATAAAGTATCCCAAATAACGGTCGAATATATTGAATGAGTATTTTTTTGTCTGTGTGTGGATAAAAATCTAATTGGAAAACCTTCATCAGCCAAATAAATAAGTAAGAAAATGGATCTGGTGGTGACACAACAGGCACCAAATCATTTAATATCAAAATCAACGTTCAAGTGCAGCAATTCATTGTTGCCTTTCAAAATTGAAACATGAAAATGCAACATCGAATCGAATACCAGTTTGCCCAGTAAACATTTCAAATGACTTAATCTCAATCGAGAATTTACCTTAAAACACACACACACACACACACCGAGAAACGAAAACAATTTCAACTGAAATAACTTGCTAACTGACCATCGCAACAATGCAAGGGAATTGGGTGATGGTACAAATGTTGCTCGGTACAAATGTTTTTGTGGTTTTTATGGTTGTTTTTTCAAAGTGTTTGCTAAATAGTCATCCATTTGCGAGATTGAAGTGAAATTTCTACCGCAATACTGTTTGAAGTTGGCACCTTGAGGATAACAGCAGTAAAATGTTGGGCTTCATATTTCGTGCATAAAACCACTAATTCAAACTGTCTCAATTCAAGTCAAATTCAATTGTTTCAAGTCTGCTCTAGATTTGTACGGTTGTTTTCTTGGAAAATGTTGGAAGCTTTAAAACCATAATCAGATAAGGTTTGGGCATTTGCGCATGGTCGGCTGGACCGGGAATTTGGTATATTGAAGCCCGTGAAGTTCCGCCAATTTCATAGGATAAATAATTGAAACTATTCAATCAGGAAATTGCAGAAGAGATATGGATTTCCAAATGCAACCAAATGCAATCAATCAATTTAAATACCATCAAGTTGAATATTTTCCCGTAATAATTGTACACGGTATGATTCTCCACAATTCGAAAAGGCTTCATATATCATCACATAACAAGGTATTCTGATGATTTAAAGTGGATTTATGTCGATACTTCAGGTTCATTTTAGGGCTCAAACGGATGCGTAGAATATATGATACAAAAGATATCCTGTGATACAATTGTTCTCACTTAACTTGAAGTCGCCTGGCTCCGGGTATTTTTGGTTGCCTCTCTATCTCTTTCGGAGGCTATTTGGGGGTATTTCGGCGATTTTGGGGACAAAAGATAGGGACAAGGCCCAGAACTCTCATCCACTAACCTAAGGTGGTTTGAAACATAGAACGTACTAATTTGTTTCATTGATATTGACACCCTCTTAGCGTCCCATGTTGTACATTTTATTCTCTACACACTTCAATCTTGTTCATTCACTATTCAATACTTAAATGTGGCGTGGTTCTGAATTGACTGTAAATTGTTGAAAGCAAGAATTTTTCAATTAAATCATATTTCCTCCATTTCATAATGAATTTACAAGCATCGAAGCTATTAATTTTTCAACAACATTTTTGCACATAAAAAAGAACCAATGATACTTCCGGAGTGCATTGTGCAATCATTCGATATGAAAATGAATGTATGTCGTTCATACTTTCGATTGTATCATATCACAAACAGTGAGTATCAAACATTGATGGAGTGCAGATGCACATGCACACACTGGTCATATTCATCCGTTTAGTGAACGGAACGAGTTTCTTTTACAGTCTTTGGCACACATACAAAAAAAAATATGACGTATCATAACGTTTTCAGATTGAGTTTCGAGTAATTAACGTTTATTTGAAGTGCTTTTCACAGCCATTGATTTGTACAGAAATCAATTAATTTTATGGTTGAATGTTGTTTTTGATTGTTGGTTGTGATGTTGCTGCCAATGGTGTGCTACCAAACCGTGTGCTGTTGTTGTTGCTGCCATTTGAAATGTTATTTTCCATTAAATCAACGGACATTTTTGTTGTTACAGATGGATTGAAAAAACCAATCAGTTGGAATGGAGCGCCATCGAACAAATGAAATGAAAATAAAAAACATGAAAAACCTTGTGCGAACAGATACAGACGAGACAAAAAAAAATCAATTGAAAAATTAAAATAAACAGAAAAAGGAGCAAAAGGCATTTAAAAAAAAAATAAAATAAAATAACGTAAATAAAAACAGTTCACACCGTACGGTTGATCGAAATTGAAAAATACTTGAACTTCACCACTCGTCACTCATTCACATTCCATCTGATAAATGAGGCTGCCATCAATTTGTATGCGTGTATATTTTATGTGTGCCGCTTACCGTATTTCCGAAAAACAATTTTCAATTATCATGTTGAAAGTAGAATATTTTAAACATTAAATTAACAGTTCGGTTTCGACAAAGTGGAAATTTATATAAATTACCGGGTGATAAATTGTAAATTACATAGCCACGTAATATAACATTTTGATATTAAAAAAAAAATTGACTGAAGAAATATCGGACAGAGAAATAATTGCAACCCATAAAAACATGTGTTTTCGGGTGACCATGTCATCGCCACTGCTATTGGCTGTCTTATTAGTATGCTGTTTCGGTGAGTAAAGTTTTTTTTTGACATTTTTGACATTTTTGCCGGTGTTTTATTGTTGTTGTTGCTGTTTAAATTTGTTATTTCCAAAATAAAAGACTTTTCTTTTGTAGCTATAGACAATCTCCGAGTAATTGAGTTCCACAAATTTAGAAGCCATTTACGAAAAGATCACTTAGCATATTAAACATATTTTATCCATTATTCATTTCGGTGCATTGAAAATTGATGTGCGCGGTTTTTGTGCCACAAAATGTGCTCAAAAGTTCTGTTAAGTGCACAATTTTTCCACCGAAACGTGCAAATTTTTTTATTTTGGCGTTTGAGTTGAGTTCTTTTTTTCATACTTTTGTAATATTATTGCTTCCTTTGCAGTGAATTCTTGCAATCGAAAGAGGCAACATACTCATTTCATTACGTTAATGGGATTTTGCTGTTTTTCGTACAATGTACGCAATAAATAACAATGTGTTCACGTTGCAAACATGACAATCATATTTCGTTACAAAATTCAATTAAAGAATAGAAAATGGGAGAGTATTTTGTGTGTGTGTGTGTGTGTGTGTGTGTGTGTGTGTGTGTGTGTGTGTGTGTGTGTGTGTGTGTGTGTGTGCTGCAGTCTATGGTCGTTCACGAGCTCAATAGTGATTCGAAGTAATCCAAGCGTCAGCGGATTCAGTTGTGGAAAAGTTTTTCCACGAAAATCGAAAAATGCATTTCGATGCGGAAAAATGCATTATGTGGGTGGTGTAGAGAGATGCCTGGTACTTCATTCACACCGATGCAACGGAAGCGTATGCTCTCAATGCAAAACCCAAAAACATGAGAATTCATTTAAATTATTTTTCCACGTTGTGTTTTTTTCCCCGTCGCCTTTGGCACTGCATAACAAAGTTGGCAAATAATTTAAGATTGTGGAATGGTGAGGCTGTCGATTGCATCGACAAATATAAAAGTTTGCATGAACTTTGATGTGTTAAGAAAATTTCCAACAGAGTAACAAATATATTATTTTTCTTTTTGATTTTCATGATTCACTTTTTGTGACGATGTCAAAGTATGAGCCGCATGACAATTTCAGTTTGCATAAGTCAACAATTATTGGTTCGGAGACAAGAAAAAAAAAACAGCCGTAAGCTTTTTAAGGGTAACAAAATCATAGCTATGTGCTGTTGTATTTGAGAAACTTTTCGATAGCAAGAAATTAATTACCATTTTTGCGAAAATAAACTATCGCACTCGAGAGACCGGTTTGAACATAAAAAAGGCACCAGTTTAATGTTAAACGCTGCATTAAAAAACTTTGTGATTAAAATCACAAGAAGAAACTTAAATTGGTAGCGCCGTTGCTGAGGTAACTGTCATCATAAATAAATTCAATATTTAGTAAATATTGTTGCACAAAGAATAGAGAACACCAGAGCTGTACAGGCAAGCAATAGTCAACATATACATTGTACTGAATTTGATGCCAAGAGAAAAGATGCATTTCAGAGGGGAAAAGAAAGCGAGTGACTGTTTTTGAATAATAACACTTGAAAGAGGAAATAATAATAATAATAATAATTGTAAATTGAATAAAGAAAATGAAAGGACGATTGCACAAGATATTTCTTCTGGAGGATTTTTTTTTCACCACGCAACTGCCATTCTGTATCAGTAGTGGTTTTTCCTTTGGTCTTTCTCAATTATTCAATTGCATCGTTCATCCACAGATATTGTTCCTGATAAGAAGTGATCGGTGTAACTGTATTTATTTACATGACGGTTTCGAAAAATTACTGTGCCACTAACACAGTTACAATAGAATAAATGCAATGCAAAGAAATGCGGCTAATGAAATACAGTGGAACATATTCAATGAAATGAAATGTTTTCACATTTATTGGACTTCGACATTGTAAAAGATGCAAGCGCTAACAAAATGTGTATGCCACAATCATCTAGATTGTGTTGGTCCGCCTGATAACCTGGACAGATACGGTTTTGAAAGTTAACAAGCTCGGAAGCACGTAAAATAATGCAATTTTCAATGTGTGTGTCTGTGTGGTACAAATGAATTCTGAGCATTTTGCTGCACAGCCCCGGTGTGGTCGAGTGTGGAAATCATTTGAATAATAAATAAGAAGTGAGCAGCAACCATGGACGAAAGAGTTAGTAAAAGAATGTGAGAAAAAAAGCAGCAGTGAGAAGCGTGAGTGCCAAATACAAACAAACGGTCGTGACTAGATGCCTTACAAAAGTACTGAGAAGCGAAAAACACACCAACAAAACCAAACCGAAGCAACCGGGTGCAGCAACAACAACAAAAAAATATGCATTTTCAATGAGAGATTCGTTGGATGTAATAAAATCGTTCTTTCTGTGCAAAAATAACTGCATTAACGAGACTCTAGTTTTCCACTCTTTCATTTCATTCAACACAAATCTAAAATATAATTTCATAATAAAAAGCATTATATCCCTCTTGGCTGCCTGGGCTATCCGATACACCATATAGCAAACCGACTCTCTCTCCCTTTCTCTCTCTCTCTCTCTCTCTCTCTCTTACACACACACACACACACTTTTTTCTAACGATTCACAATTTTCCTCTATAAAAATCAGTTTGATTTAACAAAAATAAAATGAGTGGAGAGACTACAAAAAAAACACACACACACCACTTTTATTGAATCATACATACAAGTTGACGGGATAAAAAATTAGCTAGCAGCACTGGTTGATTGCGTTTTATGCTGTATTCAAATAGCTTAAAAGGGAATCATGATTAAATAACGTCGGAAATACATTCTTCGTACAAAATTAATCCATTATTGTTTGCACTGAGTTTTTGCTCCATTAGCCATTTCGTGACGCTCATGTTTTTCTCATATTGTTTTCCTCTTCGATGCTATAAATACTAGTGGATTGTATTTGAGCACTTTTTTTATGATGCTCTCTATCTCACTCTCTCGACACTAAAATACATAGCACCTGTCTACATGAAATGGATATTTTTTTATTCTCCACCAAATACTTCACCTTTTCACGAGCTCTCGGTTTCATTTGCAACAGTGAAAAACAATTTTACGTAATTATAAATTTCATTTGATAAAATTAAGATTCAATTATAAGTAAAAACATGCGCTGTTATTATTGTTTTACTGTTTACGAGATTCAAATATGAACGTAGAGAGTTAGAGAAAGTGTGAAGGACGGAGAGAGAGAGAGAGAGCGAGAGAGTCTAATTTCCCCACCGGGGAAAAAAAATACGTGGAAGGCTAATCACATGGGGTGGGAGTGGGAAGGAGAGTAGGGATTTCGTATGCAATAAATGTGACATTAGCATGCTTGTTTGGTATAATTAAAATCAATAAATTAGATTAGTATGCTCGACCGAGTGCCCTTTACTTGGTTGTTTAAGCGTAAACACGTGAAAAGGGTACGGTTCCGTAGAAAATTCCAAATTCCTCTCGTATCGTTGTGTTCAAGTGCTGTGCAACACATTATCTGCTATTTGTTATCTTCTGTACGGGACGTGTATTTTTTATTTCTATCTCCATTGCGCAACATTTGAACAAATGAATTTCAATTCTACTAACGAGATGTGCGAAAAAAAAATCATCACACCAGTTTCATGGTGTCTACATCAAGAGGTTGAAAATGTTAGCGCAAACATGGTCCGTCTCACCGGAAGTAATGCTGGATTGCAGTCAAAACTCTAATTAATTTCATCAACGTATTTTGATGCCACACTTAAACACTCGTACAGCACCATTCAGCAGATGATGACGATGTGGATTCGTTGTTGGTTCTTTTTTTTTTGGTTAGAATCTGACTTGTCTTTTCATGTCGATTCATTTGCATGGGTTTGTACAGAGTGCGGACACTCAACAAACATGGTCATAATGGTAATTGGAGTGTTTTTGAGGCTGCTCTCGTGAAATTGTTCCACTTTGCATGAGCCCTTCAAACGCGACCCAACGAAAGAGACCACTTGTCTGTGTACTACTGGAAATTGAATTAAATGTTTTGATTTTTACACAGCGTCAAAATTCTTGCTAGGTGTATTCGCACCCATCCAATTCCTTTTTACGCACCATCAAAACCATCAACAAGCATTTCGCATAGTATCGTGTCTGCATTCATTTTATTAATGGGCATTTTTCATAGCATTTCACCCGGATGTAGATATTTTTTGCTGACAATACCTAATGAATCTCCAGTACAACAACTATAATCCCGAGTAAGCAGTGTCATGAAAGTGAAAAATGGAACGCATTTAGAGAGATAACAGAGAAATTTCTGTCATTTCAATTTTTCAATATAAATTGCATTTGTTGTGAATACTTAGAGAGAGAGAGAGAGAAAAAAAAATTGCCGCATATATGTAAGAATGCAAGTAAGAATGCCATTTTATTTTAATGCTTTTTAGAATTTTCACAAAACTTATAAAACTTTATCGCTTTCCCGTTCAAACGAGTATGTACTTTTCGCTTAAAAGAAAACTAAGCGCACGACAAAAAAGCCAATGCCATGACAATTCGAATGATGCATCAAGCATTTTGATGGAATTTCTCCATTATTTTATTGCATTTTGTAAAAATGCGAAATCAATTGGGTAAAAACTTTTCCCAATCATTCCAGTTTCAATTGATGAAATTCAGTTTTGATGGTAAATCAATGCACTGAGCGAGCCACAAAAAAAAGTGCCACTCGAATGCGCCACCAACGAAGTTGACTAGTTGCAATTGTTCTCGACTTTTTTAAAGTTTTCCATATGCAAATACATTTACGATAGCTCAAGTACCGAAAAAAAACACACACCCAAACACAAAATAAAAACCATGCATAAAAGTTGAAAGTGTTGTAAAGTTTCAAAACCATTTTGATGGAATCAACATTTCTTCGTCATGATCGATTTCTTGAAATCAAATTTCATCAAACACATTTTGCAACAATGTTTGTTGGGAATATCAGTTCATTGTAGTTAAAAGTTGTAATCCTTTCCACAGATGGCTTTGATTCGATGCACTACACAAAGCATTGGGTATATTTATTTATTATAAGCAACTTTTGGTCGAAAGACTTAAGTTTTTTTTTTTTCAAGTGTTGCTGGACTGTTTCATTGAAATACATTATCATGAACGACATCTGAAATTCGGATTCTGAAAAAGCTGCACTTTGAGTGCTCATAAGCATGAATAAGCGATTGGACTTATATATCTATAATATTATCATAAGTGTAAGTGTGGGTCGCCTAGGTGAGGTACTTTGAAATAAGTGCTTACAACTTCTTAAAACAAAATTATTGGCTTTTATATGAGTAGCACAGTGGTCGAAATAATTCTACTGACTTTTTTTATTTACCTAATTTACTTTTATAGTTCTTTATTGGACATTATTCGAAGGACAGGCAGGAGTTGAAATGTTTATGATATTTCTATTCGAGACGAAAGATCAGGCAATTAGAGTGAATTGAGGGAGATTCCACTTCGCGCCCTAGCGCAATTTGTATGTCACTTCATCGCTTTGGTTTGTCCGTTGATTAGTGTCCAAAAGGAACAATAAAAATATATGAAAGAAAAAACTTTTTTTTAATGAAAATGTAATCAAAATTGTTTTCCAACGTTCCACTGAAGATATTATCAGAAACCAGATGTACAGTCATTAAAAATATGAGCAAAATCATTATTTTATCACATATACCGTTGCCTTCACTATTCATCATTACATCGAGATGTGAGCAATCATCTGTAATATTCTCTAAGATTTCGTATGATTCAGTTCATCTGTGTGAAACAGTATAAATGAAAGCATTGAACTGCAATGCATAAACTTTGAGCCAGTTGTCAAAGTAGTGGAAAGATATTCATCATCAGAGTTTAGCAGCTGGATCGGTGCATTTGTCGAATATTGTTCAATATCGAGGAACAGTACATAATGCTTAGTTTCCAGTTGGTCAATAAGTCGGTGATCTTATCAGTCGTTTAAACTTTCAACATGATTCGAAACATGAAACAAGTCTTTCATCTTTGTCATAAATATTTAATCGATGTAAAAATGTAGGGGATGTTGAAGCAAGCAAACTCAAAACTCAAAAAGATGCGGCAATACAAAGGCAAACACCCAAGCACAAAGCTTTCTGATTCGAATAGATTGATATATTTCCTTTATGCATAGAACGTGTACATTGTACAGTTTACAGTGTGCACAACATAAAACGATCTATTTGATTCACTTATGCATTGCTGTGGGCTAGCAAATAAATCTTGATAACTGAAAAGTTTCACTTTTTTTGATGCGGCTCATGTTTTCAACCATGCCAGATATAAATACTCGAAGCTTTCTGTGAATGAAAAAAAAAAACTTTCTCCGCATTGTTTGTTAGTTGAATAAATATAACGAATAGAAGCCGAATGAAAAATGCGACAGAGAGAGTGAGAGCGTATACAAAAATATAAATATACGAAATGAAAGTGGAAAATGTGTAACAAGTGATGTTTCGAGTCACAGTTCTCTTTCACGAACGAAACATTGAAATAGCGTTATGCAAGTTTTATGAAGCTTTTTCAACAAAAGGACCTTCATGAATATACATTTTTTTTTAAAATGAAGACACACAGAATGCTTCAATCAAATGAATGCACAGCACAAATAAAACTAACAAGTTTATTTATTTTGAACGACATGGATAGCCAACGAAAATGTAATTGTGAATGGAGCGGAAAATAAAACTATTTCGCAACAAAATAAATAATAATAATAATTTGATATTACTATTGCTGTTTCTATTTTGAAAGTTTTTTTTTCAACTGTTCTGGGTAAAAGCATTTTTTCTATTTCGGTGAGCTTAACACACGCTTTAAAAACCTACAGAATATAAAATTGAATATTTCAGCCAATTGAATTATGATATTTACAGAAGTTTTTCGGAATTTTATTACATTCTATAGTCAATTCAACATAATGTTCTTTTTTCCTTTTTTATTGAGTTGAAATAACTGAAATCAGAGAATGTATTTTGCAGCGGAATCAGCTGCTGGTTAGTATCAGTATCTGACAGTTAGAGCTAATATATAGCTTAAATCGACGCTCGAGAGCCACAGCAGTTAAATCTGAGCGGATTTCTATGCTTTTTGTTGGTTGTTGTTATCATTTATAATTGAAATGAAATCTTTCATTAAGACATTTTTTTCGTTCAAATAAACGCACATTTCGAAGTAAATTTGAAATGTTTTCACTAAACGTTGAACTTCAAGGGCGAGTTGGTAGGCAATAATAATATTCTTATTATTAACAACATTTTTCATTGTTAACTGCAATTCTTTTATTATATTTTATTATTATGCAATTCGGACGTTGAGAACTTGAGGGGGAGGATGAGCTAAGCCGAAAGGGGTAATTTGAAAAGTCCATTCTGTCTAGTGTTCGTCTAAATACGATCTCTGAAAAAGTTGAAGACCTAAAAATTGGTCTAAGGTGCTCAACACCAAAACTCCATTGAAAGTGACATGGGTTCGAGAAATTCTTGAGGGGTAATCTCAGCTCAATTGGAAGTTATAGGACCCCTGCGTCAGAATGAATGTTTATTATTAAAATGTAAAATTCCAAAGAATTTCCATAGCACAAACTCACTTGAAAATTGCAGTTCAATATTTTAGAGAAAATCATTTCTCACACCAAGTAAGAAATAAGCGAGATTTTTTTTTTGTTCTATCATCAAAAGGAAAATTTCGCCATTTTGCTTCCTCTGGAGCGTTTATCAATATTTTTTCCATCCACTTGACGCCAATCCATTTATCGAAGCGATATTAAAAAAAAAATCATCGATTTTTTTTTATTAAACGCCCATTGCATTTATGCTCTTCAGCCTTTTTATTTGAAATAAAAAGCAACATTCAAAGCGTTCTCAATTCATTTCTTAAATGCTGAGTGTTTCCATCAACTGCAGAAGAACTTTGAGTAACTCAATGAAATTGATTGAAAAGCAAATGTGTAAGGGTGAGAAGCTGTAATATGAACTCATGAACACTCTTATAGACATCTAACTGCATGTATAAACCATATTGCATATGTTATTGGACTCTATAGGTTAATCTATAGGTTAAAATTGGATCCACTAGAAGTTAAAGGTTCGAATATGGAAATCTACCCTTACATGTCATAACTCTTCATATTTTGCTTAATGTACAGCATGTTATTTACTGTAATTTAAATATTATTTTTTACTTCAAAGATTTTTCATTAAGATGTAAGAAACATTCGAAACCAGGAGGAATTCAATACTATGAATTCTACTTGTGAAGCTTCGATCAAAGTATTGAAGGGGAAAAAAATCAAATAATTGTCCCTATAAGAATGAAAGTTAGTATCAGGTGACTCTCTGAGTCATAAATATTCCGTTTCATATCACATTTTGTGGATAATAAACTGATTTCATGTAACAATTTGCACACAAATTTGGAATAAGCACGAGGTGACTACTTTTTCACGTAACATTTCATTACAGTGAATAAATCATAGATTATAGCACCCAACCTCACCTGTCAATCCATTTAATTTACCAGTTTCAAACCATTGTTTGAAGCGATTGATTTTTTTTTCCCATGGAAGTTCACTTGAACACATTTTCGGCAATAAAAGGAAAATAACATAAAAAATGGGCAATTTGTCGTTTTGATATTTCTCTCGCACCCATTATGTCATGCTCATGGTTTAATATGCGGAAGTTTCTTTATTTTTCTCCATTTATTTTCATGGTACTTTCCGAATTTTTTGTTTTGTTCGGAACATGCAATAAAATGATTTTTTATGTAACACGAAATAAGTTTCGTTAATTTCATCAAAATTAATACCCAACATCCTTTTCGACTGTGGATATGGTAGTGACGATATTTAACAGGTGCCAACCAACATTTTACCTTATCATGATGCAAAATAAATCCAATGTTTTCGACTATTTAGCAGTGTTACAGGTTAAGCAAGGTTTTGATGGGACTGATTTACCTGAACTTACTTACCCGAATAAAATACCGACACTATTTTTAGTCCGAAACGCCTAGAATCAAAATTTCATGGTAGATTCCAAACACATATTTCTTGGACAGTCTAAAAACGCCCGAAAAAGACCCGATTGCAAACACCTAGAGCTATTTAGAGGATGAAAATCGGGAGCGTACAAACTATGTGTTGATAAATTTTTTGCAAAACCTTCGAAATATTTTGCAAAATCGTCTGAATTTGTTGAATTTCAGTCGTTTTTGGCATTTTTTAGATATTAATTTCTACAATCGTCTGTATTTTAGTTGAAGGAAAAATTAATTTTTTTGCTGAGGTTGGTGTTAGACCTAGAGCCGTGAAACGAATTACTTATATCTCCGAAAACGGAGACAAAATAGATCGTGACTAAGACATAATAAAATTTATACAATTTTAGAACAATTTCATGGTTTTATTTTGTCACGATTTTATTTGACGTAAAATCTATGCTACGAAAATAGACATTCTAACGGGTGTGTAATAATGAATAAAACGCTTTCATCAAACGAACCATTTTATCGGTTAACAAAAGCGTTTCAAACTATTGTTTGCATAGCATAAATTGTAATAGTGTTTCATGCGCTATGGAATATGAATTTGAATTAATGTCATAAATCCCAAGCATGAATTTTGGATTAAGATCAAAAGGAATCTGGTGGGTTTGAAATAATTAATAAATCCAGGAACGGCATTTACGAATGTCTCATTTATATTAATGGGTGAAATTCCCACTGTGCGGAAATTTCTGTGCAAGACGATGCATTGTATGAAATATTTTGGTGGCATTGCAATTCCAACAAACTCTCTGTTCCACGCACACACGCACGCACACACAGTCAAACGGAAACAAATGATCAAATCACAAGTGTCCCGTTTTCGATCGCAATTTCAAGGCAAATAATTCCGAATAAATCAAATTTATGTATGCTATTATTAAAGATGCATAGTAAATGGCATTCCATCCACTTGAATGGATAAAATATGTTGAGCATTTTCGGTTACCGAATTCAGTATAGAAATCCACAGTTATAATTACCGAACATTTTCCAATGCAATTGAGCAATGACATGAACATGGGATTAAATTGCGAACGTTACCAACTGCCTGAATAGTTAAAATCATTCTATGAATACTCTATTCAACATTCCAGATATTTCATGCACTGAAAACAGTCATTCATTTTCAAATACGTTTATAAACACAAGGCGTCCCATTGAAGCGGACGTCTCATTTCCATTTCCACCACTGAAATCAAATTACATGCATTTTAAGCTTTCGCAAAGAAAAATGAAGAGAAAAAGTAAATAGAATCAACAAAAAGATTGTGTGTGTGTGTCTGTGTGTCATTAAAATAAATGTCTTCGAAATGAAGGAAATGGTAATTGAATTTATGGCATATTTTTGAGGTGCAAACATTGAAATAAAGAGAGAAAGAAAGAAAGAATGAACAAAAGAAAAAAAAATAACGAGCCAAAAATAAAAATCAACTTCGAAATGTCGTTGTTTGAGTGTACTTCAATTGGAATGGGGTTGAAAAAGTGTGGCAATGTTTTGTATTCTTGCACATCATTGCCATTGAATAGAAAATATATACAAGAAAATACACTTTCATCATAATTTTTCCGTGTTGCTAATTTTGTTTTTTTTTTTTTTAATGTTTGTATGTATTTGTGTTAGTTTGTTTGCGTGGGCGTCCATGAAAAAAGAAAAGAAAATAGAAAAAGAAAAGTATCGCTTGGCGTATTATTCGCCATTGGCCCATTATAAACGAACAAAAATTTGGCATAAGTGTTTCACCTCGGCGACCTTTTTTCATCGGTACAATTTGTTAATTATATTGCGCACCAAGATTTCCACGCTGTTTCCTTTTTTTTATACGCCCATTTCATTTTAACCATATTTTTTTACGACTGTGTCGCACGAGGCTCGAATCACTCATTTGCACCAACTTCTTTTTTGCTGTTGTTTGCTATACACTTTTTACGATCGCTGAATGACTCTTTCTCTCTCTCTCTCTCTCTCTCTCTCTCTCTCTCTCTTTACATTTCTACAAATTCTTTTCGGTGGTTCAGTGAACATTGAATACGGTACACCGCACTTTTTTCCATGACAGAGAGAAAAGTATTTTGGATCGTTTCTTTGTTTTTTAGAATTGCAAACTGAAAACTAAGATGGGACGGGAAAGATGACGAGAAAGACGAAAAAAACAGAGCAGAAGTATACGCAAGGAGTAAGGCACAAACGGTTGTTTTGGAATACAGGTGGAGGGAGATGGAAACTTTTTTTGAAAAGCTATCCTCAGCACCGGTCCTGGTTCCGCCGGCGGATTTCGTTTACGGTTCTTTCGTTTAGCCAACTTAAATTCACAGGTGCACCCTACACATATTCGGCTCACGTAAAATGAAAACGCGCTCTTTCATTTTCAGTATTTTGAGTGTGCGGCTTCATTTTCTTTAACGTATGCCTTTGGATTGTTGAATGTGTTCACCTTTTTGGTCTCTGTATATGCGTTTGCGTATACAACCGAATAAATAATAACTGTTAACAGCAATAAATACGACATGCTGTAATCTTCTTAGTGCTTTTTGGCTGCTGATTCAAGCTTCCACGAAACCAACATGGGGGCCCCCACATTCACATGCTCTTTTGGACTTTGTCGAAAATTCTCATTCAAGTGATTTCATTTACTCTCTCTCTCTCTCTCTCTCTCTCTCTCTCTCTCTCTCTCTCTCTCTCTCTCTCTCTCTCTCTCTCTCTCATCTCTCTCTCTCTCTCTCTCTCTCTCTCTCTCTCTCTCTCTCTCTCTCTCTCTCTCTCTCTCTCTCATCTCTCTCTCTCTCTCTCTCTCTCTCTCTCTCTCTCTCTCTCTCTCTCTCTCTCTCTCTCTCTCTCTCTCTCTCTCTCTCTCTCTCTCTCTCTCTCTCTCTCTCTCTCTCTCTCTCTCTCTCTCTCTCTCTCTCTCTCTCTCTCTCGTTTTCTCTGTTGCCTTTCTGCTACCGCATACTTTTTTCCATTTTTCATTTCGGCTGATTGAATTATTTGCTCGGCATTAACAATAACTCAATGAAATTTCACATAACATACACACTTGGATGTTTATATTAAAACCATTCGAATTAACTTGCAACAGCCGTTCTGACATAAACATTCGCTTGTTTCGGCACATAATTCAATCTTAAATGAAAACATCGCCCATTTTCCATTCCACTTGAACATCATGTTCAAATTAAATGCGGTTTGCTCATATTACTCAGCAGTTAGTAGTTGCTAATGTGTGCTCTCATATGGCACACCACATATCCCAACCGCTTAACTAAATTCAATAGAATGCAAAAGATGCGGAAAAAGAACCGAAAGCATCCAAAGGACAAATAACACTGAACTGAAATCGATTTCATTTAAAATTTAGATGACTTTCTATGAAAATGGTCTGTCACCAAAGCATAATTACAAGGCATTCGAGAAGCTATAGCTGAACAATACAGCAAACAGAGTGAATCCAAAATTGTCTCTATTTCTCTCCGAATATTTTCTCAAGGCTTTTTCAAATCATCGTTACAACTGTGTGTTTTGTGTGCGAAAATCTCACAATACCCAAAACCACATAGTTTCTCGTATTCGTTTCAACTTTCAACTCGTTATATCCATTATGATTATGGTTTATTTGAATGGTTGTTTGTGTGCCATTCAGAAATAAGAATTCTAATAAAAAATTATTGTCTTCTATATAAACATTGTTGTTTAAAGTATCATTGTCAAAACCGCAATTACAACATTTTCGCATTCACTTTCATTTAAAATAGTCCCGGGCTGGCACGTGTGCGTGTGTGTGTGTGTGTGTGTGTGTGTGTTGAATATAAGGCGAACATGGATTTAGATTCTTTTCATCATTTGAAGTAATATACTCTATGGATTTCTATATTACGAGCCTCTGATGCCTAGACAAGCCGAAAATCGACTTTTACTTTCACATCGTTTTCATTTGGAGCTGTTGTCATTGGTATCGTGTTGTTGTGTGTTTGGATTTTACTAACAAAGATTCCAATTGGCTTCAATGAAAATTACATTTTACCCACACAGACGAATTTTACGATTAAATTGAAATTAAGTTTTACTCTTTGTAATCTTCATGTGGATTAAATACGAATTCAAGAATCATTAAATTGGACGTCAATAAACCCACTTGTACAATATAATCAGAGTTTAGATTTTTGGCCTGGGTTTGTACAATGAAAGAAAATGGCTTCTGTATCATATTAAACTGAACAATTCACCGCCTGAACTTAAATGGATGCCCAAAATGTCGACGAACAACATACGGTGTGTGTGTGTGTGTGTGAGACGTATCAAAATATTGTGCGTCATTTGTTTTGAACGGATGTTCAGTACATGCGGCATCAACGCCTCAGGCACATCTCCATTGATTTATACTAGAATTCTTTTCGAATTGAGTTAAGCGTATACATTTGATGTATCAGCTTAAGACTAGCATATTTTTTGCCGCAAACCATAATAATTATATTGAAAACGAAACAAACATCAACAGTTCACCGCAATTTTGAATAAGTGTTGATCTCTTTGTGTTTTTGTGTAGCAAAAACACTCTACCCATTTTGTTAAATATGCCGCCGGGCTCACTGGGCCTTTGTGCCAAAACACCACAGACAAATATAATATAGCTTAACTTGGACTAAGTATTTCCATCTGTTATTTATCCCGGACACAGTAAATAATCCACAGGCCTTGATTTTTGGAGTGTGTCACATTCGATCGGATACATTTAGACGTCAATTTGATTCAATAACAAGCATTTTATGGTGCTAAGCAATCCTCATCCAAACAATCCAAAAAAAAAAATGGTTGGTGTGTTTGAATGGCGCCTGGTGCTCAATGGTAAGGCGTTGCCCGCCGCATTTTCTATAGAAACTGGCCTACGGCAATACATACACTCGTGTGGTATTTGTGTGTCGCATAGGATGCTTTTGAATTAACACAAGTAGAGCATTAAATTGTCGCCAAACCCACAAAATATTCCTGCCATTCATTCAGTTATTTCATTCATTCATTTATTCATTCATTCGTTTGTTTCGAATGCCGTCTGTATGAATTCCAAATTCTCCCTCATCGAAACCGATTCACTTCGCGAGATACTGTCAATCCTATTTAAGCGTATCGCCGTTTTTTGTTCTGCGGAACTCAAACGGATAAACAAACAAAAACACACTTCGAATTACAAACAATGCGAAACGAGGCAAGAATTTTTTTGTTTTTTTGTTTTTCCATGTGAGATTTTCAAACAATGATAAAAGAACTGCTGCATAAAGCACACAAATGTTGCACATATACGAACCGGGTGCGCTTGCACAATGACACATATTCACATTCAACTGATCCAATAAGATGCTGTTTCTGTGAAAAACTCATCCACCCAGCCAGCAATATCATAGAATTTTTAACACCCCCACCAAATAAAGTATTAACAAATGCAACAGCAAGTCACTAAAAAATACACAGTTTTTTTGCACTGTTTTTTTTTCCTTTTCATTTTCTCTCACCCTGTCTCCCTCTCTTCCTCTCTCCTCCTTTCTATCGCTCTCTTGACATTTTTTTATCCAAAGTCAGCCGCATTGAGATGGCAGACACACGTTTCACTTTAATACAATATGCGTGATTTTGTGATATAAATGCGCTCAATGGCAAAGAGAAAAAAGACAAAAGCAAGAACAAACATGAAATGAAGCAAAAAACAAATACGCGATAGAATGATAAAATAAATAATAGATAAGAAAAAAAGAGAGAAGAAGATTCAAACACACACACACAAACAAAAATCGCTTTGAGACATCTTCGTATTAAACGATTCATATCACCCATAATGCTGTCAATTCGCACTTTATTTATTGTTCTCGTCGTTGCTTTGCCAGCCGTTGCTTTAGCATCTAGCATAAAAAAGTACTTTTAAAAGCAGGACATGAATCATCAACACGAATGCCAAATATAGATTTCAATCAAGACAAACATTTCATTCATTGCAATGTGTTTCTTTGCTTTCTTAGCAAACGCTTCAAGTGATTTCGTTCCTTTTTGTTTAAACACGGTTTTCCATTCAAAATCACAATGGGTTGCGTGCAACTTTAAATTACGCACACTAATCGTCAACTTTTATTGCCCGTTTCTTTTTTTTCTGTATACAATGTTTTATGGGCGAGACTAAACTATAAATGTTTTGTGTTTTTTGTTGTTGTTCTTCCATAAATAAATGAGAAATGAAGGGAAAAAAATGTTCAAATTAATTAGTCGAACTTTTAACTGCGTATTCCGTTGGCTAGGAAAGAGTGGCATCAAACAATTGTGTAATTTATGCATTGTTCTATTTGATGAGTGGATTTCCATTCGACTTGATGGCTCAATAATTTTCAAATTTCCTTGTTTGTGTTTCAGCATTCTTCAGCTTCAGCCCAATTTTCGATTGAAACGTATTGATTCGTATCTGTAAAAGTGTGTTTATGACTTCATTTTATTACACCGATTTATAAAACACAAAAGTCGCAAAATTGAATAAAGCTTGATGGATTTCGTTCAATTTTGATTGTTCTGCAACATTTGTTATCAAAACGCACGTACAACTCGTTTAGTTGATATTGCACGAGGAATATTTTTTACTGGTTTTCTACCTTGTTTTTGGTTATCAAAAAAATAAGGCGCACATGTTTGTTGGCTCGATCAATGCCACCGTTTTTTTTTGTGTTCTACTTCTTCTTCTTTTGCTTGAAACTTCTAACGATATGACGCTTAAGCTCTATTTCTATTCATTTATGGATTTCGTGGGTGCGTGCATTTTGTTGTTGTTGTTGTTGTTGTTGTTATCGGTCTCCTTTCGATTCGTTTGATAAATCAAGAATTTATGAGGCTATCAAATGTTGCCAGAGTGTTGTTTGTGTGTGTGTGTGCGTGTGTGTGTGGCAACAGAAGACACTAACAACAACAAATATTGTGAAAATATTAGAACATAACGAAAGCAGCCATTATCTATTGCATGTGCGTGCCAAAATGAGTAAAATGACGGAAAAAAGGATTAGATTCGGTCGAAAAAATGTTGTGCTGCCATTTTTTATGGCATTTAATCAATTCTAATTTTATCCAATTTATCATGGAGGTTCGAGTGAACGACATTTGGTGAGACAACCCAAAGATTCCCAAAAAAAAACAATTTTTGCCAAATGTTTGTATTTTTTTAATGATAAATACGGAACAAAAAGCCGAGAAAAAAAAAGAATCAAATATTTGTGATTTATGGGTGTCTTTTGCTACGCTCATTAATATCAAAGAAACATAAAATCCTTATAATCAAAATGATATTAGAATCTATGTACGCAAATTCATTCGAACGAACATTTTTTTTTTTGCTGAAAAGTCTAGCCCAATGATAGCATAGATTTAGGCAGGCGTTATTTTTGGTCGTTTGACTAAGGTCATTTGACGATCAATGAATTTAGGACGGTATAATCATAAACTGACATTCCAGTCCCGTTCGCACAACCATTGAACGGAAGCAAATGACAAACAGTTTGCCATGGAGTAAGGAAATAAAAAAAAAAACATCGACGCCAATCAAACATTTAGAACATCATTATTAAGAGGGCATAGTTTGAATACGTATTCAATTCCTCGTCAGCTTTGGATATTGCACATCAATTTGATAATTGGTGATAACTCGGTTTTATTGAAGCCATTAAAATGGCAATAAATACTACGATGTACGTCATTAAATATACCAATTGCATGCAACCCCCTTAAAAATAGTCCGAGAAGCCTAACGACCAGTTTGTTCTGGGTTTTATTTCCATTAAATGTATTGAACGGAACGCGTCGATATGTTACGTTTAAACGTTGCACATTTTACAGCCATCCAATTTACTCATACTCATTTCACTAAAACTGTTAACTGTTCTAACTAGACAAATGTTTGCTTGTTGTTTTTTTCAATTCCAATGCTAAATTATTGAGTACATTTTTAAATTTCAAACTAAATTCTTTTAACATGTACTAGGAAAATCCTGAACTTTTAATGATTTTTTTTTTTGTAAATGCAAACTGAAATAATCGAATGACTTTGTAAAAAAAAAATTAGTTTGAATCGATAAATCCGAAGCCTCAAAATCGATTCAACCCTTCATTTAGAGATTTTAAAAACATGTGTGAGTATTTCCCAGAATGTTCGATCGTTGACAATAATTCGTTTCTAATTAATATTACAAAAAAAAACATCAAACACAGTTCGAAAAGCAAGAGAAATGTCTCATCAATACATTGAATGGAATGGATCATTTGATTGTTTATTCATTTTCGGTCACCGCACAAACCCTTGCTATACCAATGTTTCTCAAAATTTCAAAATCAAACAAATCTTAGTATTCACAGACTGTAAATTCACAGTATTCAATACGAATGAAATTGAAGACAAAAACATTCATGTTGTATTTATGGACCTACTACACCAGCTTACTTTGTTGATGTAATTTTGATTTCAACTTATTGTTAGTTTTTTTTTTTGGTTCGCCTGATGATAAAAGCATGACTTTCGAATAAAACGCAATTCTACACCAGAATAAGGTGTTTTTTCTACTTATTTCTATTAAAAACATTCAATTTCGAGTTTGTAAATCGTGTATATATACACGATGCTATAGCAATGCGATAATCGCACAACGTATTTTGGTCGTATCGTTTGAAATGTCAAAGGTCACAGTCTGATTTCAATACACTTTATTCAAGTATTTTATTGCAAATACTGTTGACGGTTGACGATTATTTTTCAGTTTGATTGTTTCTCATAAACAATTACGGTGTTCTTATTCCGTGCGCACTTTCTCATCATTATTTAAAATCGTACATAAAAAATAAATAAACTGAAAATTCCATCGAAAGTAGCTGTATTAAAGAATCAAAACGATGTGGGTGTTGTCAAAAATCACGATTTTCTTGTTAATTAGCACATTTGCAAGTATTATGACAACAGAAGAGGAAGGCGACATTATTCCAGAACGAACGTTCGATTGGTTTGGTTGGTATAAAAGTGATCAAATACCTATAACTGAAGAGACAACAACTCAGGAGACAACAACTGAGGAGATAACAACTGAGGAGACAACAATTGATCAGACAACAACTGAGGAGACAACAACTGATCAGACAACAACTGAGACACTGGATTCAAGGGAGACAGTGGATCCAAGGGGGACAGTGGATACAACTGAGACAGTGGATACAACCGAGACAGTGGATTCAACCGAGACAGTGGAAGAAACTGAGACAGTGGATACAACCGAGACAGCGGAAATAAATGGTGAAGAGGATTTAAATGAGCACCTCTCTTTTTTGCCGGAACGAAAACCAGCTCCAAAATCAACACCAGAAGAGTGCGCAGCTCGCGGAGATGGTTTTGAATATTTCAATGGCACATGCTATACAATACTAGAATGGCCAACAGTAAATCCAAAGGACGTTTCAGAGGAAGTTACAAGGGACTATTTTAAGCCATCGTTAGACAGAGATTTAAAGGAAGATTTTGAGGAACCTTCATACGATGATTCATACCAACAATCAGACGAATATGAAAACGTTTTCTCAGAGAATGCTCCATTTGAATGAGATTCAAGTGTTTTAACTACATAGTAAAATTAATATTGTGATTATCGCAAACAAACATCAAAGTGGAGTCTTTCTCAATGAGGTTTTGTTCGAATCGCAACTTGTTTGTCTGATTATTATTATCAATTGTGATTTATTTTTATTATTTGTTGGCCTCGTGATAGTCAATCGAAAGGCTATTCGTACTGTCAAATTAATTGTTAGCTAAATCTCTTAGGCTAAGTACCAATCCACCATTATACTGAATAGAAAAGACTCAGTTTTTGATGAAACCGTTTGGTACTCTTTTCTGACAAGAGACATAGAGAGGAAAGAGAGAAAGAAAGAAATTTTAATATGTATTCTATTTTATCAGAGCAGCTGGTACAATCTTCATATTGAATGCCACAGTTGATTGTTTTGACTGAATGTCACCTCAATAAATGCACAAACATTGAATAAAAAAAGGATAAATGTGTTAAAATCGAATATTTGACACAAAAAAATAACACTCAGCAAATTATGCCCAAAATTATATCGACTGGCCCAAGATCGTTTTGAGATTATTCCGCTAGAAAGTGGACTCATCTTTTTGGCAACAGCAGACAAACATACACTGTCAATAATTGACATTTCAAATTGTTATTGTCCTTCAGATTAAATGACACAATCTGACACAAAGTCATATCAAATCAATCAGAGTACAGAGTGTAAATGTACACATCTAGAAGTTTACTACGTTTTTTTTGGCATTGTACTAAGTTGTAATAGTCTTCAATGAATTTGGAATCTCATGGAAAGCAACAATTTTTCTTAGCACATAAACTCATCACTTTGTTCATGTGAAAATTATACGCGTTTTCTATAGATGACCAAAATGGTCACTTAATTTATTTCCTAACTGTCTGCATTGAACATAGTTAATTGGGATATCGTAGTTACTCAAGTATAATATTAAATAAATGAATAAAAGGTCAAATTAAACTAATCGTCATAAACCGAAGTGTCTGCACACGCGTGTATAACATTACATGCTTGACAATTGGAGAAATTTTTCAGTCTAGACAGATTGATTAGATGGGCAAAGCTCATTCAAGCAAAAAATGTGTCCAAACATAATCAATCGACATAATTTGCACTTCATCACAAAATTGAAGTGGTCACTACATGAACACGTGTGGTGCAATTTGGTCATTGGAATTGGTCGAATCGAATGGGAAAAAAAGTGCAATGGTGTGAAATAATCAATCACATGTTGTTCATCTTCGTATCAAAGTAAATATTCGATAACTTTCTCGACGAACTGTTCATTTTGTTGGCTGTTGATCACAACAAACACAAAAACCCGGTTAATAGAGTCTGCATGTAATGTTGAATGAAAATGTGATGTGATGAAAAACACCATCTGGATGTTTCGGATAAATTCGTCAATGCATTCGAAATAGATGTGAGTATTTATCGCTGAAGTGGCATTTAATCCATGTTTGATTGTTCCAAAAACCAAGCCAAAAATAAAATTGATCGGTGAATTGTATGCATAAAAGAAAATAAAATATAATTCATTCAGGCACAAATTAGTTGAATTCAACTGAAAACAGGTTTTCTATGTGTTTTTTTTGCAGGTTTTTTGTTTTTATTTAGTTGTTTTTGTACGTCGATGCACACTTGCACACCCACAGGCCGACCAAGTTAATGCTCGGCTAACTTTACAGACGGAATAACAATTATTGAAAATAATTGAGCAAAAATAAAATTGAACACCGTCGAATTCGTTGATGCCAATGAGATAATAAACGGAAAAATAGACAGATCAGCACCAGCTAAATTATCGTTAAGTTGTTATTTTTGGTAATGAGATAAAGTGAGTTTGCACAAAATAGGTTTAAGACGGCTTTTACGGTTGAATGAACACTATGCAGGCACGCAAAAGATGTGGCGATAAAGATACACAGAAAAAGTGTGAATGCGAAACGCAGCACAAAAGTTGACTGTCGACTCGTCATTGATGGTATGATAAAAACAGATATTGGGTGGCATTGCAATTGTGCGTTGTTTTTCTTTTCATTTCAGCATACTCATTCATTGTGGTGCTTTTTTTTCGATGTTCTCTTTTATACAATTGCTGGGAGTCTGGGTGCTTGCCGGCATTCAGCAGAGAATGTTTTTGAATGGAAACGCATGGAATATGTTAGAAGCTAAACCAATTATCGCACATCCAATTCCGAATGATGATGCGAACTTTTTGACTGACATTTAAACTAACCAAACCCAACCGTAGAAAACCATTTCACCCGAAATCGCACACAAAACCTGACAGATGTGTGTTTACATTTCAGTTCAAAGTCACCGCAGTATACATATACCGTAATGTGCGTAGATATGGCATTGACAGGGTGAGTTTAAAATAGACACTTCGAAGACAGTATGGAACATCAAGAAAAAGGGAAATGCAAATGTAAATGACAATCGCAGTGACATTGCGAATCATTGTTGCTGCCGTTCCATAGCAATCCAACGAGCATTGAGAAGCGAAATAAACAAACAACATACTTAAGGTTCAAAACATGTATTTCTATTAGGGTTTAATTATTCATGCCAACATATGAACGATGTGTTTTCTGTGATGTTCAAACAATGTAGTGATGATTTACTAAACTCCCATACGATTCCTATATATATACAAATTCGGAACCCAAATTTTCGTAAATTTTTCGGTAAAATAGGCATTTTCAGTAAGACAGTTGAGCATTATTAAATGATAGTTAAAATAAAATCTTTGAGTTTTTTTTTGTATTGATTGAGTGATGGAAGGTTTTGCAGCGCAGTAGGTAGTACATTCCACTCAACAGCAATAAGGCGAGCGATCTGGAATTTACCAGCATTTGTTCTAAATTTGTTTTGTTGAAGCTGGTTTGAATTTCGTGTTTCGTAGTTGTGTCTACTATTTATTTGTGTTGTACTAATATCGGTCTTAATTAATTTTTTTTGGATTTTATAAGCTAGCATAGCTGTTTCATATTTAGAAACCTGACGCACATTAAGTATCTTATAATTGATTCTAATCTGGTTGGTGGTTAATCCGAAAGCATAATACTCTCTACGGAATATTGAACGGATGGCACTGTTTTGACATGTTTGAATTGTGTTGAGGAGAGATTCAGGCGCTGATTTTCCCCATATCGGTGACATGTAAGAGAGGTGGCTGTGAATGTGTGCGTAATAAATAGATGTGAGTGTGGTAGGGTCAACCGAATTCCCAATCCTATGGATGACTCCTGTTATACGGTTTATTTTTGCCGCAATTTTATCAATATGCAGATCCCAGCGAAGGTTTTCTTGTAACGTAAGGCCCAGATATTCAAACGATGCGACTTGTTCAATTCGGTCACCGTCTGAGTGAATATCGAGTTTGTAGTTTTTTAAGTGTTGTTGCGGATGGAAGATCATACATTTTGTTTTTTTCCTATTCATTGTTAGTTTGTTCGATTCAAACCAACGAGATATTGTTTCTATGTCTTCATGCATCATTTGGCTGATACGAGACGTGTCAGTATCACAGTAGACAATGACCGCATCATCGGCAAATAATATAATTTTGCCATGAAGTTTAAGGTTTGTGATGTCATTTATGAATAGAATGAAAAGGATCGGGCCAAGTGTACTACCTTGTGGTGTTCCAAAGTCAATATTAAGGGGGTCACTCATGGCATTTGATGTAGATATGAATTGGGTTCTATTAGAGAGATAGCTTTGAATTAAATCATGTGATCTACCCCTGAAACCAATGCGGAATAATTTTTTTAATAATAAATCATGTGATATGGAGTCAAATGCTTTGGTGACATCAATGAAAATACCAGCGCAAATATTTTTGTTTGATGCATCGAGCGAAGAGCGAATGGTGTCAAGCAGGCAAACCGCTGCTGACAGTGTGCCAGATTGTTTTTGAAATCCAAATTGGGAATTACTAATTAGATTGAATTTATTTACAAAATCATAAATTCTATCAAATATGCACTGTTCGATTATTTTAGAGAAATCGTCGAGGATACTGATTGGGCGATAGTTTGCGGGCGAAAGACAGTCACCACTTTTAAAAATTGGAACAACACGAGCCGTTTTTAGTATGCTAGGGAAAGAGCCATTCACAAAGCATTGATTGACAAGATGAGTCAAGGGGTCGATCAAAATATCCAGACATTGTTTGATATAATTTATAGGTAGGATGTTGTTGAGATTGGAGTTTGGTTTTGTGGTATAGATAATCTTCTGGATTTCATCGGGTGTAATAGGAAAGAGCGCCATGGTTCGAGAATTGTTGGGAATGAGTGATTCTATTGACGGTTCAGTGTGGGGGATTTTAAGAAACAATTCACGGCCAATATTACAGAAGTAGTTGTTGATAGTATTGGCAATGACAATCGGGTCATGTGTCGTCGATCCATTGGCATCGGTAATCGATTTAATTTCGCTTTGTGTATTCGGTTTATTATGAATGATTTCATTAAAACATTTCCATAATTGACGCGGCCTTGAAATGTGTTTGTTTAGTTGCACAGAGTTATGTGTTCGACGGGCTCGATTGTTCAGCGATTTGGCAAGATTTCTGTATTCAGTATATTTGGTTTTCATGTAGTCATTGGATGGAAATTTTTTGAATAAACTATGGTAGCGATTTCGCTCAGCTATGACATGCATTAAATCAGCATTGACCCACTGTTTGTTTGGATTAATTTTTTTGCAAACTGTTCGAGTTCGAGTGCATCTGAGTTTTGTGGTCTCAATTAAATGAAGTAAGGAGGAAATATTGGTTGGGGCATACAGCGATAGTTCTCTAGATAGGAGGCGCCTAAAATTGTTGATATTGATAGTTTTAGTGGTAAAAGAACTCTCAATTTTATTAAATTTTATTGTTTTGTTGGATGTGTCGTTGAAGGATACAAAAATTTCCTGATGATCGGATAAATGGGAATCATTGACACCAACGTTGAATTTAAAATTGAGGCAGTTTGTTATTATATGGTCAATAGTCGATGATTTTGTTTGGCGAGCGTTTACGTGTTTGTTTATACGCGTAGCAAATTTTTTTTCTTTGCTATTAAGCAGTCGACAACCAAGCGATTCAAATATTGAGTAATACTCTGTAATGTAGGAGCTATGCTTTTGGATATTTACGTTGGTGTCACCAATCAGAATTATTTTGTTCGATTTGCTGAGAATTTGTGCAAGCGCGGCAAAAAATTTGTTATTTGAGACAGTCGGCTTTTTATACAAAACAGCTATGCTTGACTTGAGGGCCGGTATTTTAACAATAACATAATTTATTTTGAATATAACATCGCTTTCGACCAAACTGCTATCTAGTGAATCGTGAACATACAGGGCTGCTCCACCGTGACCGTCATCTCTACAACTAAAATAAGCTTTGTAATTAGGTATATTGAAAAAGTCAATTTCATTCGAAGAGATACGTGTTTCAGTTAGTGCTAAAAAATGAATTAACTTGCCATTAACACTGGTTTCATTCTCAATTTCAAAGATTTTGTTTCTAATCGAATTTATATTCCAATATTTCAAGTTAAAATGATCAAGTTTACATGAATTTATTTTATGGGTTACCTTTGGGAGATTTTTATTATCATTAATAGACATATTGAGATTAATTATCTGGTGAAGTTACGTAGTCTGTTTTGATATTGTCGACGATAGTCTCTAAATTCCCGTGTGCCGTATTCAGGTGTTTCATTCGAATTTGGATTGGTTGAGTGTTTGCTTTTTTTATTGAATGGTTGTTGTGAACGGTTTTCGAGTGAACTGACGTGACGGTTATTACGTTTCGGGTACGGCTGGCGTTGCTGGGTTGATGATCGTTGGTAATGCGTGTTGTCTGGAGGATGTGGACGGTGCTGTGAATGGCCAGACGGTTGTGAACGAATGACTGAAGTCAGTTGATGGTTTCGCTGATGGGTGAACTGTTTTTCTCGAATATTACGAGCTCCAACGCTGTCAATCGATGCAGGAGATTGATCCTGGGCTGGTGGTGAATTTGAAGTACGTGAGCGAAGTGACTGTTCAATATGTGGAGCTTCTGTTTCCATATGCTCAGCGGAGTTGATCACATTGCTTAGTTGGGCGTCTGTTTCGATGGTTAGTGGTTTACTGTTTTCTAATTTCTTGACTCTGATACGACCGCCCACACTTGAAACGGAAAACAGTGAGCCATTTTTTTTTGCTTGCCAGGCTGACTGAAACAATTTGGCAAAGTACGGTGACAGTTGGTCGTTGAGATAAATTCTTGCATTCGATTGAGCCGATTTATAAATCTCTTCCACGAAAAGCGATTGTTTTTTTCTCATTGCATCCAACATGTAGCGCTTGATTGTGTGATTGGCGAAGGACACAATGATCGATGATTTATTCCTGTCGACATAAACGGAGTAGTCACTTGGAATGATATCAGCTTTGAGTACATCGGCGATGCATAAAATTGCTTCATCAGGATCATTGTACGCGGTTTGTGGAAGACCGGTAATACGTATGTTGTTTCGAAGTCGATCTTGTTTTAGGATCTCAATTTGCAAGCACAATTCATCAACTTTATCACTATTGCACACTGTTTTCAAGTCGCTTTCCACCTTATTTAGTCGGTTTGTGTGTACGGATAGTTCAACACGAACATTTTCAACATCGGTTTTGAAGGTGTTTTGTAGCGTCTCAATATTCGCATTTGTTTTGGAAATCGCATTTAATAGCGTTTTTTGAAGTTCAGCAATTTGTTCGGACGACATGGCACAAGCGGATGGAAACGGAATGGGTGGAATCAGCTGTAGGATTTGGTCACAAAACTCACAATAATGCTACTATAGACAGTACATAGTTTTTTTTTTTTTTTTTTTTTTTTTTCACTGTATATGAAAGCACTGATACTGGTGAGTTGAGGTTAGGTTTTCACAGTAAATGTTTTCAGTCTAATTTTTATTTCGAAAAATAAATTCAGCAAAAAACTTTTATTTTATTCAGATACAACTGGTCAAATCAGAGGTATATCAACTTTCAGAATGTTTTTACGTATAATTATAACTATGAGAGCTCTAGACAGCAAATGTTAACATTTCGTTCGGGGGGGGGGGGGCGGTTACTAAAGTAAAATATGGGTAAGCTTTGCAATTGGCATCAGTTTTTTTTTCCTTTTGCTCGTTCGCTCATTCGCTCTTCACTTGTTTAGATATTCGTATATTTTATCAACCAAAAACGAGCGATTGCTTGATCCACTTGTGTTTGTGCAGCAAATATGAGCATCTCTTAAATATTTACGCTTCGCACGATTCGATTACACACAGATTTATGTTGTATTTTCAATGTTCGTTTGGTTACGCGGTTTGATGGCACACACACACACACACACACATAGCTTTAGAACAGCTACAGAGAAACAACAAGCGAAAACCATCAAAAGCCTTTCACATATGCAAACATGTTGAATTTTGTGTCTGCGTGTTCGAAGTCTGGCGGTGGATTTGTTTTCATTTCAATGTGCTCTACTTTAGATTAACGTGCATATCTACACGTCTTATCAATGCTAAATGAGTGAAAAAAAAATTCAGCCTCAATCCTCCTATTTTTTATGAAGTATTTTTTTCTTCTGTTGGTGAAATTGTTTCAAACGCCCTTTTATGTGCGGTAGCATAAAAAGCGGCAAACATTTTGACTTTGTTGACGTTTGAAATCCTTCACTCAGATGTCAAGTTGACATGAAACGCTTGTTTTTATCCATCTCTGTATTATTTTGAAGGGAGTTTTTGTTGTTGTTGTTGTCGTTCTGCTCCCCTCATTTCAATTTTACGTTTGCTCGACGGGAGAAAAATGAGAAAAAGCCCAAGGACAATGAATCTCATGTTAAATAGGTAAATAAAGTTTGTGCACGAATCATACTCTCCATTTGAACGATTTTTCATACTCTTAAATTGTACATATTCTTTGGCAGGGTGTTTGGGCTGGGTGTCCATCTGGTCATTCGAACAGAACATGTTTTATATTAGACTCATTCGCACGTTTCACTGATTTACTGAGCTTTGAGACAATCATTCATTTTGCTGAGTGGAATTTTTTTTCCCTCACACACACACACACACAAATTCGTAGAATTGTCCGCACCCAATACGAATGAATTACCACGAGAGAAAAATGCGCTAACATCAATGGACCATACCAAGTGCTGATAATAGTTTCATTTCATCACACACACACACGCAAAAAAACATTTCGAGCATTGTCTGCAGCTAAATAAATCGATTCATCGCACAGAATCGTCAATATAAATTCAAAGTATATGCAGCTACCCGAAATAGTAGTGGGCAAATGTGAAATGCACATTTATGAATGTGATATTGAAAGAGAGAGAGAGAGAAAAGGATCCCATAAATTGTGCAAGGAGTAAAGTAATCGACTGCAAATCATTAAAAATGGAGAAGAAATTCCGAAATAAAATATGAAATGCATTACAAATTCTGTGCGTTAGAGAGTCTCTCTCTCTGTGTGTGTGTGCATGGGCAAGGAAAAATGATCATAGCGCAATGTGATAAATCGTACTTATTCGGAATTCAAATAAAAATTCACAAAATGAATTTTTATTGCTCGAAAACCAAGTCACATCAAATGGATCTATTGTTCAATATTCTCCATATTTTCGAAAGAGAAAGAGAGAAAGAGATAAAGTGAGAAAATGAACAGAAAATGTTTGCAAAGACCAACCGAAAGTATGCGAATACCATGTAAGTGGCGAGTCATTTTTCTTGTGCGAATCAATATGCAAAATAAAATCGATAGAACCAATGAATATGACCACGTACTTTAGACGCATTCCACACTGTGATATTCAGTGGTGCACTAAATACCAAACTTTATAGCACACCAAACTCTGCACTCCAAAGAACTATTTTAATGGCTTTTTTGCGTCGTTGTCTTCAGTTACAGTGTTCAAATTGTTTTATAATGAGTAAATACAGACGCCAGTTTTTCTGTGAGAGAAAAAATACGGTCTTACAAAGAATGCAGTTAAATTCACTGTTGCCATAACATGTTGCACTGAAATAAATTGTCAATTTGTATGTAATTTTGATCTTTGTATTCACAACGGAACGACGGTGCGCTACGACTTTCGATAGCTTTTATTGCCCCATTTCATTCATTTTAGTGTTGCTTTGTGCAATTTGCCATCCAATTAGATTGAGGTATTTCAGGAAATTGAAAAAATTCATGCACTTTTGAGACATTCATGAGCTACAAACGATTTCAAATTTTTTAAGAAATGCACTTTGGGTTAAACACTTGGAATTTTTGTTCATAATTCAAATGTTTGTATATCTTCAAAAATGGCTATTTGACCGAATAAACGAGCAAATAACATTAAATTTATCTCCTCTTTGAGCAACATGATGGTAGAGACTTATATGCAGACTTAAGTTGTAATTAAATTTTATATTTTTAATCTTCTAATTTCTTAGCATCTGCTGTATTATTAGATTAGACTTTAATTAGTCCCAAAATATTGCAACTTTTTCGGGTGTTGCCAATTTTCGATCAAATTATTTTCGGTTCAAAATTAATTCGAAAAACCTAGGAAAAACGGCATCAAATTTGACTAATATATTAAAAGTTTAATGGACATGAAAAATGAATAAGAGACTTAATTAATTTATCAATTTGATCATCAACAAAAAGTGCGAATAAAATGATTTCCCTTGTGTGATGTTTAGTGTTCTATCCAAATTTCATGTGGGAAAAAAATTCATTTGATATGAGTTATGAGGCCAATTAACCTAGTCAAATATTTCAACGCGCCTGAAATTGACGATCTTTCAACGATGAACAAAGCGGTGAAGTTACAAGATTCAAGAATTTGCTCGTAAAATGTTTCCGCTGAATGAGCTCAAAAACGATCATATTTTTTTCTGGTTCAGAAAATGATAAATTCGGTCATTATCTAGAAAAAAAAATTCGATTTTAAATGAGTTTAATAGTCTACACAAATGAAACATGAATAAAATACATCAAAGATGCATTCACTGACAGATATATGTGTCGGTTGTGTGAATAAAATTGCACACGATATTAAATATGTTTCGATTGAAACAGTTTGAAATAAGGTTTCGCATCATAAATGTGTTAAATAAATAGTCCGAAGTGAACTATAAAAATGTGATCGAAAATAATGCGTTTATATATGAAAGATTTGATGATGGTGATTTAGTCACACATAAAAGGCGTTTAAAATGTTTGATTATGATGGAACATCGTCATTAGCGTAAAACTATAAAAAAAAACCACGCAGCATATAATTTATGGGTGGTTAGCGGTTGGTGAGCTGCTTGCCTTGTGCGCTCTCGTAATATGATCAGAGAGGCACCTACGCTTCGTTCGAAATTCTCAAAGCACTTCACCAAGCCAACTAATTTTCAGCTCGAGAGTTGTTAATAGCAGCATAAAAACATTGAAATATCTAGTGTCATTCTGAAGCCAGAGTGTTTGCGTAAGTGCACACACAAAGTTGCGATGACTTTCATAGCTCGCTTATTCTCGGTTTTCTCTCACTGTCACTAAAATATAACACACACAAAAAAAACAACAGCAACAACGAAAAGCGTAAAAAAAATTGTAAACACACTGCTAATAGAAGTGTTTGAGAAGCTCATTGGGAGCAGGAAAAAAATGTTCTAATGTTGAGAAATATTGCGAAATGAAAAAAAAAATGAGGAAAATTTAACGATAGAAGATAGAGAGAAAAATGTGGAACGGACAATCAAGGGACACAAAAAACACACACAGCGGAATGAGTGTGGTTAATGCGGCATTTGTGAAAAGAGTTAAATAACGCTATGTGAAAAGTGAATAACAACAACAACGTGAACGACAACAAAAATGAACGTTGAACGGCAGGAAGATAAATAAGTGGCATACGACCAACGTGTTGTAATAATTTTTATTTTCACAGCGCCAGGCTTTCACACAGCATTGAGAAAAAGACAGAAAGCAAAGCCACGATGATATCGCCTTTTAATTTATGACATCTGTAGCACGGACAACAGTAACAATGAAAAACACTCAAAACAGAATGCCAGAGAGAGGGAGAGAGAGAGAGAGAGAGAGAGAGAGCGAGAGAGAGAGAGAGAGAGAGAGAGAGAGAGAGAGAGTATTAAACTGTGAGTGCAACAGAGGGAGAAAGAGAGAGAGGAAAAAAATATAACAACAACTTAAGAATATTTTATGCGTTGTGTTCGCGCTAGCGACTTAAATAGCCGAGTCATAAGCCCATAGGGCACTAACAAAGTCACACAGAGATAAAAATATAACTATGAACGCAAATAATTTTCACTGTTTCTGTTTTTTTTCTCGTTCTCTTGCATTTCGCTTGCTCCATGACATTTTACGTTATGTGTGTGTGTGACACAGCTAATTTTGTTTGAATGGAATCAGCTGGTCGAGTGCATAGTGATTATAGAAGGAGCATTAATATGCTCGATATATTCAGGAAGAATGCGGTGAAAGTGAGTGAAAGTCGATTGCATCCAAGCTCCGGCCTCTGTCGGGTTCATTCTGGTTTGATGCTTGCGGCCCGATACCAAATAGCTAAACGTTAGAGATTCTTTAAATTGATTTCTGAATAATGTCACGTTCTATCATCAGACTCTTTTGCGACGTTCTCTCTCCATATGAGCTCATTTTTCCCTACGTTTATATTTACAGTGTAGCCAATAAAATTGAAATTAATTTTTTTTTCTCGCTCTCTCCCTTTCTCTCTCTCTCTCTCTCTCTCTCTCTCTCTCTCTCTCTCTCTCTCTCTCTCTCTCTCTCTCTCTCTCTCTCTCTCTCTCTCTCTCTCTCTCTCTTCCTTTCTCTCTCGCTCTCTCTCTGCTGCCGACCAAAGGTAAATAATAAGTATTGAGGGCGAGAGCAGAACAATATGAAAAAAAACTCGGAGGCCTTATGTTCTGATTTGCTAATTTAGTCGCGTACGTGCACTTGTACCAGCGGTGTTTGGCTGCTGTATCATTTTTATATATGGCATGATGATGGCAAACGCCTGTGACGAGAGCTCGACGGTTGTCAGCACTAATTAGTCGCGTCTACTGATTAAAAGAGCGACATTTGCCACCGGGCGATACATAATCCTATGTAAAAATAACTGAATTCATATCACCAGTTCACCGCACAAAAGGCATACAAATGATCTCTCGTCTTTCTTTTCTTCATTCTTTCCCCAGCATTGTTGTTGTTTCTTTCGTTCCGTTTTTATTTTTGATTGCACATTCTTTTTATTTGCCACAGCAAATGCTGCCGGATTAATGCGAGATAGGTAGAGAGAGAGAAAGAGCAAATGGGTTGGAAAACCACAAGGGGTGATATCAAGTGTGAGATACTCTCATAACTACCGTCAATCATGAGATTTTCTATCACGTTTTTTTCACTAATAAATTAATTATGAATTAAGCAAATATTCACTTAATTTAATTACGTTGCCATTTTGTCCTAAGGCGAACACACTTCTTTATGTGACTCGTATAAAAATATCTCGTCGAAAAAAAAAATGTTTTTTAATTTGAACAGCCATGAAAATAGCATGATAGACATCAATGTGTCTGAACCTCTACCGAAACTGGCAAATCAAAAGGAGACAAAAGTAGTCGCGTATGTGTTAGCACACTGGTGTAAACGTGACTCAGGTAACCGAGATATATATCAAAAACCGTATACGAAATGGGCTAAATGATAGTGGCATAGCATTAAGTATGATTTTAACACACAGGCTGAAAATGTGTCAACAATCATTAGATTTTCTATTTGTCTTTTTAATCGTCTCAAATCCGTTAGACGTCTGCATGGGAGGCACGGTGTAGACATCTTCAATGACCTAAAGCATTGCCCTATGGTTTCAAACCTAGGTTTTAACTGACATGAAATTTAATCCAATCTAATCATAGCATTAGCGAAGACATATTGAACGCTTCCGGGTTATGTCATGTTGATTGTTCACAATGATACAAATGAATTTCACTCATTTGGTCAAAATCTAGGTGATTAACCTGAACACAATATTGTGTCAGTGAAATAAAAGAAAAACAAAAACAAAACAAAAACTCACTGATGACAGATCCCTTGCGGCCAACTGGCTTATGTTTCTTGTTTTACAATGTTTAAAGGAAGTTAAAATGTAAGTCACTGGCACTGATTCAGTGCCATCGGTGTTGTGATTAAAACGTAATTTTTTTAGAATATTTACCTCAATTTCAAAATTGTCAATTGGTAACTTCATTTGATGGACACATGTATTTATTAAGCAGGCGATTTGTTGCCGTAATTAATGAAAATGGATCTATTTTGTAGCACTGAAAATTTACATCGACAGTTTTACTCCCAAGACATCAATACATTTGGTTACCAGTGGCATGCAAAAAGCATCATTCGTCTTGATTCCTGTCGTTTATTTGAACATCAATTGACCTAAAACTTTGTTTAACAAAGTACAAATGCATGAATAGCCTGCTCATTTATAGTATGAACAGAACAAACACACAACGAGAAATGTAACTTTAAAACTCAATCACATTTATTTAAATGTCTAGAAAGAATGATGAAGACTTTTAAAAAGTCGTTTCAAAATACCATTTCAAATTAACTATTTTTAGTCGTCAAAATTCAAAAATAGATAACCAACTGAGCTAAATTCCATGGCAGCATCTAAATACGCAATTAACATTGTATTTCGACTGACAAATTTCGGGTGAGAAAAAGTTCTCTCTCTCTCTCTCTCATTTCCTATGTGCTCTTATTTCTATGTGGGTATTATGATCATAATTACCAAAATGGTGTTTTGGATAACGTTGTTATGTGTTTGCACTGTTTTGTTTCTTCTCGTTCAGTTCAATCGATTTGTGACGAACTTTTTCTTGTTTCGCTGGTGTTCGTTCGTTTATATTATGGTGCATTAAATGGATGGTGTCACTGCCATTGTTATTTATAGCAGATGACGATCATAAAACAGAAAGAAAAAAATAACAAAACAACAAAAAACTGCTGAAAATATTTAGTTTTTGTCATGAGTTCAAGTGGGGTGCGATGCCATGTGAATTCATTTCAGTATTATTATTGTCGCTGCTCTCCGTTTTGTTCGCTGCTGGTTCTTATTGTAAAGACAAAGTTGGGCAATTCCATAGCGATATTTAACGCTTATTTGAAATGTTGTTACAGCCAAACAAATTGTTGTGGCTGTGTGCTAAATTACAGTTTGATTACCTTAGCTTTAAAATAGTTTTTCACCGAAAAATGAATATCTATATATGCATACAAACGTGTGTATGTGGTGGGAGCGCAAAAAACTCATTTTAAATGTGATGCAAAAATAAGTCAAAGTATTTAAGTTAACTTAAGTTACTAATTTTACTCTTATTCCATGGCAAAAGAAAAGAAAATTACTAATTTCACTGTTTGTTTTTTTTTTTGTTCAGTAGAAGAAAAATAAAACCACTCGGAAAACTTTTAATTACTTTTGAAATAATTGGTTGAGTGGACAAAAAATCAACGATGAATGAAATAAATGAAAACAGATGATGGCAACAGTTTTGTTAATGCATTGACAATGTTTTTCCTTCTGTTTCGTGTTGTTGCAGGTGTTACGAGCGCATTCCTCCAACAGAGTCCAAAAGATGGATACAACACATTTGACGATGCAAGCACCATTTTTCCATCACATAATTCAATTACCAACCCAAAATGGAATGAACCATATTTCGACAATACCGTACCGAACAATGTGACCGCATTGGTTGGCAAATCAGCGTATTTAAGCTGCAAAGTGCGCAATTTGGGCAACAAAACGGTAAGTAATCATGTACTTTTGACACTTTAAATACATACAAAATAATACGGTGCCGGTGGGCTAAGCGCTCGAATCGAAAAGAGGATGGAAATAGAGCAGAAAATCCGCTTTGAAAATTCCCCAGTTCCGAATTACAATTAATTGGTCATCTGATAAGATAGTAAAAATATTGAAATACAAATTGTACTAATTATGATTAAATGTAATTTATAACACGCGACATCTATAAAAAAAACCAAAAATTGGATGTGAGAGCGGAGAGCGGAGGTGAGAACGGAGTGCGTAATAGGCCAAATTTAATCATATGCTACAGATTAACATGCATTCATGTGGTGATGTCATTGAAATATGTACTTTTTTGATTACGTTTAATTACAATTTTTTGTTTCTCTCTTTTCCAATTTTAATTAATCACTGAACACATTGTTTTTTTCACAAATTATGACACCAACTTGAGAGCTGCCATTTTATTAAAAAAAAGCATATTAGCTTATGAAAACGATTTAATGCGTTACATTTTTGCGTGGAATATAAATTTTTGAAAAATGACGAACAAATATATGTGAAAAGCCACACCATTCAAAGCGCCATCGAACGCAATTAATCATCATTGATAGTCTCTTCAGAGCCGCTCTCATGCCCACAACACAGCTATGACACGTCAAATCCACCTGCAGATTAACTACACCATTTTTCTCTCGCTCCAATTTTTCCGCACATGACACACGCATCGGGGTTTAATTTTCTTGTAATTTGTTTGCAAAAATGTCAAATGCAAAACGGTTATATTGTGAAATTGTATGCGCAGAATATATTTTGTAATAAATGGAACACAGCGACAGAACGACAAACAAAAAAATACAGAACGTGCACACACATTTCACATGGCCTGAACGGGTCAAATCGGTTATTGTTTTGGTGACTGGTACGATAATGAATATGAAGTTGCAAATTGCAATGGCCACGAACCGGGAAAGCTTACAAAACAAAACAAAAAAAACCAACATAATATCCATTTTTCGAGATAACTATTTATGCAATTACATGAATGACACAGTTTTCTGTGGTTTGCCTCACATCAAAATCATGAATAATGGTTCTGTAGTTTCCGTTCTTTTGAAACGTTCATTGTGGTACTGGTGATAAATAAATATTTTTCATATTTGTGTGTGAGCGCGTGCGTTTATTTGTTGCGTCGTTTAAAAAGTGGTTTAATTTCGTTCGATTTGTATACTTTGTTGTTCTTTTTACCTGCTGAAAGTTTGTAAATGCATAAAGTGCTTAACTAAGGTGAATAAACGCTTTTCGTAATTCAACACTGATTACGTGCAACGATGCACGATGCACATTTAAAATGACATTTTTCACATTTTCAAGCGTTTTGACCATTCAACCGTGTTAAAATGCACGAAGTATAAGAGAACCACACGCACAAAAAAATACCGCGCGTGTCAAGGCATTGTTGTCATCTGCAGCGGCCATTCTTACTTTGATTTTAAATTAATTTCAATTTTGACATTGCTGCAAATTAATTTCAATTTTGACATTGCTGCAAGCCGTTGTTTTGGCACATTCTCTCATTTCTCTCTCTCTCTCTATCTCTCTCATCACAAACAATCATTTGCAGGTTTCATGGATCCGACATAGAGACATCCACATACTGACAGTTGGCACGTACACTTATACCACGGATCAACGATTTCAGACAGCATTTCATCGCGATTTCAACGAATGGACGTTACAAATCAAGTGGGCACAGAAAAGAGATGCCGGAATGTACGAATGCCAAATATCAACCATACCAATCAAAAGCTATTCGGTGCGATTGAATGTCGTCGGTAAGTGGATATCACACACACATCATTATGTCAGTTTCGTTTGATTCCAAGAATTTATTCGATTGTTCCAATGTTTTGTACATAGTATTGCAATCACATCCAGGTGTCAATTCAGCATTCATTGTTTGGTGTGTGTTGAATGTTCGTGCAGCACACATAATGTGTCCATATCCATTTAGCTATCGGCAAATATTATCCAGCGAAAATATATATCAATTAAATTCACTCCACAATAATCAATTGATTTCACAATGAGTCTAATTTAATTAGTTGGAGGATTCGTTTTTTATTTTTTAACTCAAACATACTTGCATTCACAAATCACGTAGTATGGGATTTAGAAAAGATGCAATTAAAACTCATCCAAGAGAATAAAAAAAAAATCTCTTTCGTTTTTATTCTCTTAATTTCTTTTTTTTTGTTTATTTTTATTCTGTTTCTCTATTTAATTTCATTTTTCCATGAAAATGGTCCTATTGTTTCTAGATCCAGCTGTAGATAATATCGATGCGAATCTATTGAATTTAGCGTACAGTGATCAGCAAATTGATGTCAATGATGAAATGAGTACCATCGATAGCCGGAAATGTTGTGACGGTATATTCGCGGGCAGTCTGAATGAGGATCGAATACGTGAGAGCACCACTTGGGCAATTATGCTTAATGAGTTTTCCTATAAATTAACGTTGTTGCAAGCGAATAAGCGTGTAATTTGGAACTTAACGGGAATGCAACTATGAGCCATTACCATTACTAGCATCACTTGAATACTGCATGAGTGTGTGTGTGTGTTGTGAAATGCAGTGCATATGAACGAGTTGGTGTTGAATTTGAGTGATTGTGGTGGCAATAATTGCACAATTGCTGTTGCATCAGGCCAGTGTATTGCGTCAGTCGAACAATTTGAAATGGTGCAAAAAAAAGAGAGCTGAAACGTACGAGAGAAAGAGAGTGGACATTGAGCAAACATTCATATAATTACCAACAAACGGTTGTTCCACATCAAATGATGAAACAAAAAAACAACAGGCATTTGCTAAACCTACTGGGTGGTTGCCGTTGGCTTTGAGCTAACTACGCAATTACCTGTGCTTTTATCCAACTAACTGCATGCGCTCAATTTTCACTCTTTTCATTTCCTCTTTCTCTCACACGATATAAAATTTAACGCAACAAATTATCCCTGTTTACCATGGAAACTTTTACATTAGTCGGCATTAACGTACTTGATATCGAGTTCGGGCCCAGTACAGCGTGTGTGTGTGTGTGCTTTTGTGTGAATGTGTTCGTAAATTAACGCACATTCATCAAGCCACAGACATGCGATATTAACTCAAATTGCACACAATGCACTCGGCCATCACTATTATCTAAATTACGAATAATGTATTTTCAAATGTTTGCTGGAAGCTGCTATCAATGTGTGGCTGGCAACAACAGTAACCCATATAAATATATAGATTCGATATGTATAACAATGGAAGCGTTCGTTTGTTGCGTTTAATGAGCTTCACCTCAAACCACATTAATGGAAACCGAAGTCAATGAAAAACCGCTTTCGTACAATGTAAAACAATTTTTTTTTTCGTACGCTCTCCAATACCACAATCGTGTCACTCGCTAGCTATTCACTAGCCGCCCACAACTTGAACAGCTTGTTTGAACTTTGTTTTTTTTTTGTTGTTGTTGAATTTTATTGTTGTTTTTGCTTTTGTTTCGCCTTTTCAAATTCACTAACATAAAATCGATATTCACTTTTCAACAAATCTAAACAAACAAACATTTCTTGTCTGAGCGATCAAAACAGATAGCCAATCACTGAAATTGTCTTCAAATGAAAAGAAAACATTTGATTGAATCAACAAGAACAACAAAAAACTTATAAGTCTCCAAATTTGACTTTGAGCTATCAATCCAATTTCATATAGAAATACAGACATATCCATTTTCGAAATGACAATATTCGTTGAAAGAAGGGCAAAGTTTTCGATTAGATTTTCAATGCGATGCACGGATTTAATGTGCGTGATACGAAAATTTATTTAGTTTCGGAAAAACAACACTGAAAATTGGATACTGTTTTTGTCTTCAGTATGGAATTTTGACAAGTTTCAATTTATGAACAATGGTTGATATGTTTATTTCAATCGAAACACATCCATCACATTTCATTTAACCACAAATATGGAATATTCAATTTGATTTGCATGAATACATTTCTCACTATCTTATTTGGTGTGCGTTCAATGAAATGTAATTTTATTTAGCCGAATTGTGGCAAATCAACGATATGACGACGACACAATACACAGATGAACCATTTCAAATGATTGTATCATTTGCAAAATAGTTTCCATTCATTGTTAGGGGGTTGGCACGGATTTTTAGTAGAGCTAGTTTAATTTAATATGTCTTTGGTGTCTTTGAGCTTCAGCTAATTTGTCTAATATGAGGTATAATTTCTAGTAAATCATTCCATAAATATTGCATTACCAATGTGTTTCTTATGGCGATTCCAAGTGCTCGCAATTTAATTTTTATAGTACATGGAACCGGCATTATGGAAGCATTAACGGTACTTGTTGTAAAAAAAACTCCGTAAGAAATGTATTGGCAATGTTGTTCTTATGGAAGGTTTGTCACGCACATTTTTTCTCTAATAATCCTCTAATAGCTTCAATTCTTTTCTAATTTGTCTAGTTATCTGGTAGTACTGAATCAGTACTACTGATTCATGTCTATCCCCTATGTTCATTGGTATAAGCTTTAGCTTTAGCTTTAGCTTAAGCTTGAGCATTGGCAATGACATCCATTACGATTTCAATTTTCAAAATGCGTCGAAATTCATCTGATTTGACTCAATGACTCTGTCAAAGGCATTTAGTTTGCTGAGGTGTAAAATCTACACATTAAACTTGTCCAATGGATATTTTAAACAGTCATCGTATATGTGTCATCTCTTTGTGCCTATTTACAGTGAACTTATCTCTACCTAGGTTACTCTTCCACCATTCAACTAAAATCAACACAAAATGTGGAATATTCAATAATAAATATTAAATATATTGTGTTCAAAGCCGCTATCTGGATTTCAGATCCAGCATAGCATCTAATGTTTATTGGAATTTTTCCATTTTAAGCCTATTTTTAGATTTATTCGGGTATCCATTTTAATTGGATTTATCAACGGTATTTTTTTGATCAAAAAGATACGTGTTCGTTTTACGAAAAGTTTAAAATACCATCATATGACCCTATTTTGTGCGTCATTGAAGTGTAAAGGAGCAAAAAAATTGGCCACGTTTGAAAAATCAATAAATTTGTTATAAATGTCAATTGAATCGTGAAATGAGGTGCTTATACCCATACACTTTAAACGCATTACCCATTTAAAGCATTACATGCATGCAAAAACCATAAATACGAATAGTGGTTTTCAAATGTGTTGGCTTAAGATTTCTATCATAACATTGTTAAATGTGGTTTTGAAATTCCCTCATATTATTCTATTGTAATAAAAACCTCAAATTGGGAAATTGATCCATCAATTGAAACAATTGTTTATTTTGACTAAATAAATTAATTAATAAACGTTGGAAATATGTTAGTGAATGACAATTTCGATTTGTATGAACTGTCCAGTTGCGGTGTTGAGTGTTCATTGAATACAGAAATTTATTTTGTGCTTCACATAAATAGATAAAACACGATCGTAAGACTTTTCAAAATACATGTTTTGTCAGGCAACGGCTGAAACAGAATGAATGTTTGATTGTTAACAAACGAATATTTTTTTTTTAAACATTTTTATTCGGTACGCTTTTAAAATTGTGTGCAAAGCATGACAATACTGAAGCACATTTCGAGTTCGCACATGCGGTTGCAATCAAATTGGAAAATGTTCGCTGAATACAAGAATACGGAACAGATTAAATCAAAATCATCGAAGCGGAACAAATTTCGTGAAAAATGCATTATTCGAGGGAAAAATGGCTCAAATTCATATTTTGTGCTGCTGATATTTTCTCTCTCTCTCTCTCTCTCTCTCTCTCTCTCTCTCTCTCTCTCTCTCTTTAGCCAACTTTTTCAATCATTCCATTTTGTACGTGAACTGAATCGGAATTAATAACATTATTAAAATATGGGTTATTATTTTGTCACGTGTATTTACAGTATCACGAGATATTTATTTTTCTTGACGGTAGTAAATAATACTGTGGGGTGTAAATAAAATTGTCTCCGGGAAAAGGCAACATTTACCGATGAGGAAATACATGAATTTTTTTTGTTTTTTATTATTTTTTCTCTTAATAAAAATATTGAAATAAAAATATGAATCTCTTAAGAGGATGGTCTATTGAATTTTCCAAGAAATGCTATTAAATTTTAGTATATCGAAATATGGTGAATACCTTTCGTATTGGTGGTCGTTGGGAATTGTTCTTATTCTCACGGTGAATCGAAGAAGTCATTTCATTTTTGTTGTCACCATTGTTTTTTTGGCTTTTATAAGCGACAAAACAAACACACACACACACACAAATTGTCATGAACTAAATATTTGCCAGGTTTCTGGATCGATATACACGATATATATTTTAACCATATTTCTGTCGCTTTGCAAATCAGCTGCGTTAAATTTATGTGTTTTGATCGAGTTTTATGGGTTATCCGGTTTTGATATTAGCCCGTTTAAAATCCATATCATCATGGGGTGTTTCAAAGCATTATGTTCACGAGGATCAACATTTTATTTTCGGTTAATATCAGAGGTTTTACGACGGCCATCGGCACATTGTAGATGCAAACGGTGTCATGAGTGGTTCAGCTGCGTGTGTGTCTGTTATTTTCTACTGCTGCTGCTGCTGCTCTTTTTCAGCGCTTTCAATTCGAATATTCAGTCATGATGTGAATGCAGATATTCAATAAAATAAACCACAAACACATTTTATGCGCATAAAACAGAAGAGCCAGAGAAAGAGCCGACAATAGCATTTTGCTCCACATAGATAGACTTTGAAATGGATGCATTGAAACGGCAAAAGGTACTTCACCTCTGTGAATATGGCCAATAATGATTGAAGTTCCAACAAGAGAAACACACTACACACTTTTCTATTCAGTTTTTTTTTTTGTTTTGTTTTTGTTTTCATTTGTTCGAAATTCACTGTGCAAGTGTTCATTTTTCCGCAAAAAGTGAAGTAACTTTACATCAATAAACTGGTTCCATAATGTACACCTATAAAAGCATACCAAAAATAAGTAGAATTCACATTTTAAACATACCAATTTTAGAATGGATGCTCAGATAACACGTCTCTCAGTGGCAAAGAGCCAATAAAATACGAGCGGAAAATATTGTTCATGGTTAGATAATATAAGAGGAATATTGGGAGGGCTAAGATGATTGATTGAATTGGTAATCGCATTACCGTATTCGCTTTCTGTCTCTCGGTCTGTCCGTCAACGTTAAGATAGTGCTTTCGCTTGACTGACATTGCATTTCAAACAGATTACGATAATGTTCCATACTCATCGTGCATCCATGGAAAAATATTTTACGTATTCCGCAATAAAGGTTGAATTTTGAACAACAACAACAACAAAAACACCCGACAAAAATGACGTGTTTATGGTTTGTTGCTTTTGTTGACTAACACATTTTTACCATGCGATTGTTATTCCACAGAAAATGCATGTTTTCACAAAATTAAATAACGCAAATGGTGTCGAATTTGGTTGGTTTGGTTTTCTTTTTTGGTTGCGATGACGAAAAATGATGAAAATTATTTATTTTATTTAAATCCTATTTAGAACCGGTACCAACGATATTGGGCGGACCAGACTTATTCGTTGACAAAGGTAGCACCATAAATTTGACCTGTACTATTCGATTTGGACCTGAACCACCCGGACATATTTTCTGGTACCATGAAAATAAGGTAAGTTAACTTATTTAAAAGTGAAGCGTAGTAAAAAAAATATATATGATAAAATAAAATAAAACGGAAAAGATATTATTCGCAATGGTGAGCATTCGCATTCGCATTAGAAAGTCATTTTCGGTACGCAACAACGGCAACGAAATGGCAAATAATTTGAATTTCTTGAACAGCATTTGGTATGGAGCATCACACATTAATATCATTCGCAATATACTTTGGCAAGCAAAAATAAGCATGGAATTGAAATTGTTGACAAGCCTGGAATTGCCTAGAAATCTGCAACATTTGTCCAATTTTATTTGTATTTTCAACTTTATGTGGTTGGTATTTGTGTTGGTGTCGGTGTCGGTATGTTTGTCTAGTGAACATGAGCCTTCGAAGCTTCGGTTCATATTCAGTGCATCATTAAATAAATATAAGCATTTCACATCCGGAAATGCTCATTTTTGAAGTGTTTGTCGTATTTTCCATTTTCTAAAATATATTATACTGAAACCGACACACAAAACACACACTCACACACACATTTTTAGTATCGAACTACACAATCAAATCGTCACCTTCAAATACCACCACAATTGCAAATGCTCAACAAATATGAAGACGTTCTCCACATCGGAGCAAACGGTAAATTTATTGCACTTTCAAGGAGATATTCAGTTTCATTACATGTGACTAAAACTTAATGCCGTTGAAATTACAATTTTGTCAATTGCTATTTGGAATGAGTCAGCACGCATCAAGTGCTCATGAAAAACGTGTACGTTTTAAAGTGTGAGTGCGTTTGAAAGTCGCTTGGAAGCGGATACAATTGCAAATGCAAAGGCAAGGCATAACCAAAGCAAAATAATGTAAGTGAAGTAGTAAAGTGTGTGCACATACACTCGTACGATCCATTTAACATAAGCCCTTTTAAAGCGGCCCATACCATACATTGTTGATTCGAGATATAGTATACGTTTCTGGCCGTTGACAATGCGGACTCTTTGGTCCACTTCACATCGCTAGTTTATAGTCAACTCAAGTATTTCAATATGTTTTACCCACCGTTTTATTTTCTGGCCATAATTTTTTTTGTTTCTGTTTGTTATAGCTCGTTTCGTCTGTGCAAATGTATGAAAGCCATTGTTGTTCCGGGATGTGATCAAGATTATTTTTCAACACATCCATTTCCACTTACATCCATATATAAATATATTTACGGATTAAACTCTTGAAATTCCATCTCAGGCATTAACATTGCGTATGCGAAACGAAATGTTGAGCATAACACGCAGCATACGGGATTCAAGTTGATTTTTTTTTTAATTCATATAATTGAAGATCACAATTGCACACAGGACAAAGCCATTTGAGAAGACGAAACTCTTTTGGATTTCCCATGAATGGCTTGAATTTTCATGAAGTTTTTCTCATATACACCGAAATGCTAAAGCTAACGGATGCAATTTTAAAATGAAAATCGTTTATTATGTATGGCAAAACGAAATTCGTCTATGCACAACGATGAAGTAGCTTTTCATTTACTCTAAGCCGGAATTTAATAATATTAAAAAGTTTCATTAATTATAAGGATTTTCTCTCTCTCTCTCTCTCTCTCTCTTATTTCCCATTCTTTTTTTTCTAGTTGTTCTAATTGAATATAAACTATTCATATATTGCTATAGCTTATGAGCCTGAAAAGCAAAATGTTTTTTAAACAACAAGAAAAAAAAATTGAAGAAACTGAGTACTTGTACTGCGGCCAGAGCAAACAGAACACAGAGAAAGGAAAAGAGTGAAAAAGTAAACAAAATGTTCGTAAATCTCAAACAAGGCCAGCAACTTTTGGTTTTTCTATTTTTTTGCTCTGCTGCAAACATTTCAAAAGCAAACAAAGACTCAATTTATGGGAAACAATTGAAATGTGAAACATTACCATTTAACTTTCAATTTGTTTCATGCCAGCCAAGAGGAAAATCTTCAACTTTAACATGCACTGTTAAACTTGTGTTTTTAAAAGAAATAATTAGTTTTTTCCTTTGCTGCTTCTTTGTTGGCTGTTGAGGTCGGCCACAAGAAATTCATTTTACTTCGTTCTTCGTTTATATTCTTTTGAACGTCAATAGATTATAGTTGCTAAGTACCAAAAAAAAAGGGAAATGTGTGTCGAATGTAAAGGAAGCTTTTATTTGAAATCGCTGCAAAGTTATTGTGTTAAATTGAAACCGACGCTTATGAATAGCCGCTGGTCATGGATCTAAAAGATTAAAAAAAACACGTCTACCACAAGCTTGCAATATCGATGTTTGCAAATAATCCAAATTTAATTGCTCCCCACCAACGGTCGGCAACATCGTCAACATTCATTGCATTAGTTTCGACTTGAACTTCAAAATTGCATTCATTCTACCCATTGAAATGAGGGCGTGGTTCAACACTGCCACCTTTTGCTCACCGCAGACAGTTCATTTGGTTCGAAATATTTCAATCATTTTTAGCAGATATGAAGTTACTGAACTCTTTTGCCCGCATAAAAATTGCATCCCCGACAGAATGTTTTCTATTTATGGAACATTCTGTGGAGGGACATTGAGTGGAATAACAATGTCAAAAATCCTTTACATTTTCAATGGGAGTTCATTGAATGCCCTGAAAAATGCAATGATTCATTGATTGGCTAAATAAATCGTTTAACTATGAAGTTCATAGTATGAACAACCATCACAATTTCATCGTTTTATTTATACATTGTATTTTAATTAACAGTCTATCCGAAAAGCTGCCACTTTTCCCCTCCAAAAAAAACGTTGACTTTTTTTTGCTATTTTCTCTGTGTTCACTTCATCTCACACTTCACCGTTGCTCAAATATGCAATTCAAAGTACTAAAATATTCATTTTCATTGAGATTCTTTTGAACATATCACAAAACCGTCAACCCCCTACAACGCCACTGTGTGTCATTTCCATGAAATTGGCAGATGTTGTGCATGCTTTAATTCCATTTAATTTTGAAAATGGTTTATTTGTTGTTTTTATTGGCTTCATCGTGAAATTGGCAATAGCCAGTATTGCTTTGGCAGCCCACAATGTGTCCAGAATAAACAAAAACAAAATATTTGTGCATAAAAAATGGGGCTTTGCATGTTCAAACCATTGATTAAGAGAGATTGTATGAACGTGAGCGTATAAATGCAGTTAAAAGGCTTTTCAATTTCATCAACATCGATCATTTTCTACCATGTTACCGTGAAGCATGCAATTTTGTAAGCGAATTACATTATTTACGTTTTATTTACACAGGGATCCCAATGCATTTTACTCGCTCATCTACCTCGTTCAATTGCCAGTTTGTTATAAACTCGTTCGCTGTATTCAGAACATAGCACCAATCTAATTTTCACCGTAATATTCGTTGGCTCTTAGTCAAGCATCCAACGTTGATGTATATCATTCAAAATTGAATGGAAATTCTAATAAAGCTAGCGATCCAGGTTTATTATCCAAAAACAAGGAACAAGAGGATGAATGTAAAAAAAAAACCAACAACAACAGACCCAACCGAAGCACACCATTGAAAGTTGATTAGCTTATACAATAAATGCGCCAACTCAATGGCTACGATGATGATGACGACGATGAACATATATCACACTGAATTAATAAGTGCCGTCAACTTTCGTATTCATACATGATGCAACGGTCTATCTGAGGGTTGTTGCGCCAAATATGCACCTGCATACACTTCCTCTACACAGAAATCATTTCATGAAATATGTATCATATGGACTCAAAAAAAAAACTAGACTGGAGTGTATGCAAGGACGAGTTAGTCATATATCTATATGAAGACACAAAAAAAACTGATGCATGTCTAAATATGTATCCATGTATCCTAGACCAACACCAACCTAAATAATCATATTAGTTCACGTTATTTAGAAGGTCTCCAAAGGTCTCTTGATTATAAGAAGCTTACCTGAAGGAATAACGAGGTGTTGAATTTGCCTTGCTCCATTCACCTTCACTGAATTGTGATATGCTTGTGTAATTATATTTTAACTATACCAATTTAACTTCAATTTTCGATCGAATGAGAATAAAAACAGCAAAATAATCGGATTTTGAATGTGCTTCAGTTTGATAGAATTTTTGTTTTTTTTCATATTTTGATTGATCTTTGTGCTAATAATAATTAAAAGTACCACGTTCATAGAGAGAAAATCAATTATTCAAGCTACAAAAACAATGTTATATGCACGTTCATAATAAGTGATTATTACCACCGCAATAATCAGGTGCTGGCCTAAAAATATTTTTGCAGGTCAATAGAAAGAATGTCGAAAACTTGCTATAAGATTTTTTTCCCCCCCAAAGATGTTTTTCGGTCGGGTGTGAATTTGTCAACGATATACGAAAGTTTATTAATTATGATTTCTTGCTAAGTTTTGGCTTCATTTGTTTTTTAAATCCAACTTAAACGATTGCTATTGTGACACATTTCATGTTGGCTGCAACTTCTATAGAAAATCGTCAAAAACAACAAACACCATGAGAAAAATTCAGAGAAACAAAATAACGATTTTTTGTTGTTGTTGTCTTTCGTCTTTTTAAAAGAGAAAGCAGCTTTCATTAGTACCAAAAAGGGTAAAAAGAACTTAAGAGAGAAAAAAAACCACACAGAATATGGGAGAGTATCAAAGACAAAAGTGAAATGTATATTAAAATCTTTTTCGTGTTTGGTTCAGTACATTTTGAAACAAATGCAATGCGCGCTGAAAGAAAGAGAGAGATAAAGAGACAAAAAAACGGCATTGCTTGAATGGTATTGCAGACGATTTTGGGGTGTTTTCGAAACCACAGCCGAATGTATGAAGCAGATAAATATTCATTTGTGAAACAAAGAGCGGCAATAGCGTGAGCCACAGCTTTAGCACTACGGAAATGATTTTCAAAAGAGAAAAGAGTTGAAAAATACACTCTACATACAAAATGCAGAGAATCCAAACAACAACAACTATAGACGAAAAACCAGCAACAACAACAAAATTGAAGAAAATAACATCAAATGGAATAAAAAGAATGGAATAAATGAGAATTTAGAGCAGATGGAATATAAAAAGGATGCGCCACACACTAGCAAAAATATAAATGGCTAGTCATTATCGTTTGCGGAGATTGAATTTATTTAGGTATTTGTTGTGTGTGTGTGTGTGTGTACTCGCGATTTACTTGGTAGCCTTGGCTTGTATAGCTGTAGTTGATACTTTGTGTTGCCTGATCATTCGTTTGCTAAGTAGTAAAAAAGCGAGAAGAGAATGTCTGCAAGCTTGCCGACCATTTAAATCTGAATAGACAGAGCATAGAGAAGATTCTCTTTTTTTTCTCACGCTTTGACTGAATAACGTTGATTCCATTTGAAAAAACTTCAAAAGCACTTGTGTTTCCATGTGCGTTTTTAGTTCATTATTGCACAACATCAAGTTGTTTATAACGTCAAGATACTTATTTGTAATGGGAATTTTTGTTATTTCGCAAGTACACAATACACCACTTCAAAGTGGTGGGATGGTGGAGAGAGTGGTGGATTTTGTGTCGGACTAGATTGCATTTCACCCACTAAGCAGACACACTATGAGTATCTCGTGATCACCAGCACCAAACCTTTTCTCGCTTCCACAATTTATGTCATGCAATCAAAATCTTATGTTTACACTCGATTTCAAATCGCTGTGCGCAATTGTATTTGCACTCTCTCCCGGAATGCAACTGTTTCGAAATGTATTTACAACAATATTTCGCTATACACTTTGGACACTTTTATCGCATTTCATGGTGATTGCCTCAGAGTTTCTTAGTTCTTTTATTATTATTATTATTTTTTTTTTACTCCTCTTCCATCGTTTCTCGTCACTTGTCTTTCGGGGTTATTGTTGTTTTCTTGTGCCATATTCTAACGATTGCTTTTGTAGCAGCGCTTCCTCGACGTGCCGATTTCAATGTTTGCTTTTGACACAGTGGAAATTTCTCTCTCTCTCTCTCTGTGTGTTTTTTTTCCTCGCTGCAAGTCACACAACTCCATTGTGAAAATAAAACCCTGACAATCGTCTTCACTTCGACTTTTTGCTTGACGCTGATATTTCGATAAATAAGGCAAACAAAACAAATACAATCTATTACATTTCGAAGTGACGAGCGAAACAGAGCGCATTTTCACGTTACTCATACTCCTCAGTCATACTCCACATCTCAGGTCTCGATTTGTGTATTCATTCGGCTGTGCTGCCACCCAACACAACACAACACAACACAACACAAAACAAAACATATCAAATGAACTGCCATTATTTTGCCGTATGGTTTTTCACAGTTGTAACAATTCGTGGTGCTTATTTATATTTCATTGTGTTCTTGTGGTGCATGGGCTCTTGTGTGTGTGTGTGTCATCCTTTTGATTGTGTTAGTTCACTTTGGAAGCTTTTCCGCGTAATGCCATCGTGCTTGAGTGCCAGCTCGAGTGACGACAGCCAAAAGAAGCAACAAACACACTTACACAGATTGTTGTTTGTGAATTGATAGATTTATCCTCGACAGCAATACACAGCGCTACTGATGGCGAATAAATAATACCAAGTGATGACTGGCGCTCGCTTTTCTCACACCCGCGCGTAACAAAGAGGAAACGAGTATGGCAAATATCAACGCGAAATGTATTAAATAACATTGCGTGATATTCAATTTATAATTTAATCTTTTGCTTTGATGCTGCCACGAACCATGGAAATGTGTTATAAATTATCTCTGCTCCAATTTGTCTTTTGAAATGGTATAGTCAACATTTTTCCTCATTCCGTTTTTTTTCTTTCAACAAGCAAAAACAACACGATGCCACACACACACACACACACACTTTTGCAAAAATTGCAACTTGATGCTTGAGCAAAAAGCAAATACTTACAGCGGATACGGGATCGCAACCAAGTGTTGCAATTAAATATCGAAATGAAAAGTCGAACAAAAGGGCTTTTTGATGTGTTTCTTTGTATTTTACATAAATGGATGACATAAAATGCAAATTTCCCATTTGGATAGGCGAGCCAAAAGTAAAATTCAACAAATAAAATATTATTCGATGGCAAACATCAACGGGCCCAATGAAAGTGCAAATTTATACATACAAACACACAAAATTGAATCAGTAAATTTGTAATTTGACTCGTTTGACAAATATCAAATGACAAAATGCACAACATAAAATATATCGAAAGACCTATGGGAAAAAGACATTTAATTGAAATGTAAAACACATTAATTAATCGACTTTTGATGAAGATTACAAAGTTTGTTTTTTCACAAAATAAAGCACATGCCGCTGTATCATGCAGCAGCGCATGCAGAGCACAGCACATGATTGGATGCTTGGATTCGAGAGTGTATTCTATTCATAGAAAGTAACATCTGCCAATGACAGGAGAATCAATGATTTCAAAAGTTCCCATTCAAGTACTTCACAACCGAAATATGCAAATACAAATTGGTTCGCGGGCTTCAAACACAAACCTTTAATTACCAGCCAAAGTAATTAGATCTTGGCACATCCAAATGGATGTTTCTGAAGTAAACTGTAATTAAGTTCAATTGACGGAAAATCAATCTGCATTCGGAGATTACATTGTGCAGTATTCACCAAAATGAGCCCGTACGCCGTTTCATGCAAGTATACATGGCACGATAATGCCGAAAATGCATTTCAGAATACCGTTGATTTTCCAACCACTAATGTTTAGTGACTAAACCAATCTATTGGGTATTCTTTGCAAATCGAATGACAAGTTTTGAGTTTTGTTTATAGAATTCCCAATAATGACACTTACCATTTCCATAAATATAATCATTTTACATTGGATCTAAGCTAGATTAAAATGCTCCCAAGTGAGCTGAACATGCTGAATATTCTGCAAAAATCATCAATCCATATTGACTAATCCATTGTTTTATTTTCATCTCTGGTCCGTTTTTATTTTCGCCCATCAAAAGGAAATTACTGCTGAATCAAGAGGTGGTATTGATATCAAACGAGTGTATGGAGAATGGACAACATCATACTTGTTAATCCGCGATGCAAATATTGCTGATTCTGGGATCTACACATGTGCACCAGCTGGTGGTAGTCAAACGAATATTAAAGTTCACGTTTTTCTACATGGTGAGTGTATTAATTACAGATTTGAAATTTCAATGTTCGATCGCATGTTGCGCGCGATTCGCATCTATTGAACTCTTGAAATGGGTCAGAAAGAATTCTTCCAAAAAAAAAAAAACATTTTGTGAAAAATCTTTCGACTTTCGAGATTTCGACTGAAAATCGCTGATTTTGTGCCATTTTTGTCCACAATGTGAAAATGGTTGCGGTGCCCAGCTGCAATCGATACAATTGAAATTTCTATACCCTAATTAATTTATCAACGAGTTACCGGTATTAATTTAATAATATTTGTGTGTGTGTGTGTTTGTATGAACAGGTGAACGACCCGAGGCAATGCAGACTGGAACATCAACATATTTTGCTGACAAAAGTTATATTATGCATACACTGCTAGTGGCCATCATCGTTAGCATTTTCAATATCTTTCGTGACTATTATTCAAGCATAATAATTGAACAAACCACATTTGAAGATATCACATGACGCACCAGCATCAGCATCGGTCTACAACGAAATTCACAGTGAATGGTTGGGATTTTTATCAGTTGCGATTTATTCAATGTGATAGCTAATGCCCCATGAATTTATCGCCATGAATACACGCCAGACATACACACACACATAGCGGTGAGCCTGATACACAGCAAATAAATATTTAAAACTAAATTCTATATTTATTAATAGAAATATATAAATGAGTGAAAATTTATTGTATATGAAAACACACAGAATGATTGTTACATGTGCCATTTCAAATATTATGGTGCATTGAATTGAGCAAATCCAACGGGGGGAAAAATATTTACCACAAATAAACTGATCATTAGACATGAATCAAACATTCAATATTATTAATGATGCCGAAAAGAGAATGAAATTGAAATTCGAGTTTCAATTGGTAATTGTTTTAACATGATTCATTGACCAAATGATATCAAATTATCAACACTGTTTGATGGAATTACCGTTTTGCATTCATCAAATTTTCATATAAAATATATGGATGGTCAAAATATACAGCTACTATATTATAATAATTACAATTTGAGGATGAAGAAGAATGAAGCCCATTAAATGTTTCAATGGAAAAAAAAAAACACACAAACAATTTTTAACAAATAAATTAATAATCAAAAGCTATATAGTTTTGGTGTTATAACAAAAAGAATCAATGTTGATTAAAATTCATAACACTCAATCGATTCGACTTTCATTTGAATGATTAACGCTGAATAAATAACAATACATTTTCAAAAGAATTTATTTAATGGAATTTTTGTATAGTTTCAAAATAGAGAATGGAATGGTTTATTTTTAGCAAAATTAATTGAGGTTAAATTGGAAATTTGAGCTGGGCATATTTTAGAGCAGAGTTTTTTTGGACATGTCCATCCCTTAATCGTCTCTAACCCTGTATGTTCAGAATAAAATTTGTTGTTTTTTTTTTTGCTTCAATTTGAATTGTATATATTTGTCTAAATATAAGATTATAAACATTAACAAATTTAAACAAAAAACAGATTTAAATAGATTTAAAATATTTAACAAAGGGATATTTTCGAAAGCAAAACAAAAAAACAAATTCAATGATTTTGATTATTTTTAGGTAATATTTGAATAAATTATTTTTTTATTTATATTTCGGTTTAAATTCAATTTCATCATCATTTATTGTCCAAAATCCCATTGTCAGACAGTCAAATTGGAGAGGAAATTTATTCGTTTTTTTATTCTCGAAAGACTGAACTTGAAATTCATTTTTCGATTTTATTAATTTGACAATTGAAAAAAAAACAATGGTTTTGTTGTGCATAAATTGAAGTTGGTGGTAAAAAAAACACAAAACCAATAAACCAAAACGAATAACATTGATGTGAATGATGTTGGAATTTATAAAATTACCACAACAAATAATCATCTTTTTAAGGACATAGCAAATTGAATAAAAAAAAACACCTTGTATCACTTAGTGAGCTTGGGAAAAATAACATTTGAAAATGAATTTAGATTAAGTAAACTGAACTTCTGAGTGTACATTCTTAATTCTGTAAAATATGTTATTGAAAAACTTAAACAAAACCCCTGAAAATATCGAGATGAAACAGAACAAAAGTAACAACAAATCAATCCAATGTAACTGCATTTTAATCTAATAAATTCAAATGTCAAATCACATACGTGAATTTAACTTGTTTCACTCTGAACGTCCAATCGAAAGCTTCACATCTAGTTCATTTTGCTCCACTAAAATAAGAAGCACAAGCCCAAACGTAAGTACCTATTTGGTCGTTAGAATGTTTTAACCGTCTCCATCATAAGCACTCATCAATTGCCCAAAATGCACACAAAAATGACACAAATTGTTGAGTATTATTATTTTTTGTTTAAACATTTTTCCATTTTTAATTTCCGTTGAATAAATTTTCCACAACTTTAAATAAATTAATTAAATTGTTTTTTTTTGTTTTTTTTTTCGTTTGTGCAGTATTATGGTTTCGCATATTGAGTTTATTGTTGTTTACGAGCAGCGGTTCTTGATCGCCATGCTTGTATTAAATTCCATGCAAAGAATATTGACATGCCGTGCACTTGTAATGCGACCAAAACAAATGCATACCAGATCAATCCATATGGTTTGCCCTGAAAGATGTCGATAAACAAATAAAATTGTTAAAAAAAACTGTATAATTATAATTAATTTGATGTTTACGATGATTTGTTACTTACCCGCCACACAAAAATCTCCGTCTCTTCAATGTCAGTCTCTTCGTCTAAGCTCATGTAGTCGACAACATCCGAAAAATAGTAAATAATACAGTATAAAATGGGCAGTACAGCGGTCACCGTTAAACCAATGATGTATTTTTTCATATCTTTGATGCGATTCCCTTTAGCAGCTGATAGGCCAATGAATGACATAAAAATTGATGTACACCAAATGTACTCCCACCAAAGTGGTGGCGGCACCTGTAGCTCCTCAATTTCCAATATGAAAATATCCAAACGGTCTAAAATGTCCGATGATAATTTAGCCAACATCGCAAAAAATAGCAAAAAGTGAAAAAATATGCAATATTTTAGCCGCGATTTGTTTAGCGCACTGTAACGAAAGTGAAATGAAACATTTTTTTTTTAGTATTTTTGTGTTTGAGTGTTTTAAAACAAAAACAAACAAAAAAATGTGTGCGCAACCCAAACAAATGAAACATGCATACACACAATTGAGTCGTATGTTTTGTTGGCCATTCAATCATAATTTGGTTCGCCCTAGACAAACTATTCAACAACCGACAACAATAGATTGAGTATATCACAAAAATAAACCCAGAAACGGTGCACATTATTACACACTTATGTGGCACGCGTATAGAGTATCGAAATCGAAAATCGACATTTTACTCTCATCATCGTCTCGTTTGCATACACACTCACACACACACACTCCGTAACATATTCATACCATTCCAACTTTCGGACACTTTTTAATTGATTCATTGATTCGATCATCTCTCGAATGAAAAAAAAACAGATTCACATTGCTTTCTAGTTATTTAGACATTAGGCATACAAATTGACATTGAATTTGTCGTAGACTTGAAAAGGCCTTGGCAAACCACACATACACAAACATTCAAAATGATTTTTTGGTGAAACGAAGAAAGCACTTGCACGATGACAATTTGCTCTAGTTACAAATTGCTCTCTCATATTTTTAGTACATTTGACCATTCTTTTGATTTTGTTGGCCACCAAAAATTCGTTCGATCGATTGTCCAATTTGGGGTTTTTTACATTCACAATAAAAAATTCGATTCACCTGATTTGATAATGTGCAGCAACTCGTTGACGATGCTCAAAATCAGCACCGTCTGTGCCTGTTATCATTGGACCACCACGGGATGCCATTGCAAAATGTGCTGGCTGATGAGTTTTTCGGCTGTTGTTACACTCCCCTTTTTCCCGCTACAATTTGAAATCAAATCGAACTGAACAAGATCGATTCAATTCAATTCAATTTGCCCAAAATTCACACAACAAAATCAAGTGAAAAACCAAAAAAAATGAGAAATGAATAGTGAAATTTTTAGCGAAAGGCTGACATTGTACACATTCTTAGACTAGATGTAGACGTCACTTTGAACATACTGATATGTAGACGTCATTTTTTCGCTCGAACCCGTGTACATGCAAATGTCATTTGAGCGCTTTGACATTTCGTATACGATTTGAAAACCATTTTCCAAACAAACATCAATTGATTCGTTTGATGAGAATTTCATTGTTACCTGTTGTATGTTCAGCTGATTTTAAATCAGGTTTTATTAAATAGGAATAAAAAATGTGTTTCAAGATGTTTTTTTTTTTTAAATAATTCTTCAAGAAATATACAGTTTGTCTTTTCAAGTAATTAGAAAGTATTTAATAAATGTTCGTTTCTCACACAATGTGAAGCGCGCCCTCTATCCGTCACTCATTGTACCAAGACGAAACAAATCCAAACGATACAGATAGTATGAAGCTTCTACTGAATAAATGCATAAAAATGAATTCACAGTATGATTCAAAAGTTCCATTTCATTACCTGAAATTCGTTGAAGTTCACTTTTTCCGAAACCGAAACATAAATAACAAATGCTCTGGATATTAATTTCATCAATTGCGTTTTTATTCTATTTTATTTGTTCGTCAGTTTTTCTTTTCAATATTTTTCTTAGCATGGAATCTAATAAACAATGTTTATCGGAAATCAAAATCAAAGTGTTCGTATAAGCTTGTCATTTTAGCGAAAAATGATTAAAGAAAATGTTGTTGTTTTGTTTTTTTCAAAATGAAAAAAACAAAAATTAAAATTTGCAGTACAAAATAAGTATATATATATTTGTTTTAGATTATAATTGGAGGCTTTCTAAATGGGTGTTCAATTAAATTATTTATGTTATGATATATTGAATTAGAACAATTTAAATCATCTAAAGTCTTTGATTAGAAACAATTTACATAAAATTCATTTATGAATCAACTCAATTAAATGCTGATGAACATAAAATCAGGTGATTGAATGAAAATTAAAAAAAAAAAACACAAACAAAACACAAAATCGAGAAATTAGTGAACATTTCTACGGAATAAAATGTGTTTAAATGTGTCGAATTGTTTGCTTTATTTAATTGATTGTATTTACAATGTTTGTTTTTCTTTTCTTTTCTTTTATACTTATTTTGTTTTGTTATTCATTTTTAATTTCACATTTCCATTTTAAACATGTTTGAATAAGTAACATGAAAGGTGCACAATTCACATGAAAATTTGTATTCGATTGTTGGTTTTTTTTTTTATTTACATAAAATCTGTTTTTAACAAATCCACAACGGGATGACACATTTTAACTACTCTTCATATTTTTTTTGTTGCTTTTGTATTGTAGACGGTCAATTCAACAAATTTTTTTGTAAAATGTCTAGTTGAGTCTTTATTTTGGTTGGTTTTATTTTTCTCGAGAAAGACAGTCAAAACTGCTTCCGGCAAATGTGAAGCCATTTTCATTTTGTTTGTTTGTTTTTGTTTAGGTATGAGTACGAAACAATCTAATGTATTTTGTTATTTATTAAAATGTGTGATGTTCGATGGGGGTGTGTGTTTGATATAGGAGTAAAAGCAATGCAGGCATGGTAATAAGTTGTGGCCCACAACTGTTGGGTGGTTGTTCGAAGCAAAGTGTACAATTTTATGGGAATGCATGAAGCCAATTTGGGAATATATTTGTAAGGCGTTTTTTCTTAACTCATTTTTTGTTTGTTTCCAATTTCATTATTTCTCCCTTAAACTCACTTCGATAAACGATTATATTCTAAATATGGTAAAATTTCTCAACAAAAATGAATGTTCGGTTATCGTAAATTGAAGGGTATTGCTTTTTTTTTAAGGAAACCAAAAATGGCTGAAACAAATTTAGAATATGCAATGATTTAAAAGGAAGAGTTCGTTCAATTAGATCGGCATTCTCTGGTGCCGACTCTACAAAAAATTAATATACACGAACCGCATTTCGATTGATTGAAAAACAATCGATGTCGTCAATTCATTCACAATAAACGCTTCATAAACTTCTACACGACATGATACACAGTAGCATTTGATTTAAATATTTAAATCGACTGTTTTTTTCCATTTAGATTTCCCATTGGATGTGTCAGTGAGTGTCTGAAGATAAAAGCGAATTCATGGAAACCATCATTTGGCCTAGGATTTGGCTTTGTATGGGAGGTTTCTGTCCAAATTATGTCACATTTTTCTCGCTTTTGTCCTCAGCCCTACACATTTGTGTGAAAATAGATTGTTTTTTTTTTTCATTTGCTAACTTCATAGGAATTATACAACAAATATATTCATGTAGGTTCCTTATTGGCTTTAGTTGGCTTTGGTACAATTCGTTACCGGACAACAACAACAAAAAAACACCTCGCAACGTATCATATCGTCACTAATTCATACATTGACTCATTAACACTTTTGAAAAGTAACTTGTTCGTCTATTCTTTTTTTGCCCCTAAAATCTCATGTTTAAATTAACGTTAAATCACAACTAAATAAACACAATTTTGTCTAATATCACGCATTTTAATCTCTTTTGATAAAAATCTAACGAAATTGCACTCAATAAAAGACGAGAGACAGAGAATTAAAACGAAACTGAAATGGAAAATTGGATAACATAAACGCATTTGATTTGTATTTGCTAAACTGTGTTTTCATTTGGATGGGTGCAGTTCACTTCTAGTTAAATTATTGTTAGTAACAGCTTATTTATTATTATAAACCCTTTTTGTTTTGTTTGCTATGTACAATGTGATGTTTTAAATCGACATTCGTTGGGGTCGATTGTTGCGATACATTTGACATTTTGTTTTGAGTAGTTTTTATGGCCTGTTTTATTTTTTTTTTAATTTTAAATATCTTATTTATACAACCTGTTTTAAATTTTTCATTAGACAAATTTCATTCTATTTTTTTTTGTTTGCTTTTCATTTTGTTTTTTGTTCTTGTTAAATATCCATAGCAATGCAATGGTGATGATTGATGAATCAATATTTACCACAATACAGAAAAAACAGACAACGGTTTACAGCTATTTCTGGGGTCATTAAAAAAAAATCCATTTTCCATGTATTTCCAATCTCTGCCATGTCATTTTGTACGCATTGAGAATTATATTTTGTTTTTATTTTATTAAAGATTAGTGTCAACAGTTAGAAAATCTCTGTCCAAAATGTAGCTAAATGTGGTGTGAGTGTGTGTGTCTCTCAGTTCAAGCAAACTTTATCGTCTTTGGTCAGTTTTGATTGAGATTTCATTGCAAAGATTAAAATAATTCATTCCTATTTCAATGTGTTTGTCTAATTTTAAATTGCGGTGAGTGTGTTTGTGTGTGTGTCTTCAATTCTCTCTAATTATAGAGCCAATTGTCTAAATAGCAATTTAAATGTTGATTGTAGATGAACGAGCGTTCAATTGCCGATGCCAAGCAATTCTAATTTATTTGTGTTTGTTTGTTTTTGGTTTTCATTTTATGGAAATTGAATGGGCTAGAAAGGCCAAATGTTTCATAGAAATAGTTATTGCTTGTTCGAAATTTCGGTGAGGTAAAAATTCGTAACCTCATGCTAATTCAATAGATGCTAATAAAAGCTTGGACTTGCAGTCCATCAAATAGTAAAAAGTATTCGCTCTCAACTACCATTTTATGTGCTCGATTGAAAAAACAATTTTAATTTAATTTGTTTGTTTGTTAAATCAATTCCCTAACTGCACTCTTTCATCTCTAACTCGTTTGTCTAATCTCGTTAAGTATTGGAAAAGCTCGCTTAAATTGATTTTTTTTTTTCATATTGGAAATGTTTATGATGATGTGAGAAAATGATAGTCAAAGTATTTTTAGTCAGCGCGAGTTGTTATAGTATTTCCTATGCCTTAACATTAAATATACGTTAAATTTGTCATGTTTAATTGTTTTGCGTTGCTTTAGCCATTTTTGTTTTGTTTTGTTTGCTGTCACTAAAATTGAGTGACTAAATCCTACCTTAAATCTTGTATTATGAATAGAATCCATGTGGAGTGTGGATGGGAGAGTGGGAGGGAGCAGCTCAGGAATATTCTATCGAATTTTAATCGATATTTTGTGGTGTTGAAATAAATGGTTTTACTTAATTAAAATGGTTTATTATGCAGCTTACAATTTGATGTGAATAAATAAATGCATTTAAAATCGGGGGTGGGTAACAATGAGAACATTGAGAATGTATCTACACATCAGCTTAAAATACATATGTATGAGTTGATTACTTGTTTGGGTGTTCTGAGTAATAAAATGGTTTATGATAGTGTTTGAGTGTGTGTGTGTGGAATGGGTGCTTAGGCAATTAGCTCAAAATGATGCGTGTGACAATGAATCGAATTAAAATGAAATTAGCGTATGACGCACATGATTTGCATCTAAAATATTGTGAAATACAATTGTAAATGTTGAATCGGTGTTGCAATCGTATCTCCGCATAATATTGCATTTGTACGCACTTCATCCATATGTAAACGAAATCGATTTACGAATGAAGTATTCATTTTTGGTTGGTTTTTTTTCGTTTACTTTGTAAATCTCAAACACTCAAACCAAACCAAAATTGTACAGGGGGAAAATGCATTTTACTGATCACTTGGATCTTCATCCAATTGATGACGTATTAAAATTTTTGGCTAGAGAAAATCACGTCTTCGTGCTAAAATGACACACAGAATATCGCGAAAACTCATTTAAAAATGCAACTATTTAAATGGTGATAATTCATTGCTACCTGCGGCCGATGTGGTTGGAGTTGATGTGCTTGCAGTTGCTTCAGCTTCATCAAGCAATGGAGCTTGTTCGGGGCTAACAGGTGAACGTATCGGCGGTGCTGGTGCTCTACGTGCTTTTGAGCGTCTTTTTCGTAGCAAATGTGGTCCAATTCCTGTTCCTATAAAACGAACAAACAACAACAACAACATTGTAAAAAAAAATGGCATTTTGGGCCAATTTACGCAAAATCTAAATTAAACGATATGTTTGTACCGGAGGATAATGATGGTTGGATCGATGTAGCGCTGGTAGTTGGGACAGTTACTGATGAACTGGCAGTACTCGTTACAATGATATTTGTTGATTGTGCGGTTGAACTGGTTGGCGGTGATCCAACGAAGGTCGTTGTTATCATTGGAATGGCTTCATCAGCCGGTGTACTCAAATCGGATGAATCATTTGATAGCCGTGTCACCAATTTCGTAAGAATCTCCTCCAATCGGCCAATGCGTTCGGACATTTTTTGCATTTCCAATCGTGAATCGACTTTCATATCAAGAACCGTTGCAATTAAATCACGCTGTGCTAATATACACGATTGTTCACGCAAACCATTATCATATGTGTCGGATGTGGATGTTGTTCGTACGGTGCATTCCCGTTCAATGGATGACACTTTTTCCATATGCTCACGTTGTGTTGCGCTTGAACTTTCACGTTCACTTGTTTGCCGCTCAACCGCTTGCCTTCGTAATGATTTTGAATCTTCGTTTGTTTCATCGATGGTATCTTGTCGTGCCAATGCAGCCGGTGCCGGTGATAATTTTTGCGTTTTTGGAAAAACCTATTGAAACATTAACATCAAACACAATAAAATAACACGAATTAATTCATGCCGAACGAAATGAGACGCCATCTAAATGAACAACAATCCATCGCTTTTAATGCAAATTAAAGTGTAAAAAAAAACCAAAACATCATATTGAACAGTAAATGGGCTACATTACTTTGTTTCCTTGGCCACCATTACTACCAGAACTACTACTTTGTTTGCTTTGCGATGCCGTCTCTCGTAAGCTTTCACGTGCACTTAAACTTCTTGACACCGCTACTTTTGTACATGGATCACTAGCCGAATCAACACTAGAACTACCTAAAATGCGGCCCCATTTGCTTGTGCATGTACCACGTGCCGATGGTGGTCCAGATGCTGGTGACGGAGATGGACAAGGTGATTGAGCTGAACTTATGATACGTGAATCTTCTGTGAGTGTTAATTTGGCGGGAATCTAAAAAATAACACAAAAAAGTCGTAAGGAAAAAAAAACAAACACAAAAACCACCAATTAAAATGAGAGTTCAGCCCAAAATGTTCGAAGTTAGAGTTGTAAAATCGAAAACGCAGAACGAGTAAATTAATGACTACTGATTTAGTATTATTGATTCTCAACCATTTATGCGCATAGCGAAACAAACAAGTTATGGCTAAACTTGACGTTTCAAAACATCTCAAGGTAGGGGAATCTGGGAGCTTAACGCTCTCCGTTTGGACATTTGGGGTAAGGTATCCCGTGCTGCAGGACCCGTGGTACATTTTTTTTTCAATTTCCTCAAAAATAAACAAGTTAATTATTTTTGAACAATTTCAAAAACCTCTAATCCTTTTAAAGATAAAATTCTATTCTTTTATAAAGCGCTAAAAGCAGTTTGACTAAAAACATGCTCTAAATTTCTAAAAAGTGTTTCCTATAAAATGACATTGCATCCAACACTTACTTTCGTTCGTTCGGTTTGTGTTTCACCTTTTTCCGCATCACTTTGTGATGCACTGTCCCGTGAACCTTGTGTCGTTGGTTGTCGTCGAAATTTCGAAAATATCTTTCGAACGATATGATCTTGATTGGCAGCCACCTGTGGTTCATCTTTTGTTCGATCGGCTAGCTCTTTTTCACGTTTCACATCGGCCACTTTACGAAACACCATACGATGCCGTAAATTATATGTGAGTGTTAAATTACGTGCAAAACTTAATGCAAACGCTTTGTAAAAATCCAACACTTGAAGTAAATTGTCACGTTTGATTGAATGCAAATCACAATACGTTAATGCACGTACATTTGCTGCACTCTGGCCAACATCTTTAAGTTTCCAAAATTGATCACCAAATACATCACCTTTGCCTATAGAGTTTTGCGAATGGACATTTTCGCACAATGAAAATCATATATGGGAATGAATTGAGTCCGGATTTTAAAATGTTTATTACCTAAGATAGCGACCACTTCATCATCTTGAATCACTTCTAAACTACCGGTTACAATGAAACATAAACTGTCAATACTTTCGCCCGTGTGATACAAAAGGTCACCCGGTGCTGAATGTGACATTTTGAAATTAATTGCTAACGCCCGCAAACAGCCATCTGATGCCAAACGAAATGCAGGATGTTCATTAAACACCTTCCGATTTAGATGTACATGAATGTCCGCACTCATATCCTTCGGACAGTATGTTAACACCTAACAATTTACAGTGGGTGAGTTAGAGAGAGATTGATAGAGAGAGAGAGAGAGAGAGAGAGAGAGAGAGAGGTGGAGAGAGAAAAAGCATTTCAATTAGAATCGGCACGGTTTGAAAAGTCGACAAAGCACATTTTGTTTTTGCAAAGCGTGCCAATTACCACCTTGTCCGTGTCCAATCCTTTCGTCATCGCCCACGTTGATACAACATAATCCATAACACGTTCACTTAACGCTTTTGGTACCTCGTGCAATTTCATAAATTCGCGCACATTATTGAGCATATCGTGATATTTGGCTGTTGCCGATGTCATTTGTTGGATGATTGTTGTGACATGACCAAAAATTGTTGCGTAGAGCAAAGCTGAAGAAAATTTAGAATTTTGATTAATGTCCACTTGTTGCGATGCCAATTGCCCAAATGTCGGGTGTGTGTGTGTATGTGCGGTTTTTTTGTATTAAACACAAGTTCGTATAGGTTATTAAATACAGGTTCGTATAGGGTATAGATTGAAACCCTATGGGTTGGTTTGTCAACATAATTTCAGGTCATTCATGGGCTAATCGTTTTGTTCTACGTTTTGTTGAAGTCAATAGTCAATGCTCATGATTTAGTCACGTTTACGTTTATGTGGATGAATACACGAAATGCTATTGATCACGTCACCAAAATCTTAACTATACATTCCTCACGGGCTGATTGTAAAGCATTTCATTTTGGATTTTATTCATGTATTGATTTTTCTTTTGTATGATTTGTGGCTAAGTTATCTCACACGCAGTCACATTCATGCTTTCGAAACTTATTTTATTCAGCCACACACACACACAAGAAAAAATGAACGCAAACAAAAAAACTTTTCCGATAATTACATATAACTTTACTTAAAAGACATTTATCATCAGGTCGCTTATAACATACATCCATTTTGTCAAACTGGACTCATACATTACTTATTTGAAAACAAAACAAAAAACTGAATTGAATTGGAAGACTTTTTACGCTAAAACTGTTAGCCTAAAAGTGAAATGAATTTTCATCTGAAAATCAAATATACCTGCAATGATCATCATGCAAATGGTGAATACTCGTTCGTTATCAGTTTCAGCTGCGACATTACCAAATCCAACCTAAGAAATCGAAATGATAATATAGATATATATATATATTTCATAAATGCATTCCAGGGAAGGCCTGTGTATTGCATAACAAATCGAGTAACAGCGATACATAAATCTATGTCATCGTGAAACAAGAGCATAAACAAGGATCATCAACAAAAAGCGGATTAAATCGGAATGCATGTTTAGCAAAAACATGACCGAAATGAGAACACACACACAGACTGAACTGAACAAAATCGACGAATCGATTTCGGTTGTTCGATTTGCATTTTTTTTGCCGTTTGGTTCAGCATTTAAATGGTTTTCAGTCGACAAAGGTTCGATTCAATTAAATGAAATGTCTGTTTGCATGCACAGACATAACTCACACACACATACACACAATTCAGAATACATACCGACTGTTTGATTGTAATCCGATGGAGCAAGTGGTCAATAAATAAAAAAAAACAGAGAAAGAAGAGTTATGATTAATGCGATATGTATTAAGCGTGTTAACAACAAAAAAGATTCGTCTGTATTACAGACTCGGTTACAGACTCTGTAATACAAACACTCGATGAATCTCTGGTATTTTATTTTGGATATTGGCCTAAGTACAAGTTACAATAGGCATACGTACCGTCATGCATGTCATTGTGAAGTATAGCGCTGTCACATACATCGTTTTTTTGCTTGGCCCATTGATGATCTCGGGCGTATTTGTATCATTCATCCACACATATGAATATGGACTTTGTGTCACATTCGCTAATTTCCATAACCAACTGTACTGAACCTACAATCATAATGATCAGAGAAAAAAAAATCAAGTAGAATGAATTGAATCTGTATCAAATGTAACAACTACAACAACAAACAACCAGTTGGAATCACATGTGATTTGCAATTGGCTATTGTGCCTTGTTGTTAAATTTGAGAGAATCGATTTGGCTCGGCTTTGAATTTCGAAGCTCCCATTCACCATGAAGAAAATTGCTTCAGGTGCCATTGCTATGAAAACTGGACATTTTCCAAATGACGCAATACCAGTTTCCCGGGAGAAATTTCGCTTTCACACAATTCAAAACATACAGAACACACACACAAACACAGATGCTCATAAGGAGCGAGGAAAAGGACGCACGCACGCAAAATACCATTTGAAAATTACTTACACCATTCTCAGCGTCACTGCGTCCTATCGAATACCAAATGCATGCCAACCAATGGGCAACCAACATGTAGAAACACAATAGCAATATTAACATAGCCGCTCCATATTCCAAATATCTATCCAATTTTCGTACAACACGACCTAAACGAAGCAATCGAACTACTTTAAGTGCACTGAACAAAGAGCCAATTCCCTGTACAGAAACAAAAGCACAAGAATAACAAATGAATTTATTGGTATGGTATTTGAAATGGTGTGTTTTTGTGTGTTTTTCTATCAAGTTTGTTGTTATGACCATAAGATAAATTCGCTTACATCTTCATCGTGATCAAAAGCATTGAAAACATCATAAGGCAAACAGCTGAGCAAATCAATGATAAACCAAGACTTTAGATAATTCATGCGAATTACTTTTGGATCGCTAACCACCTCACCACCCGGACCAACAAACGTTGTGTGAAAGTTTAAAACTGTAAATACACAAGGTGCATAAGTTTTCTATTGAAAACAAAAAAAACACATTTTCAAGTTTTATACGATTAAAGACCATTTAAAACCTTTTGTTTGGTTTTAAACAAAACATTTTCATTTTACGTTTAAGTTGTGAAACGGAAAAACCGAAAATAGTTTATAGCAATTGAGCAGCTTACCAATGTCTATGAAGAAAATTACATCTACAATAGAATCAACTACCAATAGAGAAACATCCTCTGAGGTTTTATTTTTAAAGGCTACATTATATGGTACCTGAAAAATGGTTAGGATTAAAAAGGAGTCTGTATTAGGCAAAATGCAAAAACCAAACATTTTCGAGTCGAAACGATATATAACATAGCAGGGCATACTTACCATGATGGCGGTATAAAAAGTTAAGCATAATATCACCCAATCCCAAATTGCTTTGAATGCACAATAGTGCAGTAAAATATGTGGCGGTGTTTTTGGTGCTTCTTGTCGATATTGTGGCAATACGTCAGCGGTTAATGACATCATCTAAAATATGAACACAGAGTTGCAATACAGTTTGCAAATTGAATAACGCAAATCAAGTGAGTTCAGAAATGTTGATTTACTTGTGCCAAATTCGATTGTTTTGATGGATCCTTTAGATTTGGAACGTGTGAACTAAATTGTCGACTTCGCGTTACCGACCGTGCCAATTTTGCGAATTTCGATAAACCTACACAGCAAAATGCGAAGGGGGGGTAGGGGGGGGGGAATAATAAAACACAAACACCGAATTGAAATTGAAATTGAAACCGATACCATTGTTTATTGCGGATTTTTGAAATTGTAAAATTTACCACTTTTTGTGTCCTCAGCATCTATCAACTGTTTGAAGGCAGTTATATCACGAAATGTTAGCAACAGCAGCACAACCAAATCTCGTTCATTTCGAATCGGCGCCACCTGAAGCAGGAGCCATAATGGGGTTTCTGCAAATAAACAAACAAACAAACAAAACCGACAATCAAATTTGATTTTTGGCCAAACAATGTGGAAGCGGTGCACAGATGAATCAGATACTTGATCAACATCAAGAAAAATCATTCTCGTTGATTGACAAAGTTTTCAACCGAAAAACTAGTTCAATGCAATAATGTTTCTTTCACTCTCTTCTTTGCAAATAATCAGTCTGCATTTGAATATTCAAACAAACAGCTGTTGATAGTTTGGTCGAAAGTGGAATCAATTTAATCACGTTGATGCAATTTGTGCCCAGACTGTTATGGTTTCATTTTGAGGTCAATACTGTATGGAATAAAATGCAGATGACGTTCGAATTTTGTAGAGATGAAGAGAGCGGGAGAGAGAGAGAGAGAGATAGCGAGAAAACGTACGAAAATTAAATTGTGTATGACAAACTGAAAATGTCTCGTTAAAAAAATGTGGTACATGCTTTTCGTGTGACACAGGTTTCAAATTTACCGAAACCAAAAACATATTCAACAGATTGGTTTTCAAATATTTTATATGCATAAAGACATAACCCGATCAAATGAGACTAGCAACAACATTTCATTTTATTTCGGTTATGACATTCCCTTTGGGTATTCAAGCCACACCACGAGCACCATATTCCATATGAACTAGGATAGATTGCAATATTTCTAACGTATAACGTCGGAAACTTATAGTTTGTCTGACCTAATTTTACAAATTTAAGTAGAAAAGCGTTCATTCATGGTGCTAATTTTTTTTTCTTCTCTTTTTTGTTTCTTACTTTAGAAGTTGTATTTGAGTAGAAAATTAACTTTAAGTAGTAACTAGCATGTTCCACTTTGCAGCACACAAGTATTTCTTTAATAATAGCTTACATTATGTTATCGGCTTTGTGTGGCCCATGAACATCACTAGTATTGTGAAAACCTCTTTTAAACACCTTTATTTTGGACGGTTTGCAATCTAACAATGTGTACATGTGCACATAAGCACATAAAAATTGTATTGGCATGAATACACAAATGTTCTTTTTTTACGATGAATGAAAAAAAAATACATTCTGAACACTTCAATATGTTCAAAGGTAAAACCTAAGGTAAAACCAAGGGGCGAACAACTACCAATACTACTAAACAAACGTCAAAAGTACCGACAAGTACTGAATCAATATCTGCACATACCGATGTGCGAGATGCGATTCTGTCGATTCTCTCTATCTATTCAGTTTCGCATGCCTTCTAGTTGCGCATCAGTAGATGCAGATTTTGTTTCAGTACTATCCGGTACTTTTGACGTTTGTTTAGAAGTATTGGTAGTCATTTGCCCCTTGGGTAAAACACATGTTTTTGTTCCGCCCATTGAAGCATGATTGTGCCGATTTATGCAATGAAAATTATAAGCCAGCTTCAAAGTGATTTTTTTTAATTAAATAACAATGTTGATATACATTTACAGGCATAGTATAGGTGTACTCCAATCAGCGGTCTATTTTTTCTATTTACCTTTTTGATGTCAACGTCAGAAAAAATTGGCCATGTCGAGTTATGGATCATAAATTCTTTCATTGATGCTTTCAATTTTACACTAAAAATTAATCTGACGGTGCTTTCTGAAACAGTTACTCATTGAAAGCGTTCGTAGCGCCACTGAAATAATATATTCAGTGCTGTTGAATTGAAACTCTCAATGAGTTCGAATTGGTTGCTGACTTTTGAACTAAAGTTGCAATATATTACGACGAGTGGCAACAAGGCATGTTGATGATTCACCAATGGTGTACTATCGCTAAATGATGACAGCCCTTTGCTCAATGCACAAGGTGAATCCACGAATCCCACCAGCAAAACAACGCATATGAAGAATATTTGAACAAAACGGACGAGACAAACAACAACAATGCTATTGAATTAAAAGAGAGAATCTTGAGAATCTTATGAATCCGAATCCATGTGCCTAGCCCCTAGCCTTTGCGTTGATTTTGGTTCATAGCAAAATCATCTGCTCTATTTTACATCAAAATTTAACACATTTACCAGTCCATAGCAACCCCCCTCTCGAATATATTTGATATGCGCAACAACGATGCAAATTCATTTTAAATGTTTAAGAATTTATTCCTCAAATTCTCGTTACCGGCAATATTATTTCATTAAATTCAGGTTTATAAATTGAAAATATTTTAAACACAAATAATTGGAATATCAGAGATATTTCAATAAATATTCAAATGTTTTCCAAACCGGTGACTGGTCATATTTTGCTCAACACCACACAAAAAATGGCACGCCTTGTGTATACACATAACAATTTTCCAATTCAATCGAAATCATGTTTCACAGTAGCAATAATTTCCATTTCGCCTGACGCTGACCAAATTGCAATATTGCAATCTATTTAATTACTGGAATTGGCCGTAAAATAACAACCACTGTTTTGCTTTTGATGTTTTATTCAAAGGCCTTGCATTCATGAGAAATAATCAATTTCAGGTTCTGTTTTTTTTGCATATAAATAATTGAGTTTATTGTGTCGATAGCAATAGGGACAAATTATTATATTTCGAACAATTTAGTAAAATCTCAGGGAAAAAATCGGTGGAAAATTAAATTTCCACATTTTCACAATGGAATTGATTCGAACTGATCAACTTTTAGTTCAATTGCAATGAAAAGTTCAAGACTCTATTCATCAAATGAAGATATCTTTTATAGATTATTGAATCATTAAAGCTCACAAAAAAAACCTTCATTTAAGTTTTCTATTGGGTGCATCGAAGAGTTCAAGTTTTATTGTAGCAATAGGTTGTTGGTTCTTACAACAAAACTAGTTTTCTTTTTCATCAATACTTTTTGTCGTTTCATTTGAACAATTCAATGGAAACGAAGAGAATATAAGTTGAATCTCGATGGACGTGGAGTAAAAAGTCATCAAAATATACTTATTGAACGGTTGCTATCGCAATGTCAATGTTGAATGGACCATTTTATCAATGACGGTATAAACGGAAAATGGCAATATTGCAACTGAAAAAGGCAGCATTTTATGTTCAATATCGAATCCGAATCGGCATTGCCAAGTCACAAGTGCAATATTAAGAAAAGATGAATTCGCATCGGAGTTGCTTTTCAATCATGGATAAGACTGTTTCAACGGAAAAGAAATGTAATTAACTTGAAATTCGAGTGGTTCAATATCATTGTGTGTGAGAGCTTGAATTACATGTTCTTAAAACCATTTACTGGCTTAAATTTCATATAATATGAATGATTTGAAATTTCTTTTGTTTTATGAACGAGCTTAATATACATTTCGCATCATAAATGGTTGAATGACGAGCACCAGGTACAATTCTGTAGCGAATAGTGTGTTAAGTGTTCACATACATAAAATCGATTGCATTAGGTTGTGTGAGCTCGAATGATGCAATCATAAAAATCAACAATAAAAAGATTAACACAAGTTTAAAATTCAATGGAAACGCGAATGAAATTATATGACTACTCCATGCATTTCGAATTTTCATGACTAGTGGCGTTGTAAATGCGCCAATAATAACTGTAGATGTGCAATAAAAGGTTGCTTTTGTTGAGAAAAAAAAAAACAACAACAAAAATTCGGAAGCTGTACAATAACACACAGTGAAATGGCGATACACATTGAATTGCTATTCATTTCCAGCTTTATGCTTGTCCTGAATTTTTTTTTTCATATTCATTTTTCACATCGAGTACCGTTTTTCTAACTATTTTAAAGAACTACTTCAAAGTAAAATTTTCTGACGCGCAAATAATAAGATTGGACGAGTTCAGTCATTTTGCCGCCTCGCACCAACACGAATGTTTATCTTGATGAAAAGAAAAAAAAATGCCATTTGAAACGTGCACAAAATTCCAACGTAGCAAATGCTTCATTTAGAATTCCGGCATTTACGTTGTCGAGTGAAGCTTTACGTCGAATTCTTGGTGTGTATTTTCAACTGGAAGCGAATAAAAGTGATTCGGTGATAGTGAAGGGATGGGTGAAGAACCAACAACAGAAAGAACTGTTGCGTTTGATAAATAAATGACATCTCAATTCAACGCCGTTATAAAATATTTCCTCATTTATATGACGCCTTGTTGTTGTTATGAAATTTGATTAAGTTTTTTTCCATTGTTTTATTCATTTTACTCAATTTTTCATGGTTATTCACGCTTTATTCAAAACACACACAAGAAAAAATTCTGTTCGATTCAATTCCATATCGCGTGCTCAATTTATGTATCACATTAAATAAAACTGACAACAACATGACGGGAATATGCCCAAAATATGATATCTCTTTGATCACGATTTTGCTTTCCAATTTTTTTTTATATTTTCCCGATGAAAATGTGAACGAAACTTACGGCTTACGTATGACATATGGACATTGCTGCCTGTTTTTAGTGGCATAAATAAAACAACAACAAAAATTGGCATGCAAACAAATAACACTGCATCATTTTCGAACGAGATAAAAAGGCGAACAGGCAATAACAGAACATGAATGAATGACATGAACTATTCGACTCTATAGAAAACTATTATCTTTTGAAATGCACTGGAAAAATGTGTCATGAATTCCAGACGAGTTGAATTAAAAGCACAATAACATCAGCATAAAATGGCAAAATATCGAAAATGTGTTGGTATTTTAGCATTTGTTTCGTTGGCCAGTCGTTATGTCGGGTTTTTTGTATTGCATAGTGTACACTGTACAGTTTGTATTGCAAACGACAGCACAGCATGTCTCCGTTGAATAGCTCAATGTCCAATCGGCCAATGGTGTCATTCACATGACCACTCTTCACCCGGACCTAAAACTCAAACATTTCACTCGATGTTTAACAAGAACCAAATTATTCATACTTTTCAACTTTCTACATTTTCTACGAAATTTCATTCGATGTCGACTCTTTCAATGGTTTCTGTGTGTCTGTTCGAGGCATGTTAACATTGCTCAAAATATCTGTACGTGTAAAATTACTAGTTATTTGCCAATAGCTTTGTATACGTTGGAATTTTGGGCTAAAGCTCGAGGGACTTGGTCCACACACAAATCCCTCGTAAAATACATAAAAAAAAAATGATACATAAGATTCGTTCACACTTGGTGACTATGTCGGTATGTGTTGGGGCCTCTTGTGAATTCATGAGTCGTGAAGTAAGTGTGACTTGTGTGTTTAGTAACCTATTCCCTTCCCCACCCCCTCAAAACAAAAAAAGAAAGTATGCGAGCAATGGCCGGCAAATTCGGCAATTTATGTGTTCATGCAATCATTAACTGTCACACATTGCAATTATTAACTAGAATTACCATTTTACTGCTGTTTATCCCCTAGCACAATCACATGTGCTATTCAATTCATGATACATTTCGCTCACTTTCATATGATGCCGCATATTTCTATGGATGAAATACACAATTTCGACTATTTCCATTTGAAATAGCATATACATTTTGCATCTCGTGGCACATCATGATGCGAAAAAAAACCATCGCAAAAAACAAACCGAAAGTAAAAAGCATTTCAAAAACAGTATAAAACGATACATGGTTGTTTTGCATTCGGACGGCATATTTTGCCACATTTGGTCATAAAATGCTGATCAAACCGTTTTTGTGTTAACCTTGCGAATGGAAAAAACAACCGCATTCCAACCACAGATAAGCAGAGAAAAAAAATGTACTAAAGAATGAGTCATAGTCATTTAATGCTGTATCCTCTTTTTCATACTTTTATCCCCAATCCACAATCCTTACACACATAACTGAATCGTCCACTAGCCAAATGGCGAAATATTCATTGAATCGCACAAAATATTTTCACCAAAAGATAATATAAATGTTACGATGAATAGCATTCAAAAGCCGTTGAATGCTTAACACTAAATCGATTCAAGCTGAGTCACATCGAATATAATAGCTTTTACGCTTATATGCAAATACCAATCGAAGTGTACGATCATTTATTTATGAATGAAATAACCATCCATTATGTCAGGCCAGTTTGTTCACTTGGCCATTAAGATTTTGTTTAGTCTAATTTCTTTGGTTGTGCCAATATTTGCTTTTTCCGGGTGACTAGTAGTCACTGACTACAACAACAGCTACCGCAATTGAATATAGAAAAATTATGCTCGTGCTCACCTCTGTCATGTTCCATACACAGTATATTACACTGACACACACACACTGATACATAAAGATAATGCTTACTTCAACCGTTTGCTAACGCCGTACCATTGTCCACAGGCGATTCTTCATTTCCTACTTACAGTAAATGCCATTTCCGTTTTGAATTCAACGAAAAAATAACAACATGGCGATGGTTTTTTTTCCTTTCCTTTCCAAATTAAATAGACCATTTTTTATTGTGCATCCTTTTTCCATGTATAATGAACGAAATATTTTCATGCTATAAAGTATTTTTCATTTAATTTAGAACCATTTAACAGAGGCCATGTCATAAACACTACTAAATATAACTGTGCCGTCCTGATATATCAAACCAACAACTCACGGACATTAAAACAGTTTGGCCGAAAATGTGAAAATGAAATTCTTTGTCATTTTCTCTTTAAACGACAGCTTATTTAATGACATTTTAATATAAAATACTTGTACTATTTACGGAATATTTTCATTTTTAGGCAAGAGAGAGAAAAGATACCAAAAATGGGAAATACTCTCAAGTGACCCGAGGATTTTGTGACATCTGCAAATTTCGCATGAATGAAAAATGAAACGAAAAAAAGAGAAAACAGTGAAATTGAAGAGATTTTTCCATCAATCACCGACTATAAGACAGCACTCTGTATTGATTTGTTGTCGTGAATCTATATTTACAGCATGACGAGCCGTAATGGATTTTATTTTAAAAGAATCACACGAGTCAAACGAATTATTTATTTGCATCTTTTGGGCACATTTGTTCGCGAAAATATGTATATTACGAACCAAATGGACACACGAACACAACGACGTTGAATGAAATGTATCCAGTTCAAACTAAAATTGGTTTGCTTGATCTGCGTTTCGTTCGGTGTGGTGAATGGTCGACAATTTAAAGAGGAAGGAGGGAGGGATGTAGTACAAAGCTATAAAATGAAAGACCTAAAAAAACTGAATTTTTGATAATCATTTGTTGATAATTATCGCACCTATTCAAAACTGTCCCTGAGACGGTACTATTGAGCCCAATTTTAAAACAAAACAAAGCGACGAAAAAAGATCCCAAACTCCAAAAATCGATTCTACCTTGTGTGAATAAAAAACGGGAGAGGGAGTGTAGCTCAAAATAACGAAATCATTTTTTTTGGGAACCGTCCAAAGGCTCAAGTTAATGGTGTTAATTTAAGAAAAGAACAACAACAGTGGCCTTCTGTCTTATATTACTTTTTTACAGATGAAAAAATATTGATGACATCAATAGTATGGTATTTGTTTCCACCGAAAATACAAAAAGAAATCACGAAAATGTCGTGTTTTTCTTGCACCAGTAATTTGTTGTTGTTGTTTTTAATTGAAAATCAGTGTTGTGTATACATAGACTAGCCCATGCAAATGATATACAATATCCGCGGTTGTCATTTTTGCTTACATTAAAACCGCCGACCGTCTAATTATATTAGATTCGAAACGGATGAATTTCGATGGGACGGTTAGAAATTGTGTGTGTGTGTGTGTCGTGGATGCGCAGAGCTCACATTAAGTAAAACGGATATTGCGAGTTATTTAAATTAAGGCGAAAAACAACATAACGCCACCATCATCGGGTCTGTGTCGAGTCAATTATGCAAATCTGATAAAACGGCCACAAGCAAAAAGAAAAACTTTTCGCATTATAAACTTAGAATCGGAGTCAACTTTTCGCATTAAAATGCAATTCGTTGGCCTAATCGTTTGCATGAGTATGTGTGTTTATGTAAATTCTATTGGGTATTCAATACCCACTGTATTGTTTTTTTTTTTGAATCAATGAGCTTTCGCCACCTTTCGACAAGTTCATTTTTAGCTGACACCCATAATCCACAATGCAATTCAACACTCTGCAAATGCTCACATATGTATTGCAGCCATAAATCTAATGAAAGTCAAAATCAACTGCATGATTATTTTCTACTTCATAATTCACTGAGAATATTCAAGTGAACCCATTAATTCAGTAGTGCATTTCAACAAGAGTGCTTGTTGAGCTGGGAAATGGAACTGGGTTTTAGTGTCTATTTTTGTTCGCGTTGGTGAAATTGGCCTTTGATTAATATGCAAATTTCACAATATGGTAGCAAACGAATTGTGCGAATGCACATTGCGGAAATGTTGTTGCAAATACTTTATGCTCTCACACAGTGACAGTGTGGAAATGCGCAATAAAATACCGAGAAAAAAAAGCAGATGAGTATTTATGTAAAGCGGTAATTGAGCTGAAAATAATATGCCAACGGAAATTTAAACGCGGCTCATGTTTATCGTTACAAGAATAAAACAAACCAACCCGCAATTTCATCGGCGCGTATCATTATCGATTGTGATGAGATCTTTAGACTTTTGGTAAAAGTACCGGAAGTGAACGAGGTCAGCTCAAATTTGTGTATATTGTTTGTGCAATAAAAAAATGTACATATCGATATAATTTCGATCGTGTTCATAAATCTGTTTGACAGTGACAAAGCGAAAACATTTGAATCATAATTCAAACGAGGAAGAAAAATTACAGTTTAACCCCGACGTGAGCACGGAAAATCGATGGCATTTGTTAAAATATAAAACTCCCACGGAGGATTCAATGAATTTTGACTGATATTCGACATTTCAAACGCAAAAGTCACATGCTTTATGACATTTATGCAATGAATTTGTATGTGCTTTTGTTTCTCTCTCTCCCTCTCTCTCTCTCTCGTTCCAAAATGAGGGTAATAAACTCCAGTCACGGAATCCAATGAAATATTATGCCACATGCTATTACATTGCGAGCACATGCAAAGTGGTGCACGAAAGTGGACTAACGAAATTAATGAGGTTTTATTAAAAAATTAAATGATTATAACCATTTTTAATGCAAATATTTATGTATTAAGTTTTCAATTCCCGTTGATGTTTTATTTTCAAACTGCTATAACGTATGGATTGACACATTAAATGCAATCCATGGAAAGTTTTTTTGTGTGCAAAAAAACTGCTTCATGGTTTCGATAGCCTAGTTTTTGGTCTCCGCAAAAGATAGAGAAAGGGAGATAGAGAGAGCGCCTAAAAATAGCTTTATGGCTAAGAGGTATCGTAATAAAGCTATGAGAATATTTCAGTTTCTCACTGCATAATGAACTTGGACTGTTGACAATTCCACTTGAAAACGGTGTTCGTATGTCAATTATGGCAAGAGCCACTCAAACGGTTGTCGTTATGTGTTTTGCCTTGTTTCGTGATGCATTGATGAGAGCACACGTCCAACAATTTTGCATATGTTTCAACCATGTGCTCGCACACACAACGGCTGAGGACAATTGACTTCAATTTCACAACACGAAAATAAGCGTAAAACGATTACAATACGATGATGATGGTATGTGCACCCAGTGTGTGCACTCGATGTAAGCTGTGTAAATCCGTGTATCCGTCGGCCTGATCAAATAAGTGTTGTTTCACGAAATGAAAGTGCTCTAACGCTTATATCGTCAATTGAGCCTGTTGATGAATACAATTTAACTGAAGTGTTTGTGTTCAAATGACAACACAATATGCTTAACGACTCACTAAAACTATCCAGCTAACGATAATATAATTAGACACTTAAACCAAAACTCTTTGTCATTTTTGCCAGTCTACGGTTGTTCTCATATTTGATTGCAAGTGCGATGGGTGCGATGAAAGCATCCACCAATGCATCCGAACCATTGAAAACTCAATTTTGAAGTCCATTTCATTTCATATGAGCAACGAAGTGGTCGAGTGCACTGTGTTTGGCCATTCAGGCCATTCGATAATTGCATTGCAAATCGAATTTTGAATGAATTAATTCAACCTTTGCATTGCTCTTATTGTTGTCAATTGCATTTTGAGTGTGGTGAGTCGTTAAATCGTTAAGTCGTTAATAGACATGTCAATTGGTTTCCTTTGATGGTGGATTATAATGACTTTCGGTGGATTATTTCACATAATGCAAATTTTCAATCAATAAATTTAATTAAAATTCAAGGCAATTCAAATGCTCACAGCTTGAAAAGCTCATTCGAAATGATTTTCCATTTATTTTGATTGTAAATACAAATAAATATAATGTTACGTACAGTGTGTTTCAAATTTCCTGCCTATAGGCAGAATTTCGTTTTTTTTGCATTTAAGGAAGACAAAAAGATAATTTTTTGATTTATTATGGTAAAATATTCAAATAGCATGAAAAAAATTAACCATTTGAAGTCTTTATAATTATTTATCTTTTATTTTAGAAAATTTTATAAAATTATTTCATGAACGGCAGCCATTTATGCGAAATTCGCCAATAGATGTCATTGTAGTATACTGACTGACAAACAAACTGAACGTTAACTGACTATAACTCATGCGATGTTGAACGTTGAATATGAACATTGTCAATCACGTTTGACGTTTTCGGATATAGAAATGAAACTAATAAACAAAAAAGGTATTTCGATTCCATCATTTGAAAGATTAATGATTGGAATTGTTTACTATTTATCGCTCAATACAACAAACTTAAAAGTAATACAAAGTTAACCTGAAAGAAAATGTCTATTCGAGATGAATCAACTGTCGTCAGCCGAACGCAACAAAAACTGACTAGGATTGTCCAGAGCTGATTACGGTTGATTTCACTCATCAATTCTGGGGTTTTTATGCAATTACCCCGAAAAACTAATGTGATTTCAAAATCACCCCGAAAAACTAATGCGATTGCAAAATCACCTCAAATTTCCTGAGTAAAATGGCAACAGTACTGAAATTGACTAAGACCGTCTTGAATTGGATGAAAGTAACTAAAACAGACTAAAATGTCCCAGAGTTGGTTTCAGTCATGAATGTTGTGGTTTTTATGAAATTTATTATTATCGGTGCCATTTTGATGGTATTTTCAACTCAGTTTTATACAAGTGAAGAAATTATTTTTATCTGATATACATAGTATGTGACAGTTTTGTTATAGTTGTGACGTTTAACTTGAGCGTTCAAGTAAACAATATACATCAATCACGCTGTATGTGACAGTTGTGTTATTGTTGTGACGTTTAAACTGAACGTTTAAGTAGACAGTAATACATCAGTCACATAGAGCACTTTAGAGTCGCCATCTATCGATAATATTGCCATAGGTAGGAATTCTGAAACACACTGTACTTGGAAATTGGAATGAAATGAGATGATAATATTTCACACTTAAAATTAAACACTATCGAATTCAAAAATTCAACTTTTCTTATCAAAAAATTTCTATTTAAATTTCGTTCCATTTATAAATTTTTATTTAAAACGTTCGAAAAGTTAAACGGTTCTCGTAGAAAAGTAAACGTGTTTATTTTTGTTTCGGGTCGTCTGACCGTTTGTGAATATGCTATTTTTAGGAAATAGATTTGAATTTGAAAACGGACACCCTTTCAAAAAGTTCACTTACTTTGTTCCCTCGTCATGTTATAAAATGACATGCTTTCGAATTCATTTTTTATTCTTTATTTGGTCACGATTCAGAAGCACTGTGCATTCAAGCCGAAAGCATTTAAAAGACAAACTTTTTGTCGTTGTTCGTCCTTTTGGATTTATTCGATCAAATGTCCTTTTTTCCACGTATTTCATTCCTTCTCCGGATTCCAATTCTCTATACTTTATCTCTTTTTTCTCAATTTCACATCGAACTATAAAATGTGTTGCATTTTGAATGAAAATCACAAATAAAATAATATTGAACATGTGTTCTTTTTTTTTGTTTGACACAATTTAATCCACTGTGTGACATAACCTATGTTCGATGGCAGCCGTAAAACACGAAAAAGATTCAGTTGGGTGCACGCAAAGCAATTTTCACGACACATCTTTCTTTTTGTTTGGGTTTTATGTGGCGTATAAAAGAAACAGATATATATATATAAAGCAAGAGACAAGATGCCAAAGCACAAAAATGAAAAAAAATTTCATGCGAAATTTTTTTTTGTCCTGTCGAGAAAGAATCTGCAAATCTTCCGTTTTTTGTTCGGTTTACATTTTTGTTACTCCTTCGTGTTGTTATTTTCTTTGGTGTATTGTGGACTATGCCATAAAGTATAATTTAAAGCAATCAATCAAAATCATGTTGACGATGAGTTTGTTGAATCCGACAGCTCGAATCTTTCTATTCATGGTAAATTTGGATGAATGCAGCTTCAGACAAATGATGAAAATATATGGATGGGAATACCCATTGGTATTGAGAGATCGCCAACACAACATACACACACACACAAATTGACGACAAATACGATGGAAAACAAATGAAATGATTTACAATCCATCTTTGGTCGAATGAATTCCGAGAAATTGATGACCAAAGAGAATGTGTTCTGTCAGAATGGGGATTTATTTTGATATCTTATTCCATAGGAAAATATCAATGTGAAATAGACACTGGTATCATTTGACCATTCAAAACACGTCTGTAATGATGCATGAATCAAAAGCAAACACAAATATGTGATCACAGTTGATTTTGAATAAATCAAATTGTTAAATTTCCATATGAATCACCGCACACCACCTCGAAAAAAAAACACCATATTGAGTGAGTATGTGATTTTGACCATTCAAATGACCAGTATTTACATCAATCTATTATGTTTGCCCAATGACATTTTGCATGGATAAATATTTAGTTTTTGGCATGGGACAAAATCGGCTTCAGTGGACAGCATGTTTGCATACTTAAATGATCTAATGCGAGCCCCAAACAAAATCAACTGAACTTTTCTTTCTATTGTTGTAGGCAAAATTGAAGAAGTCATTTTTCATATTAGTTCATTTTTAGGCTAAATATGTCTTTGATTTTAGTACGTGTTAAATCCAAATTCGTACTATCTTAACACTAGAACCTTTTTCTTAACACTATCCCTTCAACTAGTACCGATTCATTATTTTCTAAACAAAATTGGTTCTAACTTGTCCAAACGTAAATATGATGTCGGAATTAGCACCGATATTGGTGTTAAATTTGTTACTTTGCCACTTCCCAATTTCGTTCTAGTGCAAATATGTACCAATTTTTCGAGATAATTCTTAGAACGAAAATAAATGTAACACCAAAATCTGAAAAAGTATAATTTTGACTGATTTTTATGTTGTTTTTCGTACTAAAGTTATACCACGCTATTGGCTAGGTATAAAGTTGGTACAAATATTTCTGTGTAAATTTTTTTTACTGTTTGTTGTTAATCAAGTTTAATCAGATAGTTGACTTGGCCCGTGGAGAACATATGAATTTAATCGCAAATATTCCGATTGAAGGAGTTCAATGCTCAATCATTTGAAATAAACTTGTTCGTGATCATTTTGCAACATTTTTCGGTGATCCACATAATTAAATGATAAATTATTTCTTTGTATAAACTACGGAAAAAATAAATCTATGCTGTGTTTTTCATGTTTATTTGAACTTTCATGAATTCAAAAACCAAATATGTTTCTATAGTTTCTCTTCAAATTTTATTTCTAATTTGCGTCAAATGATCAAGCGCATGTGTAGTATCAATGAGATATCAAACCTTCAATAATAGTTTTCATACCTATTCGAGTTTACAAGCCCCCAATCTTTTTATCTCAGCAATAGTTTCAAACTTCAGGCTTTGTGTGTCTTCAAACCTTCCAACAGTTTTCACACCTATTCGAGTATGCAAACCTCTGTTATACATATGGTATGGGCAAGCTTTGATTTGCAGCTCAAATTCAATAACTTTTCGACAAAAAAATGAAATAAATATATTTCGTTTGTGAACAGACTGTGAAACTGACAAAATCTCGAATAAAATGATAATTGTTTATCAAATAAACGGCCAAATATTCTAATTATTAAGAAATAAGGAAAAATATATCATTCGATTGTGTTTTCATCAAAACATTCACTTTTTTTATGAAATCAAAAAAAAAATACTTATTTCAGCATCAGACATTTTTTTGGATCTTGTTTTATCTATATTGAACAATACTGTTTGCGAAGACAATGATAGTATAAAAGACCTGTGGCATTTTTCAATGTGAGAGAAAGAGACAAATATAAAATTTTTGACAGATTGCCACAGGTTCTTTGTCACTTGGAACCAAAATAATTTTCGTACTAACATTTGACAAATTAGCACCAATTTTTCAACATGACATATTTACGTTTGAAGGGACAAGTTGGAACCAAAATTTGTCACTAACACCGATTAAAACAAAAGAGATATTTAGCCTATTTGTGTCCGAGAATACGGAAAAAAGCCCTCATGAAACTTCTGCAAATGTTGGTCTGCTTCAGATGTGTCGGTTGTAACCGATTCAAGTGCCTTTTTTTTTAATATTTCGAATACCTTTTTTTTATCATTTACATATTCCAGTGGATGTGCAAAGCTTGAAATATTTGTCGGTGAATTTATTTGCATGGAACAGAGGTCCTATTATGGTTATGACAGCATGAACGACCATATAAAAATTGATTTTTCACAAGTAGCCGAACACGTCAAGATATGAGAAAATACAATAAATGCTTTGAATCCAATAAACATCATGCACAGATTCAAGTTCTATAAGAAGAGAAAAGGGAGAAGAGAAAAAGGGGGGGGGGGAAGAAAGATGACAAGATGAAATGAAAGAGCGTCAACATTTTCTTTTGATTTCGTTGTGATTTTTCATTTCCTCTTAAGTACATTGAAAATAAAAGGAATCAGTGTCACCATCGACCGAATTGTGCTCGAAAAAAACAACACAGACAGAAATAACATTGGCCATTGAATGAAATGCAGTACAATTTTCATCGCACTTCGAGTTTTTGAGAACTGTTTATCTATTTGCTTCCGATGCAATGCTATGACGTTTTCCTATTGTTATTGACAAGTCGTGCTCCCATTGACATGCCATGAAATTGTTGAAAATACAACAAACGATTTCGATTTTCATTTCTCCAAGCATTTTTCATCATCGTATCATCCGAAATGGACTCTGTTCCACATTTGACTGTTTCCACCAATCACAGTTTATCGTCACATTGGATGTTGGCTATTACAATTCTCCAATACCGTTATGATGTGTGTGTGTGTGTGTGTGTTCGTTATTGGCTTTGTTTTCCATTCTCCATGTCAGTTCATGTATCATTATGTAACAGAAAAAGCGATCGAATCTCTGATGTCATTGTGTTAGCGATTTTACTCATATATATATATATATATGTCACATTGGACCTTTTACCTTCTGCTGTCATCTTCAATCTACACAATTTATGCCTGTGTGTGGCCGCCACCATTCGTTGCCATTCATATAAAGTGGTCATATTTAATACACGCGAAACCACAAAGATAAGAAAATACAATTGCCTATCGAACCATCGGTATAAAAGTGATGGTCTAGAGTTCTGAACAACGGAAAACCGGAAAACAAAAGTAGCAATCACCATAATGACACAATCAAAAGGAAAAAAAAATTGTCGATAAAGTGTCATAGCAAATTGAATGAAAGGAAAATGTTGCACACCATGGAGAAATCACATATTAGTTGATGTGCGTCGGCATCGGCATCACGTATTTATTTAGCGACAACGAAGAAAAATTCTTCCTCGCGTTTCGAACAAACCATCTCAATAAAACCATTTTACAGTTAACAAAATTGTTGGGTTCGATAAATTTATATCGGTGACAACAAATTGCACATGAACAACACACACTCAAAAAAAAACGAACAAGATAAAAATAGAAAAATAAAATGTATGATGAAACGGAATGAAAAGCGATTCAAAACTTACTGTTGCTTTTATAAAGTAGCACTTCAAATTGATCTTGCAGTTGATTCTCCAGTGTGTAATCCAGACGGGTAATCGTTTCTTTGTCAGTTAATTCGCCATACATGAATTGACATCTACAAATATAGGGGAGATAAAAAAAAGGAAAGTAAGAATGAAGTCGGTTGAAAATCCGATAGTGATTTTTATTGGGCAAACAACACAAAAGACGAAACGATAAAGTAGTGAAAGTAAGAGAAAAAACCCAACGATGAATGATAGCGCCGTATAATACCAGTTTCACATGGGTAACATTGAAGTTGTTGAACACGGTCACATAGAACACAAAAACATCGTCGGGGTGGTAATGACGACGGGCACCGATATTGAGCTTGAGACAAAACGAACGATGATATGTAATGTGTATGATAAATGGTAGGGCATTTGTTATCGTGAGTCTACGCCAAAGCGCAAAATGAAGAACATGACTTTCCCGTTCTTGTTGCTAGTTCGATTTGTTTTTATTGCGCGAACATTTGTGTGTGTGTGTGTGTTTTTCTTCGTTTTGCTTAATTTCGTTTCTCTTTACTCTGGTCGTTTGGTTTATCCATAATTCGTATTGATACTGTATCAATGATACAGAAGTATCATGTTTGCTGAAATGTTGCGGGTATTTTTTTTTTTGAAACTTCGTTATTTTTTGACGTTTCAAAACAAAAAAATACAAGTCCACAAATTGACTTTATTTGTTCAGATGCATGAAACTTCAGCGGTGATTAATGAAAGCAGCTCATTATGCGCAAACAAAGTTTATTGACTTTGTCACAGCAGATTGTTTTTGGAATTTATATAAGTCTTTTTCTGTGTGTATGTGTTGAAAGCCAGCAAAATGCAGCTGAGCACCAGAGAACGAAAAATACTGAAAAATTTATCGTGAATATCCGTTTTCGGTGAAATGCGTTAATTAATCAAGTTCTTTTATCATTCTTTCAAATCTTTTTTACAAATGAATACGACTCAAAAAATGAGCTGGGTAATTATTTTGAACCATTTCTCCTTGAGGAATATGCTCAAATGAGAAATGTGTCACACACACAGGTCAGTGTAAATGTGCAGTGTGGCCACTGAACGTTGTGCATCGAATCAACAATAATTCCATTTTTAATTTATGTTCAAGTCATTTTTCCTTTAAGAAATCCTATTAAAATCGAAACGACCAAAGAAGTTTCTTGCATTTGTCTAATGATTGGTAGCTGAATTGCATTCTTCTTGTGGAGAATCGTGCCGAGCATCGTTAAGTATTAGTCGCACACTGTGAACGGACCAAAGAAAGTTGTTCCCATTGCAAATTGAAAATCACACTGAAGAAAATCCAATTTTCTCCACATAATTTTTGTAGAAGTTTCCGTGTGTTCCACAAAGTCGTGTTCGTTCGTTGGGTTGGGCAATTTTTCGAACTGAAAATGTGTAACATTCGCAAAATGTATCAAAAGAACATGTAATGTGATTACAGTTGGCGCAATTTTAGCGTCGTTCGTATCGTAACTCTTTGCAATGGCACGCATTAACCATTAAATGTAATCGTCGACTACTTGTAGACAACTATGGCCATTGAATGACGACCATGTTTGTAGCATCTCTTGATTTAATCTTTGCATCAATTCCATTTGATTTGGCTCATTACATTGGTAACTTTTCGTAATGGTTGTTATAGCAATTGTTTTCCATTCGTTACATGTTGTTCACGATCAATGGATTGATTTGTCTTTCGATTCGATGGTTTCGAATGAAGCTTCATTTTTCATATCGTTTACCATTCCAATGAACGTCAAATAATATCGGTTCAAAGAATGTTTGTCTTTCGCCATACCAATATAGAAAATATGTAACGGTTTGAAATTTAACGATGGCGAGGGGGCGAAATATGAAATGAGCCATTAATCAAAATTGGTGATCACTTGGGGAGAAATTAAGCCATTGAAAATCGGGATCGGAATGCGAGCAAATAAAATTTGTGATTGAGCCAACCACATGATGTGCCAAGCAATATCCAATGATTCGAACCAAATTTCTTGGAAAATTTCACATCATTCAAATATGATTCGGTTCTAGAAAGCTTCACACACACACAGCTCGACAACAGCAATACGGAAATTATGAACGCCCCAGGAGGCTCTCCATATTAGTTTACGTTGATAATTTATATTGTGCCCAAATGCAGAGTTCTGAGAATAAAGAAAAGAAGAAAAAAAAAATTGGCAGAAAATGAGAGCCGTGAAACCATAGCAGCGAGTTTTGCATACATCCCGACAAACAAATATTAATTCCATTCACCAGCAAAACCAATAACGAATTGCAGTAATACCAATAAAGGGAGAGAAACAGCGGAACAAAGAACACAAAGTAAAAGTCTAGGGGGAAAGAACGCTGCAAATAGCCTGCAAATAGCGCAAATAAATGTATGTATTTACATAGGATATTATATGGCGTATTCGCAGCCTACAGGTGGCGCTCGTGTATGCTATGTAAATACTATGCGAATACGCTTGCAAATGAACGCAAATGAAATGCAAATACACGCAGTTATGCCAATAGTTCTTTCCCCCTAGGTAAAAGTTTCGCAGGAAAATATTCACTTTGATTCATGGATTTTATTTATTGCATGTGATGGCGTGCGTGCTTCCGTTTTCTCTTTCTCCGCTCTCTCTCCCGTGATGTGTTCTTTACTTTGAAGTGGCTGTTGTGCATGCTCACTGCTCACTAGTGATAAGCGCAAAATTGTTGACATAATAAGTAGTCGATGCACACGACAACACAGCACCATAAAAATGGTTCTACGGCAACTTTGGATGGCGTTCAGGCAAAAACTTCAGATGGTATGCAGTGAATGAAAAAGCATGAAACATCCGTTTGCAGCCAAAATAAAAATAAAAACGAATGGAAGTCAACGGTGGCGCGTTTTATTGCATAATGTTCGCATGGCATTTTCGGGGGAAATTTCTTATTCATTTTCTACGCTCATTGCTCTTCATACTCATCCATATATCTGTCTACGTGCTAGCAAAATGTTCTAATATCACCTAATGAATGGTAGTGCACAGTGAGAAAAATACATTCACCTCGAAACATAATCGGCGAACGAAAACAGTACGATGATCGTTGTATGAAAAACACGATGGAAATATAAAATGCGGCAAGAATGTCATTTCAACAGCAATTGATATGTTGAGTACTAGCCATCTTAACAAAATTACCACATTCTTTTTTGCTAGTTTTTATGATTCAAGGTTGTAATTTTTGTGATTTTGCTCTCATTGTGACATTGTAACGGGCACATAAAATCGTATATGTATATACTTGGGTGGCACGCAAGAGTATCATGTTTGTTTGCATTAACTTCGTTGTTATTTTCATCTAACATTCATTTCGATGAGTCGGCTACAAAGGGTGAGGGGATTGTGTAAAAATGCGCTGGAATTTCGAATGTTTTTTTGTTGTTGTTGTCATTTCACCCCATCGAAATAGAGCAAAAAAGAAGAGAAAGATAAAAACGTTCCGTAAACACGATACGTGCTTCAACATTCACACGCCAGTGAAAACAAAAACCATTGGATTTAGATTCTGCCTGCCTTTTATCGATTCCCATCCTTTTCTCCGTGTGTGTGTGTGCGTGTCATTTTGCGTGTTCAACATTGCAAATGTCTATGGGTTAATCCCTAGCCGTAGATTCCATCACATCAGACGAAAGTAGCACTGGTTTTACGTTAACGCTAGCATTTTATCTAGTGATCACCAAATGATATGTAAGAGAAGAAACACAAGAAATGATATTGATGCTAACAGAAAATGCGTGAAGCATTCAGCTGAATCAGGCTCATGAAAAATAAAAATAAAAATGCCCATAAATATTGGGTGAAATAGTAAAGACAGCAACGAAAATATGTGCGCTGAATATATTGGTACGAAATTTCAATTCCATTTTAGCTTTTCAAATGTTTCTTTTCGGTCGCCGCATTTCACCATTACACTCGAAGTCTTGTCGAGACATGACCATGACCACGTTTTATTGCATTTTTTTTGGTGAACAACAACAAAAAATACATCAACTTCAGTGTTGTTGTGTTTTTTGGGATGAGGTAGTACATTTGGTGAGGTGAGTAAATTGATTTTCAATGAACAAAATAGCCATATGAATTTTACAATTTACATATTTACTAAAGCCAATCCACTTCCGTACATTTGTTATGCATGAATTTGAAATGAGCAGTTTTGTTTCCATTGGAAATGTTCGTTCGTCATTTATGAAATTGAATTTAAAACGTACTGAATGTTTGTTTTTTTTTGTTGGTTGGTTTATTTCCAATTGGAAAATATATCGATGGTCGAAAAATCAATAAAATTCACCATAAAATGGTTCAAGTACATTTTGCCTCTTGCAAAATTGCACAACATTCAACAAAAATTGGAGTTGTTAATCAGCAATCATTAATTAATGGATTAAATAATGTAGTGCTACAGTTGCAAACTTGCACATTGTGATACACAATTGGTTGGTACACAAGTACACATGTAATCGACCACGCAATCGGAATTTCATTTAACGAAAATAGTTTCTTCGAAGGCTAAAATTGTATGCATGTTTCAAACTAGTTTAAGGTTTTAAATACTTTCAACCCCGTCTGCTTAGCTGCTTAGCAGTGCAAAACGAGTTCGTGGAGAGAACTATATAACGTTCACATATACACTCCCAAATTTAGACTGTGGAATCCTTGTTGCATTTGTTATCGAATAGCATTTTAACAATTGTAACCAGGGGAGGGGTGAGTCCGAATGACCCCCCTGGTCATCAATTTGTTTTACACAAGATAGAATTTGATTTTTGGACAGAAGACCTAAAACAGGACCTTGACATTTTCTAGGGCCTCAACTATTCCCGTCCATTTGACGCGATAATCGGTCAGTTTCAAGTGAATCTGGAGGGGTGGGGATCTGTACCCATAACTTTGACTCAAATCCAATTCATGGGTTACAATTTTTATACATTCCTATTGAAACCTAGCCACAGACATTGCATTTTAACAAATACTATATCCAAGGTTGTTTCAGCCTCATCCGAATGCATTCATTTGCTGCATTGTTTATAAGAATCATTGTAAAAAAACAAGTCAATTTCATGCTTTGGCGGTTGAAATTGCTTCAACAATAGCTGAAACTCAATAGAATGAAACTCAATGGTGAAAACCCGTACCCATATTATGATCGCATATGTGACTAAATCCAATATGAAGCAAGTTGTATGCATCATCAGCCACTAGCTGCGCCTACTAGATCAACAGATGGTTTAATCGTTAAGAAACAATAGCCCATGTTTTTGCGCCGTTAATTCAATTGTGCTGCTGTAACAAAGCGGAAGTGAATGAATCAATTGGTGATAAATGCAGAAAATGCAAGCTGATAGGTGCACTCCATTGAACCGTCCATGGTGCTTAAAGAAGCTTTGAAACTTCAAGTGCAAGTTATGTAGTACACAATCAAAGACACTCAAATTCAATTAACGTACAGCTAAAACTGAATGTGATGTAGCATCATGATGGTCGCTTTAAATGAAGCATCTGATGCATTTGTAGAAGCGAGTACAAGTGGCAATGGAATAGAATGTGATGGTGGAACAAAAAAAAAAACGAAGAATAATAAGACAAACAATTTTCATGCTGCGTCTATGCTTGATGCTGCTTCTGCATGCGAAGTAATACGGGAGTTGGTTTTTTTTCTCTCGTTCCGTTTCTGGGTCGGTAGTGTTTTTACACTTTACGTCAACATTATAAAACAAAAATAACCCGCATCGGGTTTTTTCCCAGCGCCTCTGATTTGTTGAGTTTTTTTTTGTCTCACTCACCACATTTTTATTCTCTCATTTGTTTTATCGATGGCAACAACAATGGGAACCAAAAAATAAAATGTGAGCACACACTTTCATTGCGGACAAAACATGTGAAAAGGCAAACATTTTGTTGTTGTTTTGGATTTGTTTGTTTATTTGTAGTACTGGATGTGCGCATTCGCCTCTTCTTATTTCATTTTATTTTTATCCATTTTGGATGCTTATTTTTCTGTATAAGCTCATAGAATAAAATGGTTTATGTTTTTACTGCACGGACCATACCGAACAGACGAGAAAAAAAAACCCGAACTCATGCCTTGTCATAAGATTTAGACTTGCGACGGAAACGCATTTCCTTGAGCCGGGTTTTTTATTCATTTTGGGTATTGTTTCGCTTTCATTCAAGTTTCGTTGCCTGCAATAACAAGTATAAGAAACTTTTTACGAAGAACATGAAACGGACTCTGTATTTTTATGTTTGTTTTGCTTGTTTGTTTTTATTTCTTCGTGGTTTTTGGAATTTGGTTGGATTCGCTGGAAAGCTTACTTAAGGTTTTACCTTGCGGGTGATACAATATAAAAAAAAAACAAACAAATGAACCGTCAACATTCACTGTCATGAACGAAATTTAATTTGGAATAACCATTATGAAACCTGCATAATTGAGTTTTTTTTTCTTCTTCATAGTGCTTCATTGATCAAGGTGGATCTAATGAACGGAACGGAAACTCAAAACTGCTCGTAGTAAAACTTTTAATTTTCAGTGTATCTCTCACACGATGTGCAGTATGTTCAGTGAGCATTTTATTCTCAGACACTACATGAACATCTTTTGTTGCATAAAGGATTGATCCAAAAGAATCGCATGAAATGCCAACGGGGGAAGCGAACAAGAGGAATGAAACAAGATTCATGGCATGCAATTGGAATTTCTTTTAAATGTAAAACTCTCTCGTTCGCCCAGAATAAAGTTTCTAACCTCCACAAAACTCTGCACCCAAAATTGCACTCGGCTTATGTAAAACGCAAAATATTTTCGCAATTTTCGTATGTAAATTATTGTTATGATTATGGAATATCGAAAAAGTTTTGTTTGCTGCGCACGCGACCCGAGAATACTCTGGCATAGTATTGCAGCAGGAAATTAGTTTTGTTTCCGTGATTGTGTTACATCGCAGTTACGATACGCTCGTATGCATCGAAATACGCCAGACATTCCATTTAAAATGATAAGGATGTCGATTTCTTGAAACTTTTTTCTCCACACACACACACCACTTTTGAAATGAGAATATGCGATGGTGTGTCCTGTGACATGGATAGATAGTTGCAGTTTTTTTTTTGGTATGGAACAAAAATTGTGAGGAAAAATATTTGTGCATCAAATTCCTCCGAATCTATCTCAATTTTTCCTTGGGTTCGGAGAAGAAACAAAAAATGCTGGCACAAATTCCACAGCATGCGAAAATTAGCATGCAATCCACATTAAGGTTAATTGAATGGATTCCATTGTATTTTGGTGCTCGTTGCATGCCATTGAAAGTTGCATGTTTTAATTGGAATGCATGGCAAACGCATAGAAAACAAATTCCATTCTCAACAATAGGTTCCACGGGTTTTCCACTTTATCTCTCCGGTTTTGGGTCGTTCAAACGGTATCGTTTGGTTGTGTGTGTGTCTGTGTTGTGTATACACTTACCTGCATGTTTTTTGCATCACATCAGCTCGACTGAAACCGCTCATCTTGCAAAATGCTTCATTGCAATAGACAATTGGGTTCTCGACAATTTGGGCATTTGCCAACAAAAAAGAACTATCCGCTGCAAAAGAGACAGAGAAAGAGAGAAAAAGAAAACACAATTACAATGAAAGAACATTTTGAAAAGGAAGAAAAATTGCCATCGTTTGAATCCATTATCAAATGGAATACGATGTTTAGTTTGCCAAGCTCCATTTCCATGGACTTTAGTCACTATAATATGAATTGCAAATCAACAAATAGATATAAAATCATCCAAAAAACTTCTCCCGCAAAAGAAACAATAGCATGTGTACAAATGTACACAGGTAAAATGTATGACATTGTGTTGGATTTATCGGTCATGCACATCTAACATCTGTTATCCTCCAAACAGTTGATGTTTTCCGTTGCGGGCGTGTGTGGGTTTTGAGAATGTGATTCGGAATTAATTCCATTGCATTTACAGCAAATGATCGTTAAAGTGGTGAGATCAAATTAAGCGTTAACGGCAACAATTATGGTGACAATGAAAACATATTAGATTTTATGTTATTTACGGTATAAACGTGTCAAAAGACAAATGACAATGGTTAAATGAAATTGCAAGAAAAATGAATGGTGTTTGGGACTTTGAAATGTGCCAGAATGAAGAAGAAAGAAAAAATTGCTGCGAAAAGTGTTCGTACTTTTGTTTTTTTTATTATGTTCGGAATGATTTTTTTCTATTTCGGAGGTGTGATTCTATTGTGTACGTGTGGCTATAATCAGAAAGAGCCACTCATCTCCCGGTGAGATTAAAGAATTAATCATTTTGGACGGAAATCACTCATTCATGTTGATTACGATGATATGGCACAAGCACAAGGTCCCATTGCAGACAAACACCATTACCATTGGATGATACAGTGGAAAGATAAACTCGACCAATTTGTGCTTGCTCTTACTCACTAATTTGTCACTGTATGCTTTGTTAGACTCATTCATTTTTCATAAATTTCAAATAAATTATTTTACGTGTTGTAAAATATACGACATTAAAATCACAAGAGTTCTGCACACATTTACGTACACACACAAAGGTAAAACGGTACAATGCGATTCACATGGGATACTTTGGTCGTATCATTCAGCATTATGTTCTCGCTATGTAATTTTAACATTTTCCAACACACACATACACATTTTTGTAATGCAGTCATCCATTTATTTTACCGAGCCCCTACACAAGCTACGCCGTGATAATAATGACATCCTTTAGAATACCCATCACTTTAAAACTCTTCTATTAAAATAATTACACAAAATAAAAAATGTTAATGATCCCAAACTAACCGAATTTTGTTGGAAAAGTTATGTGAACATTTCATAACGTAAATGTAGTACGTGCCTTTGGTCGAGAAAATGCATCAAACATTCGGGTTTTGTTCTCGGTACGTGTGTCGAAAACCAAAACCAAATGTTTTATACAATATTTTGTTAACTATTTTCTCGAATGAAATGGGAAATTTTTGTTGAAATGAAATGAAATGCAGTGTGTATTTTTTAGTGGGACTGATATATATACGAAACATGATATCGAATCCAAAATAGAGTGAATAAGATTTCGTACACATAACCCACATATCCCACAAATTTGTTGTTTCATTTAGCTCCTCAGTAAATTCGGTAAATCAAACGAACAAATTTAATAATCAACATGAATAATTTACCGATTCGGCTCTTTTGTAACCAGCTATCATTTTTGTCGATCTCATGAAAGGTCGACCAAAAATGAGCCGGCGATACCAAGAAGTGGCATACTACAACGAAAGCGACCTTCGGAAGGCCATCATTTTGATGTGGTCGATCATTCAGAGCTCAATTTAATTGCATTGTTCCAGACTGAACACAGGCAACGTTCAACATGTGGGTGTTTATAGCCATTTCTCCACACACACACACTCACAAATTTTATTCAAAATTGAATCAAACATGGGCACATTTCCATAATTGTGAATTAGGTTTTGCCAGATGATGTCGGTGTCGGTGTATTTTGTATTTAAATATTATTCATGGTTGACACATGTAAATTGGGATTTGCCGTCAGTTGATAGTGCAAATTCATGCGTTATTTGTTTCGACAAGCGGCGATCACCGGGGGTACATTTTGCATAAAATGAACCAGTCATTTAGTCTGGGTATATCAGCCAGTATCAGCATAGAGTAACATGGACCAAGACCCATACAATAGCAACAATAAGTGCCGATATTAAAAGAACTCAGTATGTGTACGGGTTTGAAGATAGATTTTATATGCAGTCAACATTTCAACACGAATCACGCCATCTAAACCGAACAAAGACGACACTCCTACAATTTGTTCGTTGTGTATTTTTGCTACCAAGGCACAATTTTATGATGATATTTTAGAACGATATCAATTTATGCAAAGAAAATATTATTATACTGCACACTTGTCGGTGGGCGTGTGTGTGTGTGTGGCTGTTTGCTGAGTGTGTTTTGTACGACTTCAACCATAATATACGAATAGAACGCATGTAATGCGTTTTTATTACGGCTCAGACAAGATGAATGCGTACCATAGTGTTGAAGCTAAGCTTATGCAAACAAACAAAGTTAACCGATTTAAATACCATATACATAAAATGTTTGCATTGATATCTACGGAAAGATAAATTCAGATATTTTTCTTTTTTGCTGTTGTTCGTTGTATTGCTACGGTTGCTGTTGTTTTTACACTCACAGCCCGTAAATTGTGTGCCAAGATCGTACGGGTAAATGGGGTTTTTTGAGGGAAAACGATGACAATGATGAAATCGTTTTTCGCGTTGAGCTTTCGAAAAGACAGACAGCGTGAGAACCATATATTTTAAGGTAACAACACATTTTATGTTATGCAATAACGAGCAATTCACTTCAGATATAACGATTTTGAATGTGTTTATCACACAAATATGATTTGATCAGAAGTGTCGAAGAGATGCAGGAAAGCCGACGTGCGAGACTGGGATAGAGGCGAAAAGAGAGAGAGAGAGAGAGAGAGAGAGAGAGAGAGAGAGAGAGAGAGAGAGAGAGAGAGAGAAAGAGAGGGGGGAGGGGGGGGGGGGTCTGAAAAGGGAATGGTATAAAAGCACTCGTGCATTCAAGCGAAGTTAAGTTAATGGCAACACAAGCAACTGCTCGACGATGTACACAACAGTAGCAACTCAATCAACGTCTTTGTTTTCATCGTTCATAGTACATGTTGAGTCGTTCATTCATCGTTATCTTGGTTGTCACTTGATGTGCACACAAAGCGCATTTCTCTTTTTTTGGCAAAGCGAAATCTTTCTCTCACCCCCACACACCGCTTAATGTGTGTGTGTGTGTGTGTGTGTGTGTGTGTGTGTGTTCGTGTTTATGTTTTCATTTTTCGTTATTTATCATCGAACAAATTCAACGTTTCCGCATTGAATGAGGTGGCTCTACGTGAAATTGCTGGAGGGTTTGGAAAATCTACTTTAAGTAATCAATTTTCTACATTAAATAGAAATTTATCCGGTGACACAGTTCTCGGTGTATTTCGTTGGAATATGGAAAATATGAGGATGAATCAAAGCGACAGCAACCGGAATGAACACGCAACATTCAAAAGACCGGAACTACTTTGTAATTCACTTTTCATGGCATCTGGCATAAAAGACGACACTTGTATTGAATGGAGTACCCGCTTTTATAGCAGCATAAAACACAGAGGACCGGTGATGATAATCACTGTGAAACGTTGCAAGTAGTTCCCACCAACACCATCCCGAAAGCAACCGATGCACATGACAAACACACTCACACAAACAAAATTCAGCACCGACAGAGAGATGTGCACAAAATGGACGGGAATTCATTTTAATTATAAACTTTTTAATTATATGAATACCATCACCAGCATATTTCATTTTCTATCCTAGGTTACCAGCAATATGGTTTTTGGTGTGTTGTGTTTGATGCAGAAACGATAATATTGAGGTTAGTATCACATACAAGATTTGCCGAATCGGTTTGTGTGTGTGTGTGTGTGTGTGTTGCTGTTTTCTTTATTCATTTCATTTCGTATATGACGTCAACAGTCTTTTGCAAAATTGTCCATTAAAAAGGGGACAATTTCTGTCTGATCTTTTTCCATTGCAACCTCTTTTCCCATTGAATTTTCAAATCAATTTAAATGAGCTTATGAATTCAAATGAGACTGTGTTTAATTAAAACCGCAAATTAGAAAGGTCACCGATTTCTAATTCAACAAATGGATGGGTAACAAAATGTGTACATTTTTTGGGGGTTCTTTCATTTCAACGAGCATTACAGAAGCTCAAAAACTGACACCCGTATTGCAATTAACAGAATAGTTGTGCCACAGCCAATGCTTTGACAACATTCAGTTCCAGCGCCGTATCTGGCACAGTGTCAAAATATTCCCTCAACTCGAATTGATATCGACTTCTTTTCGTTGTTTATTTATTTCAAATTGTAGCCGGAACGGGCGCATCAGTAAATTTTCGTAAAACATTAACTAGTTTTCAGTATTTGGCTATTCAGCCAACTTCAGTTAAAGTTTTCGACGAAAATTGTTCAATCATGCGATCCACATTGGCTGTACAACTGTAAATATTCTAAAAGCCACGGGCAAGTTATTAATTGGGCATTTCCATGGAATTCATCGCATAGATTCCATTCAACCCGATGGCGCTTGTATGGCGTTTTAGACTTTTTTTTGCGATGAATTCTTGTCAGCGCCATCGTATTTCACATTCACCAACTAAATTTAGTTCCAGTTCAACAAACAGAATTTTGACAACGACGGCAATGTGAACACTTACACACAGTTACACTATTCACACGAATAGTGTACAAAGAGAGCACGCTTGATACACAACAGTTATGTATTCATGAGTGTGTGCGTATCGGTTTGTTTTTCGCTTTCTTTGTACACTATTCGTATAACGTATATTGATCGCTGTTGTCTTCATACAAGCACCATCTCCTTGATTCCATTTATGGCACATTGTATACCCAGAGCAGTTTTATTCAAACGAACTTCAAAAGCCTTGAATTTTATTGCGAAATCAAGGCTCTTATCAATATCTCAGTCCATATATGGAGAAAGGAATTATTATTTTAAAGTAAATTGAATATGATGAAATATTAACATAAGCTGTGAATGTAGCACAACTAAATTGCATTAATGGTGATTGAAAATTCTCTTTTGGTGCATATTTCTCTTCCATTTTTCGTACATATTCGAGACTTAAATTCAATTCACTTCACTTCACTTCAAATTTTTCATTGCACACTGCATATGAAAGCATATACTGTGTCACGTCTTATATTAAATGTACTATCGAATTGAATATTAATTTTGAATTTGGTATAAACCCTTCGGAAAACTAGCTTTTTCAGGGATTTTGGGATAACAAACACAAAAACAATATGTGGATGATATCGATTACCTTGTATATCGATTGATACCGATTGAAATGTTGCTAAAGGTAATATTTGTGCTTTCTGTGCATCGCAATATACATTTCGCAATTTTGAGATGTACATCATACGACCGACATGTTTTGTGTGCGGGAATGACTATAATGATAATTCTATTGGAAATATGGTATGCAATGATGCGAGTATTTGTGGTATTGTGGCAATGCATCCATATGGGCTGAACGCCACTCAACAAATGTTATTACATTCATCAATAGCAATACTTCATTTGTTGCATCTACGAATTTACCCAATCAGATCATGTTTTGAAATGGATAATGGTAAATGTGGTTCAACCATGGGTTTACCGCAGTAACGATGACTTCGTCACTGAATATTGAGTGCACTCCGAATTTTGTTTAGTTGATATGCAGAAGAGCTTTTCTAGCAATCATTCAGACTCGATGAGTTTTGCTGGAATTGCATTGCTCACTTTGCAAATCGAAATAAAAAAAATGCCTAACTTTTGCTCAATAGATTCAGCTGAAGTACAATCGCAGAGTAATACACGTCCGATAAACTCAATCGTAATTTAATTACCAAATTGTCGTTGAAATGTGGTAACTGCAAAATGACCTCGGCATTTGGCGGCAACTATTTGGCATTCAGATCTATTCTTAACTCTAGATATGCCCTAGTTAATGATCATGGGGAAATACCACCGAATATATATATTCGGTCAGCGTAAAGCCACCTTAAATCCAATGTCTAACCACATTTGCTGAAGCGATGAGTTAATGCATCAGCTTTTCCAACATTAATTTTAACATTCCGAATATTACTCCATGACAACATAACTTCCAATTAATTCCAATTTACGTTGGTGAATTGTGGATCTGTTCGGTCTGAAGAACACACAACCACAATCCTAGATACATTGCAATGTTTCAGTGCAAATGAATTGTGTGCTCCAGGTAAATGTTGAAAATTGTGTGTTTCTCAGAGGTGAAAACCGCGGCAAAAACGGCAAAAATTGTGTGTGAGACGCAAACAACAACGACCAGTACCAAAAACCAGCATAATTTATCAATTACATAATGCAAATTGTAATTTGCTTTAACTAGGTAATTTAAATGGGGGGAGGAAGGGAAAATGGGAAAAAACATAGCATTTTCTACACTTGAACGAAAAAACCTTTTTCCCATCCAGCCAAACAGTGACAACAGCAGCTGGGGTTTTATTTTGTGAATGTGTGAATTTTGGTAACACCATACAAAAACCGCATACTTTACATTCAGAAGAAACAAGAAAAAAAAAGAAACTCAACCGCATAATGTCAGAAGAAGACGGTAACGCCAAGGCCTGTCACCACTAAAACCAGCAGATACAAAGTAATGTGACGCTTCATTCGCATGCATAATGATCTTTTTTCATTTACATACTTAAGTGAAATGCGATTTGCTCAATTTTTTATGACATCGACGCATGTTTTAGTTGACACGGAAATTGCGAATCTTTCGTACAGTGGAGGAGCTGCCTCGTGCACTCGAGCGTGTAAAAGTACAACTTCTCTTGTTAAGTCATTCGACTTAAAGCTTCAGTTATCGTTTCAATGCTCTTTGTTTCCCTTCCAATTTTTCACTTGCTCGCCCACTTGTTCGCTCTTTTACTCTCATGAGATTAGTCTCTGGTGTAAAATTTGCCCGAAAATGAACGCTTTTAACTCAAATATATTCACTGAAATATGACTGCGAATGTGGAAAAGTCAATAGGGAATTCATCAAAAATGAAAAATAAAGCAGCAAACATATTGCTTCGACTTCGATACGATATACCAAATTTACAAAGAAACCACCACATATGCATCAAGCGCCCCCAACTCGCAATCATGTACACATTTATACATGACATTTTAGAACAGGAAGAGTGTTGAATAATTATTCAAGTGTATGTTGAATACACACGATATGTTGGATGATAGCAAAAGTAACACGAATTGTAAATAAGTTGCATCGTTTTTCATATCACAACGAAGATGAATGTATTTATACAGTGGTGTTAAAAATATATCGCATGATAAACGTAATTACCCAGGGTTTTTTCTTGTGATGCACATGTACATCCAATTTCCACGCAACACTGACGGATTGCGTAATTTATTCAACATATATGGATTTTCATATTGTAGAACTGAACCAACATTTCAATTCGCAAAAATGTGAAAAATGATCATTTTCATTGCAACTGATATGAATGAAACACAACTGTTGTTTTGAAACACAACGAAGTTGTTTCAGTTTGTTATGAGTGCGATCCCATTTTAAGCTTTTTTGATATTAGATAAATTATCTCATCCGAACAGGCAACACCCCATGTGATCAAACCGGTTTGATTCGGTTGAAATGAGTTGAATTACGAATTAAGTATTAAATGAATGCGGATGGTTCAAAACTCAACAAACGACAAACATCAAATACATTCGGGTTCAACAGTTTTTACCGAAGACACAAGTGAAGTAATCATTAACATTTTTGTGTAGCTCATTTTCAGCTAATTTACCCAAACATTTTTGTATAATCACGCTTAAACATGTATGAAATGATGGGTTCGACCTCAATCTTTCGCCGACTGCTCTCGATAGGTTTACATCTATTATCTAAGAGTTCAGATTAACAAAAAAAACCTAAATTAGCAAAAGACAGCGAATCATCGACGAGTTAACAGTTGTTTCATCATTATTGTTAACAGTTTTTATCAATCTATTGAAGTGATTATATGCAGATATTGATGATTTTCGGTAACTTTGACGTTTGTTTAATGGTAATGGTAATCGTTTGCCCCTTGGAATAAGCTCATGCTATGAACTTGATTGAACGTTTAATTGAAATTTCTGTTGTATTTATTTTCAATACATGTTTTATAATGAGCTTTTTTGTCTTCTACAGAAAGGTTTATCTTGTAAATTATTTACTGATTTGACGTAAACGTGGATAACATTCAATAAAAAAAGAATCAGCAACATAGTCTCGCTCTATCAAAATACAATTTGATGTCTCGTTCTTCAATCATTGCCTTAGATCAATCATTGAATTACGTAATCATGGAGCACGACCATGGAGCATAAATCACGTGCTCACTTTTTCAGAGTTGATTTTCTGATTTCTGATTCGGTGGTAGTAAGTTTTTTACAAAGTTTTTTTTTTATTTTTCTTCCGCCCGCATACATTAAATAAAGCGACTTTTGAGGAACTTTTATGTTCTTATCGTATTAAAAATCGTATGGCACTTTGTCAGACCATTCATCATTTTGGTGGTTTTGCTTTATCACGTGACTTTGATTTGACGTTAAGTATTCGAACATAAATGTTTGCATCAATTTCGGCGACATGTTTTTTTGTTAGAGAACTTGAACAAATCCCATCATCATTATTATTTTGAATGTCCCGACATTTTAAGCTTAATGCGAACTTGAAAATATTTGACAAATATGCTTAACAATGGCGTTGTATTATTTGACCTTTTCCCATGTACAATAGAAACAACAACAAAGAGTTGGACATTTTTTTGTTGTTAAATTAAAAAAAAAAAGCTTAACAAAAATTGGCTGTCGAGTAATTTACATGGTGGCACTCAATGGAAATCAAAGGGAGCAATTTGTTGTTAATTACTGCATTTACAATGAGACATAATAATTATAATGAGCTTAATATAGCGATGGTAATGGCTGATTTTATGGCTAGCCTAAAGGTCGAAAGATCACGAAATTGAAAACATTATTAGCAAAATGGGTAATGGTCAGTGAATTCATGCGGTAAATTGAATATGTGCAAAAAAAAAATGCTCGTTTGTATTTACCCTACAATTTTTTATTCTCGGTGTTTTTTGCATTAAGTGAAAAAAAAGGGGGCAACCTATCCATCCATTAATATACTGTTGGGTGAGCTGAGTGTGCAAAACGCAGTAACCAGTTTGTTGCTCAATTTTCAGAGAGCATTAAAAGCGATCAACGCTCACTTTATTGACTAGCCTATTGCTAGAGCTGAATTTTTTTTCATTCTTTCAACTCACTAAATCTATATGCAGAAGGATCGTTGAGACCCTGGAAAACTGAACGATTAAGCACATTTATAAGGATAATTATGATATGAAATGTAAATACTTGGTGGCAAAGCTGCCGACATCAGCTGCAAATCGATTGTAGCCAATTCTTTTTTTTTACTCGTTTCGGTTTCTTTTTCTAACAGTAAAAGTCTGAGCGGCCCGTAATCTTTTAAAGGTTTATGCATTCAACTGGCAATCATCCCAATTCCAAATTTATGATGATCCAGGCATAATAGAAAGACGTTTGTACGGCCAATTGAATTGGTATCGTGGTTTTGATGTTACGTTTTTGTGGTCACGTTCGGGCACTTTGTTCGCATAAGTTGACTTACTAGATCAATAGCAGCACTTTGCAATGCACACACACACACAAAATATATGCAAAAAAAAAAAAAAAATCCCCATCAATAATGTGCCCATAAAATAAATGGAAATGAGCTACAAAGTAATCCTTATAGTGGTTCAGTTTTGTAAATTTCTAATTCAATTTGATTTCATTTTATTTATGTAAAAAGTTAGACGCATGTTGAACGATGGAATGCTGGCTTCCGATAGAATGTACTTGGTGGAAAATGCAACCAAAATGACCATTTTTCACACGAAAACTTTCCAAATTAATTTAATGTCAGAGCATAAAGTTTTCCGGCGTTGACCCAGGCCAATTTTCACCTTTCAACATCAAGTGAGTGATGCTTTTGCACCAAAAACACAAAACTTTTCGCGTTAAATGTTTACAGGAAATGTAAATGCATCACGGGCAAATAATTGTTTTGAAATAATGGTATAGTGTTTGGTGGTTTGATCACACAACTGTTCTACTTTTCATATTGAAATTTAGTATCAAAAAAACCTAGTTGATAATGAGTTTTTGTGTGAAAATATTTGAAAAATGTTTTGGGTTGTGTAAGTTACACAATGTGCAGATTGCCGCACAATATGTTTTTGTTGCCCCTTGAAAAATATTCAGCATTCAGTTTGTTGCGGCATGAACATCAATTTTCAATTTCAATGAATAAATTTTTTGTGTGCGATATGACAAGTGCCAGTGTCAGTGTGAAGTTCACACTGTGAACACACACACACATAAAACCTCACCATTGAACACTTAAATTCCATAAAATTGCGCCCGAAAATGCTATGTGAAACGAAATGGAACGAATATATTTATTTTGGCATGATTTCAACGAAAGCACTGAATAAACGGTTCACTCTTTTCCACGATTTACACTTTTACCACTTGAGGCAAAACGAAAGGGGCCACCATATAAAAGTCAAAATGAACGCAATTTTCCACGATGCCTTTGTAATCGTTGCCATCGTATAAGACTGTGAATGTTATAAGATTGCCCATTCCATTCCACTCTCATACACATATTATATGGTAGTTCCACTTGAGAAATAAAAAGAGGAGCCAACAACCAATTCGCCAAAGACGGTCTAAGAGCAAAATGGGGTTGTACGAATTGGTGATTATAGTGTTTTCCATTTTCGGTAAATGTCAGCAAATACTACTTTCCATAATAGAAAGTCTGTCATTATTTTCTATTGGACTTAATGGAATGTCGACAGCACGCAATAGACGTCGAGCACTACTCGGGTCCACTTTCATACGCGATTCGTATTCGTGGCATTAAATTGGCTCAAATAAGTCGATGGCTGGTGGATTTGTGTTGGCAGCACATGAATAACGATGCTTTTTAATAGTTAAGCTTGGGGAATTTTAGTCCCATTTCAATCATTTTTCGGAAAAAGAACCTTTTACACTCTTGAATTCCAACACACACACACACACAAAACACATACATTTATGTTCATATAAACTAATCACTGAAAGTAATGAAAACTTGATGTTAATACACAAAATGGTCATGTTCTGTGGTCAGCTCCGCTAGAGCCTATAAAGGTTTTTTTTTCTTCAAAAGCACTCCCCTTCTGCGTGACGTAATTTCTAGCGTAGCGCCTTCCATCAGCCTCAGATTTGTTGCACATCCAAACATGTTCAAAGCCAATATTAAGATTAACCGATTTGAATCTTAGGAAATGAACCGGGGGTATTGATCTAACTAGCTCTTATGTGGTTGACTTATATGCCGATGGCATGCTTGAGCTCGGATATTGGTACTCAAGCCAATATGAGTAAATATCTCGGTAACCGCAATGAGTCGCATGAAATGAACATTATCGAAACATAACTAGAGTTAGTCAATGTAATTGTTGCTGATTAAAATTGTGCCACGGCAACATCATCGCTCGGCTGCATAATAGATAAATCTATTAATATGATGGCACCAACATTGAACCGACATTTTTCCATTGCATCCATCCGTCCCTGCGCATACGTACGGTTTCATATAATATGAGCCCCCACTCAAACTAATAGCTGATCTCTGTTTGCCCAACATGCTCACACAATTTTAATATATATGTGAAATATGCAGCCCGACCGACGTAGATGAACGACTAAATGTCCAAATGAAATATTAACTTAATCAATTCAATCATTTTGTCTTCCCGAGGATTCATTAAGTGACAATAGACTTCTAAGCTGATAAGCTCATTTTCGGTAATATTTGTTTGCAAAACAATCGTTTATCTCGTCCATCTCGGTCATTTCTGGTGGATGTTGTCTCGATATTGCGATAATAACCGAATTAATTTACGAACATTTGTCAACGGAAGCAATAAAAGCAAGACAAGAACGGAACAATCTGCGCTAACCATATATTTGTATACGTGTTGTGCTCATACATTGTGTTCGTGTGTTGTCAGGCCGCATAAAAACTGACCTTTCTTCATTTAACAGATGAATCATTCGTCCTTGAGAATATATCTGAGTTTCATATTTCATATTGTGTAAGTTGCTTGTCTCTTTGTTCTGTTATAAAATGCTACTTTAAATCGAACCACGTTTTGTGTGTGTGTGTGTTATTTTGAGTCCTTATTTTTACGATTGAGTAAGTGCCAACAAGCGCATTTCAATGACACGCATTTTTACTTGAAATGGAAATTACATTCAAATGATTCCATCAATTTCCCGATGTGCATTCATCAAATGTGCTCAAAGAGAATAAAACATTTTAAATTTTGAGAATAATAAAGAAGAAAAAAAAAGACAGCGAAAAATAAAACATGAATGGATATTCTTGAGAATTTAAGTGGGCGTTCAGTCAACTTGAAATGGTGTATTTGTGCATCGAGTTGAGAAAATCCCATGTAAATTATGATATTTCCATGCAAATCAAATTCAACCAGCTTTTGAAAGTGGATCGAATGCCATTTGTAAACACAATATACATCTATGTTGAATTGACAACGTTGCAATGCAAAATACCGATTCCTATTTGAATGAGCAATATGAGAGCAATCACGAATCCGAGCTGTTTTACATCAAGTGAAAATGAGCTATGTACATTTTTTTTTCAAACTAGATATTTCGCTAGATATTTCATTAAAATTAAACCAACATCGATAGAAAATCGCAATTTTTCCAATTTATTCCATATCCCTGCAAAGCCAATGCTGTTCTATTCAACATCCCTGAATTGATATTGTGCATTTTTCAATGCATTTAATCTGTTGACAATAAAGACCCCCCGAAACCCGACCATGATTATAATCGCAATAGGGAGATGGTCACCTTCACAATTCCAATTACTTGAAACGAAGTACGTAGAAAATTGAAAAATTGAATTTACTTCGTTCTTTTTAGAAGAACTTTTTTTTGTACATTTTTCATTAGCGCACCGTTTTTATTGCAGTTCCTTCACACAGAAAAAAAACTGCAAGTTAATCTGACAGAGTAGAGAAAAAAAAGGAGATTGTCTGTTGGCATTAGCTGCTAGTCTTTGAATCCATTTTTTTTTTGCTAGAAAAAAGCAATCAAATCAAGCAACTAAGCAAAAGTGAATTGCACAAAAGTGCTCATATAAAATCTGAGATGATAAACGATGAAAGTTATAGAAAAACTTTAATACGCATAAACGTTGAATAATGTCGCTTATCGGTCCACTGTCACTGCAATCGTATGATTTTTTAATTAAGCAACAACAACATGCAGCAAACAATAATCCACAAACAAAAAATTTATTTTCTCAACAAAAATTTATCATTCACTCTATTTCCGCGATTTAATTAAAAAGTTTTCATGGAATCACGGACAAATGGATTTGAGCTACCCGGACGCCAACAGTATTTTGTGTGTGTGTGTGTTTCTCTCCAGCAATCGACGCTGCATATACGAGCATCGATGCTATTTGACATGATATATTGAGCACATTTCATTTCGTATACTTTTTCCAGCTAATTAATAAAATTGTTCGCAAAACTCATATAAATCTGGAGGCGATGATCAGAGTTTGTATTCCGATGTTCCAGTGGGGAAGAAAATTTCTACACTTTTGAAGTCTTTATGGACGAATTGATTTTAATTGAAACAATTCATAATAAAATCAAGTTTTAATTAATGCACATTTTTCATTTAATTGTTGAGCATCAACTAAATTGGAATGTTTAACCTTCAAATATTTTATCGTTCTGAGAATTGCTTATGCAATGATTTTGATAATTGCTATCACACCAACAAAAAATGAGTTGTAGTTAAAGGAAACACTGTTGCAAATGAATTCCATAATAATTGATTTGCAGCTCAAGGGTAAAGAATATCAAATTCCATGAATTCCATATCCAAAATATGGAAATTGATTGGAATATTTTTGAAATTCAACCAAACCGATGTAACATAGTTTTGTAGTTTGTGATATTCCACACCCAAATCACCGTATCAACAGTTTAAATCAATAGAGTATGCATTTAAGCAGGTAATGGTTTAATGAATCGATTGCACTCTTCAGCATATTGCATTTAAAACTTGACCTAGTTGTTTAAAAACACCTTTTCACTTTCCCTACGTTAATTTCAATGCAATTTTAAAATTACACACAAATTCCACACAATGGAAATGATTCACGTATTATCGTGTTTCACTCAAACCTAGTGCAACAATACGATATGATTGTGTAGATGTTTCATTCAAATGTGTATTTGTTTTCCTCTCAAAACAATAGGGACCAAACCGTTTAATTAAGTGGAGTGTATTTTGAAAATGTGAAAACAATATCTTGAAAACAACTAAAACCAGAAGTCTTCAGTCAGGCGGCAAAACTAAGACTCCGTATCAAAATATTCAAACTAATAATGCAATTATTTCGATTATTCAAATAAGACTCGAGAACCTCTAAGTCCCATTGAATGTGTGTTGCAAAAGCATTTGCAATTATGACCATTACACAAATACGGCCGATATTGCAAATGTGATTGCATTCATTAGACCGTGTATATATGAAACTAGTGGTGAATAGCATGTAGTTTTGGGTTGCTTAAAATTGGTGGAAATTGCATTTGTGAACTGTTCGACAGTAACACCATGAATCGCTCTTTAGATGGGTCCACACGGGCAGGTGGGGGAATTGGATTTGTATGAGAGAAAACTTACACATCAGCCAATGGCAACACACGCTCACAAATCATGCACACTCAAATGCAATACCAAAACCGCAGATGAAATGAACCAAATAGTTATCTAGCGCATTAGATGATTTGAGTAAATGGATTTGAAACGTGCAGCATAGTAATGTGTGTTTCATTTCTCTAGACAGGCATTAAAATGCAAATGGATATGGCAATAGTAACGAAAATGCAAACGATGTGCAGAAAAGAAATCGATACTGCATACCAAATTAGCTGGAATCAAGATTGCAACCGCTTCGTTTCATTTTCATGTATGGCATCCGAATCTAATGCATAACGATGGGCACAGAGCATAGAAGAACATATATGTATGTGTGCAACACATGAATGCGAGTAACATTCAACGATGAAATGGTAATGTGTTGTCGCAATGGTTCTTGATAAAGAAAAAAAAAACTGGTGGTGGTGCTGCAAACACGATGACACGGCATAATAGAATGGCAAGCTGATTTTTCTCTCTCTTACAAAATAAATCACATTTTTCGAATAACTCAAATTTGAATGAATGGAATTTTTGAAGCGGCATTTTTCGGAATTCAACGCAAATCAACCACAACTTGTGTGGTGCACCCTGGTTGATAGTGTGGGTAAAGAAAATATACAATTCAAATTCAATATACGCATCCAAAAGCCAAAGCTAATGGCAAAGGTGAAGAAATCAGAGAAAACGAGAGAAAAGGAACAAGAACCGGGTTTCCGACTTTAAAAACACACCTAATAAAAGTGAAATTCCAATAAAATGAAGATTTATTTTACGTGTAAAACTCTTTTATTTTCCAATCGCATGGCATTCTATTTGCTATTAGATGGTTTTAGACCGGAAAATGCGATTTCATTTTCAGTTGGTTGGTGTGGCATCTTGTGTGGCCAGCACACCAAAACACAATATAAACAGTATTTTTGAGCAAATCTCCTCTGTCGATGCATTTGTTTTCACACACATACACACACAATACACTTCAGTGAAATCTCACTCGATAAATTTCATTTTTAAAATGAATTCTGTTTCTGTATACTCTTTGCCATTCTTTTCTATTTGAAAGAAAAAAAATGTTAATCGAACCAAATCATGATTTATGACTTGACGCTGCATTGAGGCAGCAACACCCACCCATCAACACCAGAGTTGAAAAAAGCTTTGTTAATATAGCAGAGAAAGAGAGAGAGAGAGAAAGAGAAAGCGTTTGCACATTTATATTTATTTCCTTTTCTATACATCGTGCGATTGGTACGGTTCATTTTTATTTGCGAATGGCACAACGAACATTCATTTTCAATCCAATATTAAAAGCAACATTTGTATGAATGTCGCGCTCGCTTCTATTGCTACTTTCGAAAATGTACGACATTCAAAAATTATGCTTCATTAGTGTGTGTTGCACGAATTGAAATTATAACGCTGTTCGTCTTGTGAATGTTTCCACCACCAAATCTAATATTTATCGATCGTCGTATACGGTTTTCTTTTTCTTTTTCTCTTTCCGTTTTTCTTGTTTGTGAATTTTTGAATTTTTTTTTACATAATTCGCTCTATTGACTGTGTCGTCAATTTTTCGCTTTTGAAGGAGACCAACAAATTTCGGTTTCGGCAAATTCATAAAATGTTTTACGATTTTATCGATTTATTTCGGTGGCCTTGATTTGGTGTTTTTTTTTTCTTCTCTACATTTCGCTTCTTCTGCATTCGCAAAATGGAGTTTTTTTATTGATTGGTAGGGGGACCTAATTTGTTATGTGTGTGGAATGAGTGTGTGTATATTGTGAACATGAAGCGTTTTGCTAAACTCACACCATCATCAAAGACTCAAAGAGAAAACTTTTGGCTCCAATTGCTCGACAAAAGAACCAAAAATAAAACCAGCTGGATATAAATCATTTGTATGAGAAGATGGCGACTGTGAGTCATTTGATAACATTAAAATAAAGAAAGATACCGAATGTTTAATTCGAGTACGACTCGAATATTGTCGTTCGAATGTTCGATGCTTTTTGGGTAAAATGTATTGCAGTCGCCTTTTCATTATTTGGTTTTGTTGTTTTATTTTTTTGGCATGTGATGGTCGATGAGTGTGTGTTTGTGTGTTTGTGTGCGTGAGGGTGTTTGTGACTTGTACGTCTGTATGACATTGTTATGGTAATCACATTTTACAACTGCTGCGTGTGGAAGATTGGAAGCATAAAAATCACTACAAAGGACCAATGCAGAAGTTACCATCAAAACCAAAATTGAACGGAAATCGAACGAAAACCAACACATGACGAAATATAACAATTCAATAAGAATGCTATGATTTCAATATTCTTTTCTATGGAAGAAAAAACCCGTATATTTGGATGTTATTATTATACAAGCAAATACTCGTAAGCTATTCAAAGACCGAATGATATCAGCACGAATCATTGAAATTGAAATCATTGACACGAACACAACAAGCGAAAAATCAACACACGGCGAAAAATGATGCGCGCCAAAAAAAAATCACTCAATCGCTCAAAGGCAATTGTTATCATTTTATTTTCCCTTAATATACATTTCTTTTATGTTGGAGCTAGCATATTGAGTTTTACACACTCACACACAAAAACTGTTACCGAACTAGTATGGTGTACAAGGAGAGGGAGAGGGAGGTAAGCCCAGATGTCCCCCTGACCCCTGGATCCTTAAAATTATTTTAATCTGAGGACCAAAAAGGTCTGGGGCTGATTTGTTTTTTAGCTGTGAGCTTTGAGCTCGTTCTAGTCCCCTCCGTCCAATCGACGTAGCCCCCCGGAATGGTTGGCGATTGTGCATCACACTGTTTCCAATTCAACCGACACGAAGAAAATTAAATAAAAAAAACACAAATTGATTATACAATGACATTTTTAACACCGAACTTCGTAAAATCGATATTTTTTTTCCTTTAATTTGATTACAAATTGATTACATTACAAGAAATTTCCATCGAGCAAATGGTGAACCAAATCAGGAGTACGCAATCATCAACAGATTTCACATCAAAATCAATAATTTTATTCCGTTCATATAATGTAAATCAAGTTGAGTAGCACGCTCCAAAGCAAATGTTTTTTTTTCTCTTTTACTCGAATTCAATGAACAAATTCTCATCAAACTGAATGGAACTGAATTTCGCACCACGACACTGTTCTTTATTTGGTGTTTTTTTACGAACATTTGTTGTTGTTGTGTTGGTTTACGGTGTAATACAGCATTTCATTGTTTCACAAAGTAAATCAATAATCAATGATTCAAATCTATGTTTATGGCAATGAAGAGACTCCATCTAAAATCTCAATGGTATGAAAACAATGTCTGATGTTGAATGTTGAGCTTTGGGGCCAAAAGTTTTTCTTTCTACAAAACCACTCAATCTCTTCATGATTTTGAGCATTATAATTTGAATGTTAACTGCTTTGTGGATTTCAGTTTTGTTGGTAATAATACACGCTATTCTCAAATTACATTGATGCACAACATTTTGAAACGTTTTTTAGTTTTATGGATTTTTAGATAATGGTGGAATGATTTATCTTGGATCTGTCTGTGTGAGTCTGAGCGTTTGCGTATAATAAAAAAATAAAACCGAGGGAAAATCTATCATATTATTGGATACATGAGATCTAACATCGATACGGATAAGTAGAAAATCCAATTGATGTTGAGTCAAACCAATTCGTATACATGATCGAAGTGCACACTACATCAAAAGATAAAACAGTTAATGCCAATGTGAACGGGATATGAAAGAGTGAAATGAATAAATGAGAGGCTCTGTCAATCGACGGTTGCTACCATTTTCTGTCACTATGCGCTGCTGATGCAATTTTACATATGAAATGGTCTACACACACACATACACACACACAACACACAATAACCATACAGCTCTCATTCTCTGCCTCATGCTCGGGCCAAATGAGCTGGAGTTTGACGTCATTACACGCTGTCGAGGCAAATGTTGTAAAAAGAGGTCACTTGTTATGGACCGAAACCGAATGAGATTGAACATGTATAGAAAAGCAAATGTGTGAAATGAGAGCAGACAATAAACCATTAAAAATGTATATATTCATTGATTACCCCCGTTCGGATCAAGATGAATAGAGAGCGAGTAAGTGAAAGAGATAGAGATAGAGAAAGAGACAATCCATTTCACATTTCACCATCATCAACCAAATACCGAAATCGATACCGAAATTATTAAGCCATAAAACATAAAGTTCAGTTGAGCATTTTTCGATTCGATAAATGTGTGTGTGCTGTTGTCTGTGCTAATTCACAGCACAAATATCAAATGGTGATAAGCATCACATTTTTGCGCGTCATTTGATTTAATACGGGATTTTATGACGGTGATGTCCTAAAACCATCGCATAAAACTTGAATGCATTTGACCGAAATATGGCGCATATATATCGAACAATATTCAATGGGCACTAATAAACATATAAACACCATCGATGTGATGACAGATGGGGTGTTTGAGAGAATTCACCTTAAATATTAATGTAAACGATAATTATTTGGCAAAGGTTTACAATCTAATGCAATTGAGCACAGAGTATATTCTACTAAAGACGGAATTGTAAATACTTTATGCTCCATAAAATACAACTCGCGAGTGGTCCTGTGGGTATCTATGAAGCCCTTGCGGAACTCTGTATATTGCTTCTTATATAGATGTAAATCCAAGGGGTTTACTGAATCACTACTAAAAAATTTAAATCACTGAATGGCAAGGAAAAAACATCAAAAATTATAAAATAAACACTGAATAAATCAGTCAAGTCCACAGAAACTCACATTAATCGTATGTTAAGTCACGAATCATGAAATTCATTTCAAAATCAAAATGTTTAGTGATTTTAGTGTTTGTAAAAGGAAATTTCACTTCAAAATCATCGAACGACGTTGAAAAAACCACATATGAAAAACGCAACAATACAACTTAAATGTAACTCATTTTTCATTTTACACACAATGCCATCTTGTAGTCTTAATGGCGCTCACTTGAGTTAAATTGTGCTTCGTATTCTGTTTCACTATGAATTTTATTGAAATTTGTATTCAGTATACTAAATGGCATCGCATGTTCTTTGAACTTAGTTGCGATTTTCATATGGAAAACCGTTGAAAATGGATTTTGATTTTCAACCCCTTGGTGTAAATCTCTTCATGTTCTATGTTTTTCTATCGATAGCCAGTTCGCTTACAGGACGCATTTTAATTTTGATTGATCACATTATGATCCTATTATTTGTTGTTTTATATTCTCAATCGATACACGACATTTTCATATGGAAGTAAAACAAATTGATTGGTTCAGTGAAAAAATGTTGTCGAAAACCTCAATCAATTACATGGTATTATCAACTTTAAAACGAGCGATAAATTCAGTTTATATTGACATTGACAACATTCATTAAATTTAATGAATCGGTTTTCGAAACCAAAATACGATATCCGGATATAAAGGATTTTCTTCAGACAAAAAGAAAATTTAAAAAAAGAAATAAAAACAAAACTCTCTGTAGAGCGCAAGCGAATCCGCTTTTACAGCTTATCACATGCTGTGCGGATTAAATATCTTCCAATTCGAGATAGTATGTGGTTTGAAAGCGATTGTCCAGCGCTGCATGAGTGCTTAACTGCTGAATTTCTCGGTTCCCATTCCAAAACATATAAAGATACATTTGAGTTCGTTGGACACAATCAAAACATGTGATTGTTTTACCACCGGATTTGTCTTGTGGTTTCTGTAAAAGAAATCGAATCAGGTCTCACCAATAAATCACCGATACAGCTAATTTTCGGCATTTGCCTTTCGCTGCATGTGATCCAACCAATCAGGTTAACCATGTTCGGAAATAAGCGGCATCAGCCGTTCATTCTATTGAGGCATATAAATATTTCCCACGATTAAGAAATCAATAGTCAAGCTTTTTGGGATAGAAAAGTACTAGGGTGGATTGGATAGGGGAGGAGGGTTGGATTGGCCGATTTGACCGCATTCATGTATCGAAATAATTTGTGTGTAGAAAGTGTGTTTGAATTGTGGATCTGTGTGTAAATGACAACTGACACACACACACACACGCGCACACGCACACACACTTTGGTGTCTACTGTCAAAGATGGAAAATGATTAAATCGATAACATGTCTTTCTCTATGTTTCACGTACATTCAATGAACAAATAAACAAATAAACGACATACGTTGTGTGGTGTTCTTTTCATTTTCAACTTTTGGAATGTAACGACGATTTTTTTTGTTGCTGTTGTTGTTCTCTGTTCTTTCGGTTTCCAAATGGCAATTTATGCAATTCACATAAATTTAGGGCGCAATTTTGCCGTTTTAATACTCCAGTATATTTTCGACTTACACACATACACAAAGATACGATTGCACGTTTCATAAAATTTCAAACGAGTTGTTCGGAGCGACAATGAAATTGGGTTGGTACGAGCGACGACATTTTTGTGTCATTGGGTTTTAGTGTATTCAAACGGATAATCGCTATCATGAGAGTATTATGCATTATACTGACGAGTGAAAGAGAGTACTATAAAATGAAATGAAAGCAAATATCACATTTATTATTCGAAATGTTCATGTTTTTAATGGCAACATACACGCACACCACAGCCAGTGGGGCGAGCGAGCGAGAGCGCTGAATGAATGACGAAAGCAATGGAATGACGACGATGTCAATTGGAAAAAAAGGTGATGTCATCATATACAATTTTCATCAAGTAATCGTGTCCTCTATATGAAACAACAGCCAATTCGTTCGATCGGTATGAAACTAAACGAAAGAGAGAGCCAGAGCCAAAGAGAGAGATAGAGGGAGAGAGGAAAAATCGGTGGAAAATTTCATTAATGAACATTTCAATAATAATAATTGCAGTTCATATAACGTTTGTTGATCATTCTAAACCATGGCAATTGTTCGGTATACCATGGATTATTATCCATTTATCCGAAGAACAACAAATACCCAAACACAATGGTGTTTTTGATCGAAGTTGTCGTTTTGTGCGCATGCAAAATGATATTATTGTGTGTTGTACCAAGCAAAATATGGAATATATGGAAATAATTGATGTGTGGAAATCGGCTCGATGTGTTCGAAATAATCGAACTAGAAAATGGCATCGTGTGCCTTGTGCTCCTGACAACATTTTCACTTTTGTTCATTTTTACTATACGCAGGCACCGGCATACTGACACACATACAACAACGCTTGATTGTTGTTGATGATGACAACGAACTTTGCATATATGAATTTATTCCAATTTGTTGCTATCACTCAATTGAAACATCTCTTGGGCTTATTCATTATAGTCAACATTAGATACATAATTAAAGTGCGATATAATCACGGTACCTAATTTATTAATATTAAAAGAGGGAGCGAGACAAACCATGAGTTGCAACCGACAACACATTCAGAAACGTGTACACCATTTAAATAAATAATTTTCACATGAATATGCGATGAATATGGCATCGCATGAAGCGTTGAATTTTCAAATGAGCATTTCACAGATGCACACATTTTTTGTTGTTGTTGTTGTTGGTTCAACAGCGATTCATATAGTAAAATATGATTTAAATGATGTTCGTGAATAATTTCACATCACAATTTACATTGTGCGGGGGAGAATAATGTTGCTGAAAATGATGCACAATCTTAATTTAAATAGAATTGGGAATAGACGACGTGCCGAATTGCACACTCAATCTGCTATTGATTTTCCAAGTAACCAGATTTCCAAAATTACCAGCTGCATTTTCGTTCGAAACGTGATCAAAGATATTCGCCAACCATAATTTATGCCCAATTACACGATTGGGTGGAAAACCCTCCATGGATTACGTAGTAAATTTGATTGAATATTTTGGCACACCGTTGATCAACATTAACAGATTGTTTCTGGGTTTCCAGTTTCGATTGATTTAAGCTTTTATCAGACGACCCATTCATATCTATCATCGAATTTGAAATTTCACTGTACCGAAGTAAAGCAATGACCCATGCACAATGGAAAACGAAACAAGTATATAACTGTGAGATAATTGTTGGACAAGTATGAAGCAATCTATTGCATGTAGCATAAATTTAATTGAACTACAACCTTTCAATGAATCGAAATAATTAAAAGCCAATCGCTAATAGTGCATTGTGCTAACCAATTGGTGTCGATTACTTTACTTTATGATTCTGTAATCATATTTATTGCATTCATAAAACTGAATCACCCAGAGAACTTTCAATTAAACGCTAATAACCCATAAATACGATAGAAATAATGCGCTAAAATCCCGGACAAAAATCAAATCTGATTAAAATCGATAGCGGATTTGTTAGCGTTGATATTTTATTTGTTATTTATTGAATAAATTTGTAGTTATTGGTTAAAAGTTTAGATTTGCTAATAGAAAATCCAGTTAATAATCAACAAGTAATTTTTTTTAATAGAATTTTTCCGATTCTGATGTAGTTTTGTGATATTTATATCATTGGCTCGTTTTTCGATTTTCATGGTATTTTCAGTAGAATATTAGCGATATTGCTGATTCATGATTACAAATGGTGTGTTTTGAGCACTTAAGAGTCTCAACAATTGATTTTGGTGAAATTATTATTTATTTATTCAAATGGAATTTATTACAACTACAGCTTTCGATGAAATCGAACGATTGCCATGAGGAAATCCCTGTCTTTCACAAACAAAAATCTTAAAGCTTAAAGTGAAATACATTGAATGTTTCCAGATCTACGAATCAGCATGAGGAAATATTCAATTTTCCTCATTTTTTGATGTGATTATTATTCGTTTGGTTTCACATTTTGTTCTCTTTTATTCACATATCAATGTAAAATCCCTGAAACTGACGTTTCACACCAATAAAACATGGATCGGAGAACACCTAGACTGTGTGGCACTCAGTGATTAACTCACAACAGCCCAATTTAATTAAAATGTTTGGACAGTTGCTGTTTGACAGCTCATTTCAACCCTTCATGTCAAGAGGACAGTTTGCCGATGGCATTCTAGTGTCAGAATTCATTGAACCACAACACTTGAACAGAATCATTATTTTGAGGAAAATTCTGTGTAAATGTCGAGTCAAGTATAAGCTTTCAAAATTGATATTGTAGGTGAAACTCATTTAAATAATACACATTTAAATGCTTAAAGTGTTGCATTCGGTCAATACATATGCTTGCATTTGTAGATATTAAACTTATTAATATCAAGTAAATTATTGTAAAAGAGTGAAAGTAAAGTCATTATCAACGAGCTTGATCATGGAAATTCGGTTATATTGACGGTGTTGATGTTATTTCATCAACGCGTGTAGCAACAAATAATAAATTGAATTAGTTAGCTATTGAATTATTTTCTAAGAAATATACTTTGTTGGCCAGCATTCATGTTCAATGAATACCGAATGAATGCTCTTGACTTAACTTTGTTAAAATGTTTTTATGCCTAGGTTTTTACATCGACAAAGTTTTCCGTCGAGCATCATCACAAAGTAATGGAGAATTGTCCAACACACGGCACAACGTGAGCGCCTGTTTTCGCTTTATTTGATTCCAGCTTTCGATTTCGATGTAATTGACGAAATATTAGCACACCGTATCAAGTTGATACGCATCTCCATGCCCAAGTGTACTCCAGTGAGCTCAATTGATAAAGGCAAAATTAATGAAATGTTACTGATAAGAAGTTTTATTGGCGTTGATGTTTCTAATTTATATATCTCGTCCCCCCCCCTCTCTCTCTCTCTCTATCTATCTCGCTTCTAGCTCAGATGGGGCAATATCCCATTGAGAATATAACCACATTAAGTGGTCACATCACATCTGTACACCAACTGAATTGATGATGCTAAAGGGCAATATTTCTCATTTATTATTGCTGACATTCCTAATAATATTTTCGCAAAATGAAATACGCTTTCGGCAAATTTCACCTGTGTCATTTCAAGAGGCAGAACAAACTTAGGCATAGCAAACGCCCACCCAAACCCTCATATCGAGTGTGACGACTGACGGTGGTGATGACTTTTCCGAGACTGAGAAACTTGTTAACCCCAAAAACCAAGTAAAACTAGCATCAATATTGATAATTAAATTGATTTGTATCTTGCGATGTCATTTCTCTGTTTGCTTCGAGCAAACTATTTCGATTGTGTCTGTGGCATTGTTGGTTTGCAAACACACACACATACATAAAATATGACATGAACATCGATCAAAAACAAGAAAGTTTTATGGCAAATTGTTGCAAACGTAACGAAAACGAGTTGAAAATAAAGCAAGTTTTGAAACACACTAATTAGATATGAGTACAAGTCAGAGACTACTTTTGTTTGGATATTCTACGTACGAACACGAATAGGTGGAATTGGCAACAAAATTGTGTTCGTGTGTGCATGCGATAGAAACGCTCTCCACTCAGTTCGTTTCTTTACGTTCGACGCTTGTGAAACGTATAAAATAAATATCGGATAGATATTTTGGATATACTAAGCATTTGCCATCGAATATCAAAAAAAGTAGTCTCTGGTGCAAGTTTATTTAGGAATGGCTTTATCAAGCCATGAAGTTGATTTAAGTTAGATATTGGGTTGACAAATATACACAAGCACGCACACAACAAAATTATTTTGTTGCCAATTTCACCTATTCGTGTTCGCACTTACCATCGCTTTTGTTGGCATTACACAATATAGAATATACCCACATTATTCGATCAATTTCAGTACCCTGCTAAAGGTACGCTGCCGTTGAATTAAAGTATAATTTGGATTGTGTAAATATTTTAGTTGTATATTTACAGCCATTTGAATAGCGAAAAGTTCAACCGATGTTTGACAAACGTCGATCCTTGATTACAGAACAAATAAATGTGATTTGGTCGCCCTTTTTTCGATGTTTGTTTGCCAATGTTAATAAGAATATGTTTTTTGCTCGCCCGTTTGAATGGCCAAACACAAAATCGATATCCCATTTGAAATTACGCTTCAGTAAAGGAGCCGCCTGTAGCAAGCGGCGTGCAATAAACAACCGAAAAAAAACAAAGTTTTTTTACTAAAGCGAAAGCTGAAAATTTGATATATACGTGTGTGTGTGTGTGTATGTGTGTGTGTGGCCAGCTCATTCACCGAACCGTCTCTTTTTCAGTCGAATAGATTTATTTTGGCACTGCCAACCGAATTTATTTAGAACGGAAGTGATATATAGCTTCTGGCGACGAAACTACAACCCCATGAAACCCGCTATCGAATTGAATATAGTGAAAACAAATCGATTGCAAATACATAGCACACAATTTTTAATTTCATTTTCAGCAACGATTTTTTTTTGGCAACTCCAATTTCGCCAAAACCATACACAAACAAACCACTTGAGAGAATTTATTTTTTAAATCAAATATTTGGAAATTCAATTTGCAATCGTTTCAGATCCAAAAAAAAATAGAAAGAGAAAATCATAAATCAACAAGAAATTGGCGTATTGAGATTATTTCAAGGGTTGATTTGATTAAACTAGATGAAAATTAAATGCATCGACGACGACTCAGTAAGAAACTTAAAGTTTTATTTTGAAATTTAATCACAATGCATTTGTTCCAAATGGCTCCGTTTTCGATATCAAAAGCTCTTGATTAATGAATCAAATGTACATTTTAATTCGATTATCTTGAGTCTATGAGTTCTCTGTATGTACGCCATGTTTTGGTTTTCACTTGTGTGCAAGCAACCTCTTGCGAGACAATTTTACCATAAAATTGAAATGCTTGAATGAGTTTAGTGATGAGAATGGTATGAGATTGCGATTGAGCATCGTATTGAACCGATTCCATTAAAATTCATTTTGATTAGATCATAAAAGGGATGTGCATTTGTGCATTAAGACATTGCAAACCCAAACCACCAACACTATATATATGGCTTGTCAACGAACGATAAATAGTTTAAGTAAAGAGATGGCACATAAATGCAGACAATGACTTTACAACTGAATGAAGATTTCTTGGAATTATTGAATTGACAATGCGTATGCGTATTGTAACCATGGAGGATATTCAATTGTGAAGCATCCATTTGTTCATCCACATCGCCAAAAGACAACAAAACACAAATAAATATATATAAGCTTTAATGGCTTCATGATATGTCGAAAGGATGATAAACCATACACTGCTAAACATCAAAATTGGTATTCGGAAATGTTCGATCGATACTTATTTATGGACCATTCCACCAGGCACTAGGATAGACTCCATTGAACTCACACAGCATAAATCGATAATGTTAAGATGAAAAATGTGCTAAAATAAGAAATTTTCTATATCGAGTTCTATTATCGTTTGCTTAATCGATGCACAAAACTTATTATGAGTTTTATATGCATAATTAAATTAACATGTCGAAACTTTTCGCTGGTCATCAATGGCCATGTATGCTATTGATATACAAAATTCCATGTAATATTCGACCTTTTTTGAAGTGATATTCACAGATAAGCTAAGCTATTTCCACTGATGCTATTTTGTTGATACAAATCTCAACACATCGCATTGAATTTAAGCTGATATCAAATTTTTATGCGTGACACATTGAAAACTAGTCGTAAGGATATGAGAGTCCTTAATGCACTTAAACTCAATATAATTTAATTTCCATCCATGAGAGAACTTTGATGGAATGTTGTTAAGCCGGTCTTAACTTTTACCGAATTAACTGTTTTTACTTAGCTTATGTTCCGACTAACCCATCTAGAGAATTTCGTTTGAAGTGGGTATCAGTTAACCTCTCGGAATGCGTTCAGTTATGCTATCCGATGTTTGTTTTCATTTTTTCAAATAAACACACAGAAATACAAACAAACACAAAGTTCGTTCACTTTGTTTTGGATTGGGGATGCTGTTAACTCTAGTGGTCACTTTAATATTGCAAACAAACCACTTTCTATTTGTTTTTTTAACTCTCTTTCAGCAGCTAGTACAGGTTTATACAAACCCATCAGTATGAACTTTGCTCTTTCAATGTGCTCAACATGTTAGAATAAATGAAAAAAAAACTTAAACTGTTTATTGTTGTTATTTCGCCAAGCAGCAGAAGATAACATACAAATCTTCAAAACATTCGCATTTTACACGTTTTTCATTGAAATAATATTTCAAACAAAATTCGGATGGTTTTTCGACTGAAAATTTGCTAAGAATATACAGGCCGATTTATCACTCACTGTTGATTAAATGGAGAATATTATAATGTTTGTACCACTTTAAAAGCCATTAAAATTGCCAATACACTAAATACACACCGTTTGGCCAACAACACTGTTTTAAGCATTTTGAAATATAAACAGTTAACGAAGTGTACAATTAAATGTTCACACAGAATCAAAACTGAGTGAGTGGAAATCGATGTCCCCAATGGCGTATTTTCATGTTTCACCCTTACCTCTTCATCCATCATCTTCTTATATTGAAATTTTGAAGTGGCACAATGACGGCGATAAGTTGGATGTTTCGAGGCTTTTACATCCGAACAAAATGGTTTCATTATGTAAAAATGGTGTGTAAAACTTTTCAAAGGTTACGACTGCTACATTAAACTTAAATTGAATTCTAGGCATTAATGTATACAACGTTTTTGTTGTTGTTGTGAAGACGGTATTCAACGTAAATCAAAGCATCCGTTTTTATTGATTTAATGTGTATTATCATTTTCAGTGTGTTAAATGGCTTTGTTATCTGACGGGTGAAAATGAAAGGCGAAGTTTAAAAGGATCTACTACCTCAAGTGGCTTCAAGATATGGCACGTAAACAAAAGTTCTTTCATGTCAACCGAAAAACCATTGAACATTTTGATGAGCCCCCGCGCGTTCGGATGTGGACGTTTTATGTCATCTAGCCATTGCAATATTCCCATTTGGTGTAAAAGCTTGTTTATATGTTCGCATAACGGACGATTTCAACCTTTTAATTTAATTTCCATTTAATTTATTCCACGCATTGAAAATCAACTCGGAGTTGACAACTCCTAACTAAAAATACGGAACTTGAAATTGTTTTAGAATATGGTAAAAATAAGGGTTTCAACATCAATTCTGTTGAGTTGGGCATGATAAGTTTAATCTTCAAGTTAATTCTGGTGTTTTAAAATGTTTTTATATTTTTGGTATTTTGCACTGTATTTATCTCTGAATAAATTATTTATCGGTCGATCTAATATTTTTCGTAAAGAAAAAACGAGTTGGATTATGAATTGAGTCGATGAAAAACCCTGTTGACTACCTACCTGTACCTGCCCAGGTTCAGGAGTTTCATTGTTTTTTTTTCGTATCAAATGGTAAAATTGGCATTTTAGGTAGTTTGGTATATCATTCACCGTAGGAAAAAGTGTTTGAAAAACCGTAACAGATTTATTTTCGTTTAGGTGGTGTATTTATGACCTGATAACCTCAAAGCCAACTCTCAATATATTTTACCCATTATAAATTACTATAGAAGCCATGCGCATTCTATCTATTTCCTCGGTATAATCACTAATTGCTCTGAAAAACTGGGGGATTCAAGGTTGAAAACTTTCATCCATTTGATATTATTGCTTTCGGTTGCCAATTTCCGCACCTTTGATAGCACTTCAATGGATGAGGTATTCGAATAAACGATATAAATTTCAAATCAATGGTGGCTGTCATTGTACTCGATAAAACGAAGCCATTTCAGTTCTTTGCTTTGTCACTCTGTAAGTGCTAGACAATCAAACGTTACATATTTTCGATAAAATCTCATTTCACATTTTAGAGAGGTTGAAAAAAAAACAAACAACAACAATATAAAACGAATCTTTACACATCGTTCGTCATTTGATCATGCGGAAAGCGAGAATAAACAGTGAAAATGGGATTGAAAATGCTAAATATTTGTGCTGGCAAAATAACACCTTTGATTCGAAAAAGCACCATCCAGTATATTTATGTGTACGGAAAACCCGATTTCTTCCGTCGTATATGTACATTGCTCTTATTGGCGTTACATGTTATTCCATTGAATATTTGGTGTCTGCGGAATGTTCACTTGCTTACCACACACACAGAGAGACAAACGCACTCAATACAACAACGGGCCACGATGAATTTGAAAGTGCCTTTATGCACGCACATTACATATAGAATATGAAACCGGGTATGGGGGGAGAGCTAAATGTATCGAATGCCATTGAATAGATACCAACAACAATGAAAATAAACGTCACCATATAAAAAAAATGTAAGTGCTTCGATACAGAGAACCATTACTAAAAGCTTTACTCTTTTACAATGATGTTACTTTGTTGTTGTTTTTGTTGACTCTGTGCGCCCGATGCTTCTTTACTTACTGCTTGCATATTCCCGGATTTTTAGTGGTGTTGACTTCACTTTTTGTTAGTATTGCCGTTATCTATATCTTATTACAACCACTTTATTACATTCATTGTAATGTCAAGTATTTATTTGTAGCCATTCGTATAGCTCAAGAGCATCGCACAGAAAATACCAGACTCCGGGCAACAAGAACAACAACAACAACAAAAACGTAAAATGCGAAACAATTGAATAAACGAAAAATTGCGTTTGCACAGCGCTTATAAAATGCTTGAAAGCGAAAAGAATGCAACAAAAATCAAATTGAATACAAAAAGAAAGAAAATCAAATATCACTCGTTGGTACGTCCCTTTGCGTGTTCCGTCTAAATCGATCTCCTTTTTATTATAAAACTGTATTGCATTGGATGGAACAATGATGAAAAATGTGGAGAGAAAAAAAAATGGAATGAAAATAGACCGTAAGAGAAAGGGAAAATGTGATGCCAAGACGACAATACGGAGACATAAATTTTTGAATCCCCAACAAAATTTATACTCGTTCCGTGAAATGTGAAATAATGTCAAAAGAAAAGCCAAGCAGCATGTAAAAACCTCACTCTCTCTCTCTCTCTCTCTCTCTCTCTTTCTCTCACTCACTCATACACATTTCACGTGATGTAAACGAACAACAATCGTGATGGCATGTTTTAAACTTAAAATTGAATTGGCCCCCTCGAGTGAGCGAAGACATACCAAGTGCCGCTAAATGTTCAACTAAAGAGCCGAAAAACACTTTTTTTCCGCTCATTTCTATGGGTAAAATGGTATAATTTCCATTAAATTGGTTTAAAGTTCATTGCGGTCAAGAAAATGAATGGTGGTTGGTGTTCTCTCAAATGAAACTTATGAAATGAATTTGACGCAAAACAATGTACATTTTCAAACAAGCAGACCTGAAGGGAACACACACACACACCAACAAAATAAAATGTGTCCAACAAAATTTAATGAAAACTGCCCCAAATATTGAATCACTGAACATTTCAAGAAAATTTTATTCAATTCATATTTAAAAATTGCTGCTGTTTCCTCCAGGCGCTTTTTTTTAACTTTTGTATCCAAATCAAACACACACAGCTTCACCGAACTGTGAAAAAAAAACTTTTCATAAAAGTATCCAATTCAATAATTTCCATGTCATTTTTTTATCTCTCGCAATTACATTTTAATTTGATTTAACGGTTCGTTTTTCCTTTTGCTCAGTGTAAACATGTCAAGAATGCGAAAAATGTCGACCAAGCAACAAAATAAAAATCGTTGCATTTTATTCACAATGTTTTGAATTTCTTTGGAAACAATGCTGTCTGGATGAATGCCCATTTTGCTATACAGTACCTTGCGCGCATGGCTGCCGATTGAGATAAGCAAATGTTTCCACACCAAATTTAAAGCAACAACAACGAAAAGACGATATACTAATGGCTGATACGAAAAAAAAACACGACTGCCTATTTGATTTAAGCGACGAAAAGAAAAGAACAACTGTGCAAACATTAGCAAATGATGTGAAATTGCGTGAGATAGACAGAGTCTCTATGTAAATTGTAAGTGAGCAGTCAAAATGCGAAAGTGATTTTCTTTTTGACTGACTGCCTCAAGCACCTTTTTTTTATGGAATAATGCTTTTCGTGATAATTTACAGATTCGGTCTATGTGTGTGGAGGAAGATCATTTTGGCCAAAATGCCAAAACAGAGAAAGAGAGAGAGAGCAAAAGTTGAGAGCAAATAACATTTACTGGCTCATTATTGCTGCCGTTCATCATGTACCATTATAAAGCATTCCCAGTACATTTATTGTAGCGTCTTATCATGAACGCAATATGCTTATTTGCTAGAATGAACAAATGAGCATACCCTCACTGAGCAATGAGCACACAAAAAGCGCACATTTCAATGGTAAATCTATGGCATGTTGTCAGCACCAAATAAAGGTCAAACAGCCCAATATATGCTATATATTTTGTTGCTTGGTGTTGGATATATATTGGGAATTGTATACTATTTACGTTTCATGCAATCGTCATCGTTTAGACACTATGACTGTTATTTTTTTTCAAGGTTGTTTAGAATTTTGGCTGCGGAACAGCAATAACCGTCAGTAACAGCTAACAAAAAAAAGAATCCTGAAACTCGATAGAGATTATGTGGCCATTTTAACGCCCTTAATCACCAAGAATGCAAATGTGATCGAAACATTAAACCATTTCAATTTGGATAAGAGAGAGAGAGAGAGAGAGAGAGAGAGAGAGAGAAAAAGAATTGCGATTTCATGCTACGAAAATTAATTATAATTTAGCATTTTAATCATCATGTGGTGTTAAATATTCATGTAAAGAACAAACAAAACGCATTTTGATTACACCATCCAATCCATTTGGAATTGATGAAATGAAAAAGATGATTCATTTGCGTTATTTTTTATGCGTTTTTCAATGAGAATGTGATTTGAATGTTATTTGAAGTTCTATATGTCTCTTCTAAAGTGAGAAAATATCCATGGCAACAGAGAGGGAGAGAATGAGAGAGACGCATGAGAGAAAAAGAACAGATTTGGAATTTATTATGGTGTTTTCGAGTTGGTGAAACAAGATTTGGCAAAAGACTTTACGGACTCACATATTTGCTCAACCTTGGTTTTATTTAACATTCAAAAGACTTTTGTTATCTTCACGCAGCCACCCAATTTCGGTAAACACACACACACACACACACATACATATACGCATTCCCATAGCCACCATTCACGTTACATTCTCTCGTTGTTATTTGTGCTTCAAATTTACAACCAATTACTTTTTAAGCATAAATAAATTCCACAGCAAAATTAGATGGCGGTAGGGTTATATGTTTTTTGTGTGCGAAAAACACAAACAGAACAGGCAAAAACCGTGAAACGCGAATCTTAAAACGCAAGTATCTCCTCGGTGCACATTATTTTCGCATTTATCTACCGCTGTTGGCATGTATGCCTAAAACTTTTCACATATATTTATGAACGAAGATGAGAAAAGGCGAAAAACGAGAGAGAAAGAGAGAGAGACGATTTGTAAGTAGCACACCAAAAAATGAGTAATGTCCCATTTAAAATGTAAACGATGCAACCTTCTCCGTGGAACTATGCGCGCGGGGGAGTGAGCAATTTCATATAAAATGTGTGTCCTCAACAGAGCATGATGCGATATAGTCGTTTGAAATTCATACAGTGCTGGAAGCTTTATGACTGTGTGTGGCTTTCCATAAAAATTGCATATAAAATGAACAACACCACGATAATCTTTTGCTTTAGCCATTTAAGTGTCTCAATGCGATTAATTCGGACTTTATGAAACAATTATCTTTCATATGCAATATGAGAATTAGAGAGTGCTGTACTGGGCCAATGTATACACAAAACCACAAAATTCAATATGTAAATACCTTTATCAAGTGTTTGCTTCAAGTAATTATTTGAACGCTTTGGCAAAGGCATTGGTCTTTTGGTGATGTGTGCTGTTCTGGTCTTCTCTATCGCCTGTGTGCGAAAACCACAACTAAGCACATAATTTATGGTTTCTTTGCATCTCATATATATATATTTGTGTATACTAACGAGAAATTGATCGTTCTGAATGGTTTCAAAATTATCCGCAAACAAATTCCAAAAGCTGTTTGATGTAGCCACATTCCCATATCGATACAATGCTGTAAAATTCCCCTCTGGACAAAATGCATACAATCAATTTTTTTTCTTACAAAGAAAATTGTCTCGGAATGCTGTGCAACCACGAACAGGCCCCCATTCCTCGCAACAATATATAGACAAAGTGTGGTTAAACATTGCCATTCAACTTGTGACTGTGTTTGTGGTTCAATTCAATTCAGCTATTGACTAACTCAAACTCTCCACGCTTTTTTTTCTTTTTGACTTTTTTATTTCATTTCACCTTTCAAGAGAAATTTCATTCTTCGTTTTTTCTGTTATTTTTCTGTTCATCTTATTCCAAATTAATATATAACTACAACGAGAGAGAGAGAGAGAGAGAGAAAAACGAATTCTCGGTACAAAGAAAAACATGTACTTACGTTGTGAATTGGATCGCCGAATAATGTTTTCGAGAAATGTGTTTTGTGGTGCAACTAAACCTCTGCGTCCGCCGGGCATTTTTGTAAATTGTGTTCAATCTCGTTTAAATCAGCAGCACACCGGACGAGAGAAACCACCACCAAAAAAAAATAAATTTTATGTATATAATCTGAATGAAAGAAACCGTTCGTTTACGAAACTGGATGCTCAGTGGTGCAGTTCATTGGTGAAATAACACAGACACACCAACAAATATAGTATGTTGTTTCTTTTTTTTTTCTTTCTTTTAAATAATCGATGACTTGTGGTTGTTGGATGGTGGAAATTAATTTGAAATGCGAACGGCGTGTAAATCCGGACAATGTTGATTGTGTTGGATTTTCTGCAAAATGCTGAATTTTGTGTGTTATTTTTTTTTTGTGTGTTGGCCGTAAATGCGTCCAAATAAACTGGAAAATATCGTACGCAATCGAATAAATGATGTATTTTCCACCTCACGTGAGTCTCGCACTCAATTTGGTTATCGTGTACAAATAATCAATTGGTTTGCGAACCTCTTTTCCTCTCGTTGGTTCGGTGTGCGTAATTTTCGCTTGTATTTTATTTTTTCCTGCGTTGGAATCAAATTCAATTGACAGAATTGCAAACGTTCCACTGTGTTGGTAATTCGCATCCGGTAAAAAAACCTGAAAAAAATGAATGAGAAGAGTGAAAATGATGAACACGTTTTGATTAAAACAAATTTTCGATTAAATTCTTGTTGCTTTATTTCTCTGTTTTTTTTTCTCATTCCTCTTTCATTTTAAAAAACACACATTCAATACGGAACCTTCTGGCAAATCAAATGGAAAAATCAACGATGTTAAAGTCAGTTGAATTGAAGTGGTTGTGAAGTGGAAATTGAAATAGCCAAGAGACTTTCAATCGTCCTTTGGAGTGGTGAATAATAAAAAAAAACTAAGTGGAGAAGTGGAGAGTAAAAAAAGAAAAGAGCGCACACTTGTAGAAGCGTCAAAAAGCAGCCACTTCACCATAAAACCGTGTTTGTACATATTGAAAGCACAAACAAACAGCGTATACAATATATATTCATATAATATATATATATAAAATAAAAAGCTTAGCGCTTCCGTTTTACCCTGCGTTTATGGGTTTTACTTAACATATAAATTTTCATTTGGCAAGGCTCCGATAAAACCATAAAACTATACATTTTCTTGATTATTTTTGTTGTTGTTGTTGTTGTTATAAATTTTCACAATTTGGCTATGTTCGGCTATGGTGCATGGTTGTTTGGTGCCTGAGCTTAAGGTGCGACGTGAAATTTCTCCATCCAGTTCATTTTCGGTATTATCCGTCGAGGGAGATGCGCGAGTAAAACGATTTCCGTGTTATAAATAAGAAATATGAAATTCTAAGCCGAAAAATGCTGGAAGAGCAAACCAACATTGAATATATAAACAATTTTTGGTCACGACCTGCTTTTCGTTATATGTGTTTTTTAGCCTGTTGAAGCTATCTAGTGTGGAATGAGATTTGCATGCATCAGCGGGGGTATTTAAATCACTTGCTGGGGGTTTTGCTGGTTGGGCTTTTTTTTTACACTGACCTACAATCTGAGTGATCACATTCTGATGGAGTCGGACACACCGACCGTTATCCCGGGTGAAAAAGTTTGAAGGATGAAATTGTAAACATTTGGCATGGAAAACATGGAAAAATGTGTCGATGGACGTGATTTCTGTTAAATACGAAGTCATTGTTTGACGACCTAACCACATATCGGTTTGCTTAGACCAGCCTATCAGGACTGATTAGTAGCACGTTTGCAATCGGTGGACGATTACAAAAAGATTCGATTGACTTAATTCCATGGAAAATCCAAAATATCTAGTCAGACAGTAATTCACTGTTATATGTGTCTTTTTTTTCACTCGGCATTTTATGATCAGACGGTATGATTCATACTCCAATTCGGTTTTGCTTGAGATGTTTTTTTTTTATTTGCAACTTTGCTTGTATATAATACTTATGTGGATTAGCCGAGAGCTTACATCGCTATATGAATTATTAAACAACTTACGCTTTACATTCGGTCGATCGATAATCTCCAGATTTGTGGTGAATGATGATAATGCATGTGTGTGATGTCTAATGGTAGCTGAATCAACTTTTGCACCGTAAACATCATTCTGTTTACTATTTTACTCAGCATAATATGGAGGCAACGCAACAACAACAACGGAAAAAAATCGCTATTAATTCCAATATGAAACCAGAACTGTACTCTCTGTTGCTCTGTCTCGTTCGATTTTTGTCATGGCCTGTGGTTGTGCTAGTTCCGGCCCCGGAAAATAACCGCACACAACACACACAACACACACTGAGTGATTTTCGCGTGCAAATGGGCTCTTTTTTTTACAGCGTTTTAATTCGCCTACGTCTTTTTTTAAAAATATTTTCAATATGGCCGTCGATTTGCACACTTTGGATTTGGTTGTTGTTTTTGTTTTTGTAATAAGTTATAACACTGCCAACCACAACCGTGTTTCATAATACGGCAAACGTAAGAATAGTAATCAGTATTAAATAAAAGTTCATTCGATGTGGCAAAGCTCTCCGTTCCAATATATTTCAATGGCCGCGGTAGATGAATTCTCGAACACACTTGGCCGCACACACAAACACAAAACACATTCAGTCACGAACACGACTCACAAAATTCCATCCAATTTCAAATGCATGAGAATAACACAATAATTTAATTTCTTTTACGTTTTATGACCATTTTCCTCGATTTTATTATGATTACTGTTTGCGAACATGCCTAATCACCGGATAGCATACAATTCAGGTGATTTTTCGGCTAGCCAATGACGTCGATTCGCACCGAACACAAATGGTGCAAATTTCGAACCGAAAACCCGAAATTAGGTGGAACAATGAACCAATACGAATCGAAAATGAGAGTTAACATTAATGCCAATGGACGACACTTAATTAGAGAGCGGTATCAGGTTGAGAAGCGTACACACACACACACTGCCACTAAACAAACAAGCACAATGGTTCAAAATTTTAAAGGCAATTATTCGCCAATTTCACTGTTTTGGGATCATTGATAATGTATGCTATTGCCAGCGTATATGGACCATCGATATCGATAGTACTATTCTCAAATTCTCATCATAAGCCGTACACTGAATGCATTTTATTGCCTGCTAAACAATTCACAAAACTAAGTTCGCTTGCTCACGCTCTTTCACTCTCTCTATCTCGGCCACAGTAGTCCAAATAGAACAATGACCCAAACGCGCACGAATTTCACGACCGACGGAAACCAATCTTAACCGCTCGATTATTTATTATACGAATTTTCGTTTTTTTTTTCTTCTTTTGTTTTCACATAAATTGCACACACACACACACACAGTGATTATTAATATTGAAACACAGGCTCAATAAATTTTGGATATATCGCTTTGTTGCTTTTTAGCTATAATTGACCGCACACTCCTATAATTCCAATATAATGAATCTTTTAGATTTGAATTAATTGTTTTGCCTTGGCTCTTGATGTTAGATTCTATATGCTTGGAAATTTATCGAAGTTAGGGCAAACGAGATGAGAATGTTTGCGTTATTCACGTGGAATTTTGTTGAGCTAGTTTAGAGTCAATTTTCTTTTTAGGTGCAAATTTTACATTGCATTTTCACCACCGATTTTTTGCTCGATATTCTAGTTAACAGTTAGGTTGTCTGGTTGCACGTAACGTTGTTTGCTTGTGACTCGTTTTTGGCCTGAAAATACACGAAAATACAAAGTGTTGGTTAAATTGCTGTTATTGCAAATAAACATGTATTCAAACAAGGCTCTCTAAAACATATAATTTTTTTTGATGGTTTTTCTGGAGTTTCTGTTCCAAATGAAAACGTGTGCCGCAATAATGAGAAATTAATTACAATTCTACCAAACACCATCTAAATGTGTCATAAAACTATTGATTTTTAATCGGGTGTTTGAATTTCCATATACATAACAAACACAATCGATATGTAATTGCTGTCAAATCAAACCACATCTGCACACAGAAGCCATCCATGGTGTTTTTAGATTTTAGTCGATAAAATTACACATTCTTATTTATCATGGCTGGAGTGCTTGAACGGTAAGTTAAACTGAAACAGCAGCTGTAAAACATTGAGCTTATGTTTTCATTATTTAAATAGCTATTAAAGTTTAAATTCAGGAACGTAATAATTTCGCGCTCGTTATGTGCGGGGAGCCATGATACGGGCGGAAATGAATATAATGCTGCTGTTATAACGTGAAATTTGATTGACAGCGTCATATTCGGTGATAAAATGGATATTGTATGTTACAAAGTTAATAACGATATTTATCGATTTTTTTTATATTTTGTTAACTCTAGTTTTAAGGGCGTTCATGTAACTACCATAAATAAATAAATAAATAAATAAATAAATAAAATAAATAAATAAATAAAATAAATATTGTATTTTTTATTGCAAATATATGCAAATTTTTATAATGAACTAAGAAATGAAATTCCACAACGGTTATTGTTAATGTACCGCTACGTCAAGGCTGGACTCATATCAAATTGTCTTCAAAAGAGTTAGGGTTAAACATTTCATACACCCCTCAAATGGGCCCCAAAATCCATTTTTCCCCATTCCAATGGCACATAAATGTGCTTTGAATCCATGACGTAAAAGTTATAGAATGGATTGAGAACCCAGATGTACAACTCAAACATTTTGGGGCTAAAGAAAATAATAGTAAGAGAAAGATTGTGAATGAGAATCGATTGAACTAATCCGCTCCAGCTCAACTGAAATCGTTAGGCGAATCGTATTGATATCTCATATCATCTCATTTGCTAATTTGAAACTCAACCATTTTGCCATTTTACCATTTTGGTATGATTGTGTGCTCTTTGGTATATTTTGATCTGAAAAAAAATCATGGTCACAAGCTGTCAGTTTGTTCAAAAATCACTAAAGCTCCCTTTGTTATGATAAAACACAAAAAAAAGAAGGATATTTTAAAACTGATGATTATATAAGGACGATATCGACAGCACTTCCCACGGAATTGAATTCGCAAATGATTGACAGACATTGTAATCAATCCACACCGTGGATTTATACGGTGAATGTATACGGTAGATTGTGTGTAGTTTCAATATGCGCAGTATATGAATTTTGTGTGTGTGTGTGAGTGTGTTGGTTCGGAGCCCAGAAAAGTTCCGATCCAAGCGATGGTTCTGTTGAAAGCCTAATGAATAATGGAAAATATTGCCCTGATAAAATTTTCGTGAAGAGAAAAGCATTTTGGCATTACAACAGCTGTGGCAACATATAAATTGCTTTCGAACACATTATTTTAGTCGAAAGAAAAAAACAAATGCTTTTTTTGCGATGGATTATTTTGCTTCATAAGGCGTGTTCCGCACATCGTTTTCCTTCTTCGACGGTGTAAATAAAATATAAATTGAACAAATAACACAGACGATTCGCTCATTTATTATGTATTTCGGTTTTTTTGTGTTGTTGTTGTCGTTTTTGTTTGAAAGGTTATGGCTTTCAGTAAAAATGACCTGGCCAAGTGACGATTCGGTTGAGTGCCTCAGCAACACCGCAAAAAGATAAATTGAACGGTCAAATGGAATAGTATTGCGTGTGAAATAGGACATGCTACGGTTGTCCGTCAATTAATCCAGACCCACCCCCAGAAAAAAATGTGTAAACTTTCTACCATTTGGTTTGCTTAGTTTTGTTAAGAACCGTTTTGGCTTTTAATTGAATCAATAGACCGATTGATTTAATTTAATAGTTTCATTGAAAAAGTGATTGGAGGTGTCCAAAAATATGCCAACATATTGAAATGTCAAACCAACCACTAAGAATGGATCGTTGGCATTTTTTTTTGGGTAGACAATGAAAAACTGATGGTTGATTAGATGATGGAAAATGTCATATTGTTGCCAAGAAGTAGGCAAAGATAAGCCCCCAACACATGTGATGACTGTCAACTGAATCCGGGGAATTCAGTTCATATTACAAAGGGTGCTAAGATTCATTTTTCTTTGTCATCCTATTTATAAGTGATGCATCACAACGCAATGATGTTGAGTATTTTTATGATGCGCATGAAAATTGTGGCTCTCGTTCAGAACACACAAATCCATTTCCATTTCTCAACCATTCACGGATTCTGTCTTCAACATATGTAGTAGTGTCTTTAACACCTTGGATATTCAATAATATTGATCATCCTGGGATTCAATGGTGTGTTTCATATTTCTACATGCAGTTACCAGAGATGTCACTACTGATAAATTAATAGCAGGTTTCATTTGCCGTTCTTTTTACCGTTTCATTAATAAAATGGCAACATGAAAAATGGCTGTTTCATCAGTTTGTTCGCCGCCAACGCACGACGCTTACTTTTTTCTCTCTATTCCGCTCTTATCCTCTCACTTTCTCTTTTAATATATGAAAAAAGCGCGCAAATATTACACGCACAAACCGTAAATTGTTAATGATTTTTTGCTCAAGCTTCACTCTAGGCAATAACAGCCAACATTTTCTCCTCCTCCATTGATCCGTATGAATTATGAACAATGCGATTCAATGCTTATGTCTAGCCAACTGATTTTTGCACACGGTGATTTGTCTTGTAATGAAATTCTTTTTTTTTTCGTTTGGTTCTCACTCAGGTTGCAAAATATTCGGTTTCTTGGCAATGTGAACAGCTATATATTAGAGTAAAGCTAAAGTTAAAATCGAAAAATATTTGTTGCAGAGAAAAGTTTACGGACATACATTTAGCAGCAGACAAAAAGTGGCGTGGTATTTTTCAGACACATTTTTACACATGTTTTGCATGATTGAACGTCGAAAACAAGTCACTAAATAATGAAACACTGCAAAATACACTTATAATTTCAGTTAATTAAGTTTGCCCCCAACAACAACAAAAACTTCGTTTTAATTTAAACATGAGAAAGTTCATTGAGAAAAAAACTAATTAACTACAGTTTCTATCATGGCAGCATTCACTTTTTGCTGCTACAATTCGCTGAAATATAATCAAAACTTTGACTTCCGATAACGAATTTTTCCGAATCTAACATTAGTTGGTCGTTAATTGCCGATTATATTAAGAACCATTTTTGTAGCCATTTTTTTTTACTGTTACAATTCTCTTCAATGAGCTCAATTGACTATTTCAACAATTTATTAGAAGTATCGTGATTACAGCAGCATTTGGAAATCAAGAGCATTTTATCGGTCATCATCAAAATTGCATTCGGTTGGAGAGAGAGAGCGAGTGAGCGAAAAAAAGTAGTGTGATTAAGTTGAAATACTGCAGTAACATGTCATTTTAGATATTCACTTAGATAAACTGAAGTGGTTTTGGTTGAAAAGAGAACTGTTCAAATGGTTCATCGCAATGCTCAAGCATTTGTGGTGCAATGTAAAGTTGTTTTTTTTTGTTCGTACAATTTGAAGGGTCGTAGATTCCATCAATGATAGTGCAAATGACCAATGGTTTAGCGTCAACATTTGCTCGACTATATGTTTTGTGTGTGTGCTAGTATTTAGTGTTTGGTGTTCAGTCTCAACGAAATGATACAGAAAAAAACGACGAGAGTCTTTATGCTCTGTGCATTTAGATTTGGATCCATTCACAAACTGTGTACATAAAAACAGAAATTGACAACAGAAACAGAGAGAATAGCAAAGTGGAGGATAAAAGCTTATGGTATTCGGTGTGCAGTATAAAAATGCGCAAAGAATAGACTAGAGCCAAAAAAAAAAGATTGCCCAAAATTAACGTTGATAAGTTGGATAAACGCTCAAATCTATTTAAATAGCATAAAGCTTCTATTTGGTGTTTTTTATTTGGTCGCAGTTGTCGTACGTCATCGTCTGTCTCATTTTCAAATCCTATTTTTCATGATGTTTAATACACATTCCAGTTAAAACTCCGTAAATTTTTTCTTTCATTTTCATATTTTTTCTGTTATTTTGGTGTAAAAAAAAACGCATCATTGATGTGTAGCATTTTTGATGACAGCCTAAAGAAAAATTATGAATAAATTACATTTAATTGACAACATTAACGAGATTTAATGAGATGAACACTTGGGATGCGCGTTCATTTTTTGTGTGCCACTCTTCCCGTTTGCTCAATGTAAATTGTAGCCAATAGAAGAGCATAATGAGAAGCGACATTTTTCAGCTTAATGTTATTAGAAGGGAAAAAACAGTAACCTAAAGGATTTTGCAAACACTTTTTTTTCCATAAATGTTTTATTTTCTTAGCTATTTTATGTTTGCGTCAATTCGAACGAAATTTAATTAGATTTTCAAACCCATTTTTTTTTACTCTGAAGCAATTTTTTTCATATCCGATTCAACGTTGTAAAGAAATTTACTTAGCAAAGAATTGAATGAAAAAATTTCGCACTTTTTTTTCTGCTGCTGTTGCTGTTTAATTTCTACCATTGCATCGAATGGAAAGGCTGATTTCTATTTAAAGAGATTCACTTGTATCCGGAAGACAGTACTGGCGAAGACTGTTCGTGTATTGAAGTTCACACCATTCGAATGAATGGTTGTGGATAAGATGATTTGCATACGAATCGAATGCGGCATCAATATTTAAATATTTTTTTCTCGAAGCTAATCCCTTGATGATATGGGTTCATTTTGAGCAACAAGAAAACGGTGTGTGTGAAAAGAGGCGAACAAATGCTGATGGAAAAAAACGCATATTCAATAACTCCGGCTATATATTGGCAAAACTCGACAAGATTTTCAAACAATTGGCACAAAATGAACAGAAACAGTTTACATTTTGTAGCGATTTCAAACAGCGATTTTCCATTTTCGCTCGATTACCTACAGCTTGGCCTCTTTCGTACATGATTTTGCTTCCGATAAAAAGAATGGCTGGCTTTTTTTCCCTCTTTCTTTTACTCTCTCTTTTCATTCGCACATATGCTTGACTCACATTTATTTCCCACTATATATTTCGTTTTTGTTGTTGTTGTTGTTGCAATCCTCTGCATGCGAAACCCATTGTCGCTATTTTATGTCGACTCATAGAAACAATGGGCGAACTCGAGATGAAACTGATGCTTAAAAGCAAAACTAAAACGGAATATGTGCTTTAATTGTGTCGCCTCCATTTGAAATGATCAATGGTAGCGGGCTCAAAGGGAGCGACATTTTTTTTTCCTAGGTTTATTCTGCTGCTGCTGTTGCTGTTGCTCTGCTACTATAAATGCAGTTTGGGGCCAAAGAGAGAGAGCGAGAGAGAGAAAAAAATGTAGAGCAAATTTGCGACGGCATAGTTTTCTTTCAATTCAGTTGGGCTGCTGCGAGATACCGCTTGCATTTGTTTTCAATTACAATCCATTATTTAACATTCAGCATGTTTTCTGTTCATTCTTGCTTCACTAAAGCGGCTGACTCATAATTTTTTTTTCTCTCCAATGCCTGCCCATGCGACGAGTGTTCATTCCATTCAAGTGTGTTAGTTTGGCCATTTGATGTGTATTTTATGTATTTTGTTCCTGTTTTCCGGATATTTCACTCTGGTTTTATTTGTGGAAACAGAAAAAAAAAAAAATTTCTCGTTGTGAATCCATAAAAAAGTATACATGCTGAGCTTACGGTAACTCCGGTTTATGTTATCCATTAGGTGACATACATTTTTGTAGCGTGTATATTTTTCAAGTTGCTTGTGTGTGTGTGTGTGTGTTTGTTGCTGCAAACGATGCCTATTAGGCATTCCCTATTGATTTCCGTATTCAAAGTGCGCTCATCATTTCACCGAACCAAAAACAACGGCCTCTGAACTTTGAGTATGGGGAAATGGGAATGTTTGTGGTTTGATGGCATTTTGCATGTTGGTTTTTTGTTGTTGTTGTTGTTTTTGTTGTAGTTCGATGAAGTATCATTTTTCGGAATTTCATCTGTTAAATCATTTTAAAGTTAACCGCATTCAATTGAATGTGAATAAAAGGAGGAGGAGAATAAAAGAAGCCATTTTCCCATTAAAATCAATTGATCTGCCCAAAAAAGACTTATTTTATCTCAATTTACTGGATGCGGGATGTTTCTAAAGCGGTTGCTTTCATTTCAAGTGCTCTTTCCCACCTGCACAATTGATTCCCTGGTTTGCCAATGCAAAACATTGCTTGTGTGCTAAAACAGCATCGGAAATAAGAGCCAATCAATCAAATGAGCTTTGAATTCGTTGTATAACTTTTACACAACGACGATCTGCACCTGCCATATGCTTCAAAGATTATGGTATAGAGTGGAGAAAAAAAAACAGAATAAAATCGTATTACTCGTTGAACTTTATTTAATCTCAATGAGCTTATAGATTTAGAATGAGAGTTTCTTGGAAAATCCGCTGTTACGCATGTTCCGCCATGATCAAAAGAAATGCAACAAATGGCTCAAGAATGTTTAAACGGTTGTGTCCTATATATAGGAGCTCTCTTTATAGAGAGCACAGCCATACCGTCGGATGTGTCGTTATTCAATTTCATTCGTTTTTGACAGTTTTTCACGGTTCTTGTGGCGAACAGAACACCGAACAAGCTCATCGAGATTCATCCCAAACAAAATGTTAAGACGATAAATTGCCATAGCATTTTCTCATTCAGCTACTTTTTTCTTCTTCATATTGTCAGATTAAAGATTAACTGCAAAATTATTTACAGCATTATGTCATGTACAGCAATGAGCATAATATGTTGAGAAAAAAAAAACTGGAATTTCAATGCTGTTGCAAAATGCATACTGATGTTTCGAGTGAAAAATATCCAGTTCAGCGCAAGAAAAACATCAGTTTTAAGTTTGCAATCCGCCAAATAAACATAAGAAACGTTGCATAAACTGTTGGAAAATTAAATTACAACTTTTGCGCCCGGTTGCAGCTGAACTAGGTGAACGAAGAATAACAGAATAAAAACCGCCAAATTTACACCGTGATACTCTTGAAGTTTGCCGAAACTAAATGAAACACTGTGCCAGAAATACGTTTATTAATGTCCTTTCCGCAACGCCATAATTACTTAGTCAGCTCGTAATGTCTCGTAATAGCAACATACAAAGTTTTTGGGCAAAATGCATCAACTGTTCATGTCACTCCGCGCATGAAAGAACAAGTGCATGGGAAAAATGTCAAGCAATTGATGGCGTAGGCAAAATAAAAACAACATTTGGTTGCAATGATGAAGCACATTTTAAACTAAGTTTTCGATGAAATGTGGCGCGAAAACTTTTGATTCGACTGTCAAAAAGTCAAACGCGCTCCATTTTCCATCATGAAAATAAACTACTTTACAACTTTAACGCAAATATTCATAAATTGCATCTGCATAGCATCCGCATTATCGCGCTATATTAAAAAAAACGGATTTTTGACTTGAATTATGATGACAATAGTCAATATAAATAATATGATAAGTGGCATTATTGTCTGACTCTTTTTTCCTTCCACTTTAGGATCATATAAAAATAAATCAATTCGGTAGCTGATTCACATCCAACATTTGTTTGCCTTTAAAACATTCAAGTAGAAAAAATATTCATCCTATTCGTATTGCTCTTGAGACATCTAAATCGAAAGAAGGACAATTGAACAATCATCGTGAATTGTGAAGTGGCAATTCCGTTCCATTCCTTTTCGAATGCAGATTTCTTCAGGGAAAATTGTTAAAAGTTTCAAAAGGAACTGCATTCAACCGAACCGATTTGGTGAACGCGAGAAAATAGAACTTTGCATTTCCCTTTTATTTTTTCCAATAAAAACCCCTTGCGACACTTTTTCTGTAACTTTGTCACAACAACACCAACTATTTATTCTCTGGGGTTCTGATTCGTCCAATAAACTGTGCGCAATTGTTTTTATTTGTTTTCATAGAAATTCGTTGAGTGAATCGTTCTATTCCATGTTTGGTATAACAATAGTTGTAGTAAAACTGTTTGGTTTGAATGTGTATTTTCATCTTTTTTGTATTGTTTGAATTCGAAAGCTCGTCTTAATGGAAATACTGAAATCGGTATATTTGGTATTTGCTTAGGTTTTACTTTTCCGCACACATGGTGTAGGAAAAGTATTGTAACCGGTCCAAAAAAAAAACTAAATCATATCAAACTAGTTTTCTATCTATTTTGGGACTGTACGATCACACAAAAAAAAAACACTTTTTGAAGTATCTCTGTGTAAGTGTGTCATCCGTCGTCCGTTTACTGTACGTTAGCACAGAGTCTCAAATCCCGAAGTGATCAAAGTTTGTTCAGAATTATCAACGGATGTTTCTTATTTAAATATGACGGCCATATTGGTAATGCCGTCCCGGAGCGGTGTGCAATGTGCATTCAAGTGCACATGAGTTGGGTCTGCTCTCAGTACATTTTACGTTTAAAAAAAACGTGTTTTTTCTATGAAAACCCATACAATTCACGACATTTGAAAGATATTCAAGTCCTCTTGGTCAAAACCTTTCATATTAAATAGTGCGGAAACGTTCGACTTATGTTCGCAACTCCATTTATTTCTATTTATTTTGTTGACGCTTTACGATACAATTCGACATTACACATAAAACGGGCTACTAAAACAATGACTTATGAGTTGTTGGGTGGTGTGCCTTGTTTAGTTTGTTTGTGCAATGTCCATTGGTTCATAGACTTTGTATATATATATGAAATGCCCTTCATCGAACAAAAAATTGTTTGCGAAAATGTTGGTTTGTTATGAGTATTTGATTGTCGTTGCATTTTACTCAAGCAACAAACAAAATACGTTCGCATTGTATGTTTGACAAAAACTCACACGGGAATATCGAATGGAAAGACCATCAGACCGTGAACGTCGCCATATATATGAGGATAAAGAGTAAAAAAAGAAACGAAGAAAAAAATCAAATAAAATAATTTCGGAATCAAAGGGAACAAATAAAACCAACGAAATGGCATTAGCAGTGCGAAACTGAATACGGCAAACAGTTTCATTTTTCGTTTGAGAAGTATTTAAAATACAAAAAAAAAACGTAGATCCGTTTATGGAACGCAGGAAATGTTTGAAATACGCGATATGAATGTGAATGTATCGTACATTATGCACGGGGTAAGAGGTTAAGAAGGAGCACGAAGATAATTCGGTTGAAACGAATTCACAATGCATTAAGGAAGGCAAATATGCCATCAAAATATGACACATCAAGTAGCTTTTTATATTTCAATCAGTCGCTTGAATTACTTGAGCCTCACTCAAGAATTTTGGGATAGCTTTTTATATTTCGTAACGTTTTTTTTTTCTTAAATGTAAAACAAACTGTGGCGCGTGCACAAACAAAATGTATACGACCAAAATTTAAAAAAAAAATGTGAAAATTGGCGCATAGCAATCCGAATGGCAGTTGACATGGAAAGGACCACAGCTTAATGAATAGAATATCCTTTTGGACGTTTCAAAATTGACTTAAAACCATTGTGGTCTAAAACAAAATAAAAAATGAGAAAAATTCGATAGGCAAAAAAATCCTAAGGGAAAAAATGTGAAAATTTATCGATTTTTCATGCTTGATTTCGCGTGGCTCGCCAAAATTCACAAGAAGAAAAAAAAAACATCAACTGTTCAAAGGCCTGGTGTAAAAGCGAGCAAAAACACGCAACTAATCTCATTCATCAACCTGATTTCCTGTGCATTTGGATTTAATAATTATAAATAATTTCATCGTGAAATGATGGTGAAGCACGTATTTCGGTTGCGAGCACTGGTGGTACTGGGTGTAAAATAAATTGAAAACCGTCGGAGATTCAGTTTAGTTGTTTCATCGTAATGTGATTAACGGATATTTGAAGTTTGGCCAGCTTCATGAAAATGAAAAGCACACATCGACCGAAAAGTTTTCTTTGCTAAAATCGAAAGCGAGGGCATGATTCATGGTAATCGCTGATTTCTGAGGTAGATTGTTCACTCAATTACGTGTTATGTAAGAGAAATGTGAAACTACACTTGTACACCAATTGGTATACCGTCGCTAAGCCAATGGTTGAACACTTGCAATGCAATTCAACGAATGTTTAATTTGTGCTGGTTTTTCCATTCAATTCTACACTTGTTTGTGTGTGTGTGTGTATAAGATTAAAAGTAAAGGTTTAAGCGCAAAACAACCAGTCATTCCATATTTTGGGATGGAAAATGTTGCAATAAAATGAGCACAAGTCGACCTCAAACCGAATGAATTAAAGACTGAATCCATAGAGGAAATGCAATGTAACTAAATGAAAGAGTAAAATAAAAACGAGTAAAATCCATAAGAACATGAGGCAATGAACGAATGAACAAAAGCACGAAACAAAGAATACACTTACGCTTATAAACTATCGCACACACACACACACACACACACACACTAAATATGAGCACACACAAACAAGAGCAAACACTGTCGTAGAGCGAGAGAGAAAGAGAGAGAGAAAGGAAAGAAAGAGTTCACCAAGAGAAAATTTCGAGCTCAAGGAACAACGAGCGTAACACTCAACACACATTCAAAAACTAGCAAATGGAAAATCGTTAAAATCGCCAGAATATCCCACCGCAACGGCTTTAATTCCACACCAAAAAACAACCAAAACATTTTGCTATTGGTCTCGTCATCGCATTTTCATTTATGGATTTATGCCTTCGAAGAAGAAATTTGCGTTTGCCTTTTCTTTTGCTTGTGATTTGCACATTTATAACTTTCTTTCATTTTTATTTCACAACTAAAAAAAATTAAATAGAACTTTTCGCACATGCTTCAACATTTGGAACAGACCCACACACACATCCACATCAAAATCGAATTTTCATCGATTTCGAAAAATTCTTTACGGTTAAATTCAATTGGCCCTGCTTACACACGATAAAGTGATCGAAAAACTTGGATGAATTTTTGTTTTTTTTACCATGATATGTACTTTTGAATTTTCTACGAGTTTCCTTCAATTCATCCGAAATGGTATCGAAATATCTTGGTGTCTTGTTGACGGTCCCGATGTTATTTCTGTGATGCACAACTTTTTCAATTTTCAGTTGGTCGTTTTTGAACAAAAAAAAAAATATTTCCACCCAAAATATGTCACTTGGGTTTTTTTTAAGCCAAAATATATAGCTTTTGTAATTTAATTTTGTGTGTGTGTGTTTTTTTTTATTATTTTCAACTCTTTACCATTTCCACTGATTCCTTGGCACACACCGAAAAAAAAATTGTTCCGTTTGATGAGGGTTTGAACAAAAAAAAAAAAAAATTATATGTATCAAATTGAATGCTCGACTTGTCTTAAACAAAAATGCAGACTGAAATAACATGTAACCAAACTGAATACTGATTTATTTGCTGAAGAAGTGTGTGACAAGTTTAAGAAACATAATTGCGATGTGTGGTGAATTGAACAATACACACGAGTGAGTGAGAGACAAACGCGCGATAACACACAACGATACCGTTTGTACTCAGACAACGTTTTAACTAGTACTGTATTGTGTGACTGCAGCACCCTTAACATCGAACCGAATTCATGCTGCTTCCATCGTCACTGGATTTCATTCCAGCCGGAACACTGGAAGGTGATGCTATACATTGGCTAGTTTCATAACGGATTACATATATACGAAAATCACGGAATCACATTGGAATGCTAGTTAACTAGTTAAACATTTGATTTTCATTTCAAGCACATGTCAAAATAAAAGTGAAATTTCATTAATTGATAACTGGCATTCCATTTCCACCAAAAAGGATTAATCGATTGATTTTGGTGTGTATGAAATCAACGGATCTATTATTTAAAGCGGTAAAAACTGGAAAACGCTCAACGTAAAAGAGGTAATGTTATGACAATTTTTGGACCGGCGCATTCGTTACATCGAACACATGAGAAATGTGGATAAAAGCTTGGCTATGAACGAATTCAAACGAGTGAAAAAAGGACGATGATATTAGACGATATACGAATGGAAAATTGGAAAGTGGAAAGAAGCTTTGAATCAAACACACAAACACAGGGTGGTCTTGTCCGAATTCTAGAGGAAGAAAGTCCGTTATTCAAACCATTGTTACGGTTAAATCATATACCAATGCAAATTGAAAGTGCCAACAGAAAAGAGGCATCAAGTTTTAAATAACTTTGTCACGCAACAGAGAGCACAACATTCCCGATTCACCATAATTACAGGATACACAAACACACACACACACACACAAAAAGTTTTCGCTCCCAGCAAAAGGATTGCATGAAAACAAAAGTGGTGTGAAAAATCTTCATAATCTTTTAGCAAGTTTTATTTATTTAAATGACAAAAGTTGCAAGTTTCGTTTTCATTCCTTGTTTAACATTTCCCCATGGAAAGCGATAATTTTACCCGTATTTCTCTTGTATCTCCTCATTTTCTGGCAAAACAACAGCAACAACAAAAAAAAAATCATGCAAAGTTTCAAATTACGCTATTTTTTTCGTCTCTGTTAGGATCTAAATGCGAAACAATGAGAAAAGTGAGAGACCGTGGGTTTGAGCGAAAAATAAAAAAATACTTGCCATTTCGTGTGTTCACCGGTGAAATAAGTAGAATCTGTGCCGAATGAAAGACGAACTCATCATTTTAAATCTCCTTTTACGGAATGCAATCATTTCAGTCTTCACAGAAACTTTACAGCCAAGTCATTGAATTGCATCAAACCTTTGCATGGTACGAGTGAGAGAGAGAAAGACAGAGAGACAGAGACAGATGCAAACAAAGAGAAGAAAAAAAGAACAAACCAAACAAACAAGAGAAATTGCATGATAATCTTAGACCCCGTGCATCCGATGCGATGTGGCATTACAAATGCAACACCATCCATGGCAAAATGCAATTTTCAGTTTAACATTTGTGACATATGCTGGCCTTCATTCATACCGAATCTAAAATGCTTCACATATTCAAAAGAACTTTCGGTTGTTCTCGATTACAATATGAGCGCTCTTTTTTACATTCGTCTAGATTCTATTGCATGGTGCGATTGTATTTTTTTTGTGTGTGCCGTTGTCAACGTATAAAGAAGAAAGTGGAAAAATCCCGTTTGCTTCTGATGTTTCTGACACATATATTTTCCCGTTTTTCATGATAAATGTGGCGATTATGGCATCGACAAAAATACAAAGCTGAAAAGCAGCAATGCAACCGAAGAAGAAAAAAAAAACGCATACACGATAGATGAAAGTTGAAAAGGGAAAATGGCAGACACAAAAAAAGAACAACATAAAACACACTGAGGAACTGAAAATTAACGGTATGCGAAGAACAAAGTGACAGAGTTGCAGGCGAAAAATGAACGAGAGATGGAGAAAGAGAGAAAGAGAAATAGCAAAAACGTACTCGTACAAAAGTCTTTAGAATGTAGCTGAACACAATCGAATGTGCCAGAGCAACTTTGACCCAAATGTCGAATGATATGAAATGGTTATGGTTTTTTTTTGTGCATAGGCGACGAACAAGTGGCTGTTTTGTAAATGTTGCGTTGCATTTGCATCGTTAAGGAAGAATGGTCATGCATTAAGTCATAATTCATTTCACAATGAAAGATCATTTTCGTTATGACATTGTTTCGTCGGTGCTCCGTATGTCATGGCACACATATATACATTTGACGCTTGAAAATGTCTCATTTCGTTTTGGTCGACTAAAACTATGATTAAATGCCGTTATTCCGATAGTAATGCACAATTCATACGAGCTTCCTTCCTTCCCTTGCCCCACCCATCTTTCTCTCTTTCTCCATCTCTCTAGCGTTTTGTCTACAATCATTTTTGCAACGCTCTTTGGTCAACACATCCAATGTGGTTTTATCCATCTAAGTGCGTCGCTTAGCGTTCGGTTTGCAATGCATTTGATGGCGACCTAGCTAGAGGTGAGCAACCTTCAGTAGATAATTTCACTGCAATAATTTTTTGTTGTTGTTCCTATCCGTGCACGGTTATTTTTATGACGCATCTAAAAATAGCATTTCTATATGTTTTGGCCGTGTGTGTGCGCGCGCGGCATGTTTGCCCTTCGATGGTATGGAGTTCAGAGCCAGTTCTCCATTCACTTGGAAATGATGACGCATTCCCAATCAACGTATTTTAGACGTTTCAACGCGTTCAAATCACATTGAATACCACACTGCGTGGTCATAGATTGCATTAAGTTTTGTCCGTCCTGTTTTTTCTTGTTGAAAATGTATAAATCAATTTACAGATTGATGGGAAAACACGGGTTTTGGTTGGATTTTTTTTTTTCATCCATCATCGATTTGACCATAAATTTATCTAATTTGTAGGGTGTGTAATATAGGAAATATGAAATGTGTGAAACACCAAATCAATTATCGAATCACTGACCGAAAACTTTTTTTTCACTGTATTCATTATGCGGCTAAAACCATCCACTGGCTTTTATTTACACATAACCAATTCCCAATCAGGGCCATTGATGGATCACCTATCGAAAATCGGATGATGTCAAATATGCAAACGACTAATTTTGTTTATCATGTCCATTGCCCCAAATGCAATTCCAATCGTTAACATTTTAAACAACTCCAGCAAACATTTCTCAACAGTTGCTGAAGTGAATCCCGCCAGGCTTCAAACATACAGTTTGGTTTTAATGATGAAATTCGATATCATTATACATTTTTGACCCCACACCAAAGATATCACATAAATTCAATTGTTAAGGCCCCTAAAGTGTACAACGAGAACATTTCTGGATGGTCCCCCGCGTACCTCATTTTATCCATCCATTCATTTCCAATGGCAAATGGGTCAAAATCGTTGCTGCCATTTTCCGATGCATTACCATTTTCTAAGTCTCAATGTACCTCTTGAATCTTACATCTTACACACGCCACTCTTTCGTCGGCATTGAATTATTCATTTTATTTTACCGTTTTCAAATTAAGCCACATAATTTATTTGTTAGCAGCCAATAGTTTACTTCATACTTTACGGACATCACCAGCGATTGTCTTGCTATGCTACGATTCCATTGAAATCTCACTTCTCTCTTCACCAACTCCAGATGTTGGTGAGTCAATGTAACAAATTTCAATGAGAATATGTTGTTTTTTTTGTTGAAATGGTCTACAAAATGAAGATTCTAAATGAATGTGAAAATAAAATTGATTGTTACTTGTGAGTGCAACTAATAAATTGACCGTATTTTATTTTACAAAAAAGAAAAAAAAAACAAAACAAAATTGGTAAAGGTTTCATTTAAAATCTTAATTAGAATAAATTGAATCGTATCGTTAAGCTTGTGTAGCTACTGGCAATTTACTTTCGAAATCACTGTGCAAATAGTAATAATTCTTATCCAGTAGTGTTCCACTTGATGCACCTTATTTCAATAAATCGTCTATTTAAATTACATTCAACCATATCAAAATCACTGGAAACAACAGAAAACGATTGCAAATGGCGTTGCGTGACAGAGAGATGCCCCAATGCATGTATACATATGGATGGTTTTTCGTGCAGAAATACAACTTCATACGTACATAACACAACAACATCAATATCATTCAGCTTTATTGCGCAGTTTATAATTCAATTGCACCAACGCATTCAATATGTATTTCACAGTTTGAGAGTGTGTGTGTGTGTGTGTTTAAAGTGTTGGTTTTTGGATTTCGACACGCATATTGCAAAACTTAATGCGTTTATTGGCTCCATTCACGTTCCGTACCAAAGCAGTTCTCATTTGAGAGTCTTCACTTCATATGAAATTGTGTAGTTTAGTAGTCAATCGTTTCAGTAACTCAGTCATAGCGTCAGGTCAAAAAAACCACTCAACGCATATATGAAGACGATAAGTTTATGGGTTTTTTTTGTTTGTGTATGCCCGAATGGAAATTGCAAAATGTGACGGTGTGCATGATGCACAAGAGACTGTTAAAAATGCAGCTGAATTGAATTTTAAACGAATGAAAACACACACAAACACACAAAAAGACACATCAATTCTTGTATACCTAGTCGGTTAGGGTAGGAATATGCAAACATTATCAACAATATGACGTGCGGCAATTGTAAATAAATCGAATTTAGACGGATCCATTTTTGTGATAAAAAAAGCACACAAAATTCATTTAACACAATTTGACCATAAGACTTTACACGAAGTGTGAAAATAGGCGGAAAAAAACGATGCTTAAAGAACATCACGACATAAAATGCCATGTAACAACATCAAGCAACAAAAGATAACAACGTTACAAATATACCAGCGGAAATAATGCAAAAGCATTAACATCAACATTGTCGTTGCAGTTTGGCGTGTATGTATGAAGTCAATATAAACAAAACCACAAACAAAATAGCAAGCAATGAAGAAACAAAAAAAATTTACGAGAAAGAGAAAAATAACAACAACACCGAACACTCTAGTGTAACGCGACGTAAATAAATCCAAAAATAAACAAAAGCAACGAAACATGCAAAAATATGAGCAAAAAACGAAAGAAAGAAGAGCAAAAAAAGAAACATGAAATATTGTATGTGTTGAAATTTGCCTTTGCATCGGTTGAGTTGAGCAAGTAATCTGTTTGCTTAAAATCCAACGACATACATAGACGTTTGCCGCGCACTATATTAGCGCGCCAGCACAAAATTCTTGGTTTTTATATATATACCGAGAGTATCGGTGAATTGGTGTACTGTTGTTATATAAAAATCGGTTGTGTCTTGTACATTGCCCATATCATGCGATATCGGTTGTCTGTGCACCGTGCACCGTGCAAGTGTGTGTTGTGTGTTCTACACTGTACGCTAAGTGTGAGAGTGAGAGCGAATGAGCCAAACGGGTCTTGTCGATCACAAACATTCCAAGCGGCAATTTCATATCGTCTAAAAACCATCTCTCTCTCTCTCTCTCATTCTCGGTCGTTGGTTGATTTTTTTTATTTGCGTTTCATTTCATTCCGTTGTTCGTATAGCATCTCACACGCATCACGTAGCCATGCTCTGCTTGTTGTTATTGTCGGGTTGTTGTTAAATTATTGTTGGAAAAATAAGAATCAGCAACACAATTTGATTGTACGGTTGAAATTTTATGAGTGGTGTGAGTTGAACAGTATTTGGACAGTGCAGTTTAAATCGGAGTGCCGGTTAGATTGGAACAGAACGCGCCTGACTTGTCCGATAAATAACAGTTGAAGTTTTAGTTCGAAAAAAAAACAACATCACCAAAGCCAAAAAGAATACAATACACACAGCAACAAAGCTACATCAAATCCATTCAGTACCGAGTAAAGTGAATTTGGTTATTTTTGTCGTTGAACTTTAGACTAGAGTTTGTTTTCAAATGGGATTGAAATTCATTCCCTTTTTTTCGAGTGTTTACTTAGATCAATTTATACATCGACGTAAATCGAAAAAGTGAACGCAATTTTTTTGCCATTCAAATTAGAATTTTTTTCTTGTCAATTGTCAACCCACTAAAAAAAAAATTTGTTTGTGTAAATTTCAATCAGTCAAATTTTTCGCCAGCCATTTTTCAACGTTGTTCAAATTATTTGTGCCAATTTAAAAATCATATACACAATTGGTAAATGACAATTCTAGCAACCGTCAAACAACCTTTGAACTCAAATTGTTTTGTAAAATATACACAATCACAATCAATTGTATCCAAACAATAGTAGACATTTTGCCAAACAAAATTCCATCGGCTTTTTAAAGTACAAAATTCATATCTGTTGTTACCGAATAAATTGATTGTGTACAAAAAGTTGCGACGTAGTTGTGGGATGGTATTGTGAGTGAATCGTACGAAAAAAAAACTGCATAAAAACGACGCACACGCAATTTCACTTTTGTTTTCATTGTGTTTGTGTGCTCGGAATAAAATTGGTCAGCGCATTTGAGCGCGTCTCTGATGACGTCACACGTCTACCAAAACCAGCTGTGTTTTGTAAACACACACACAAAACACTCTCTCTTTCTCAAATCTCTTATTTGACGACGCACTCGACAAAGCGGGAATTTCTTTGAGGGGCTTGAACAAATACGTCATTGCACACGATTTTTGGCATTCAATACAATACATTCGTCATTTTGACATTGAGTTCACGTTTTTTTCTGCAGCGTCTCAGCACAAAGAATAGTTCATTTTTTATTTTTCTCATATTCATTTGAAGGTCACACATTGCTTGGCCCTGGTTAATAATCAAAACACATATTCAAAGCTGGTAAAAATCGTTCACAATTTATGCCATGATTTTGACTAGTCACCAGAGGGCCATTTTGGAATTTAATTCTCAATTCCAATTCCATTTCAAAACATAAACAAACTCGTTGCCTACATTGAAAACTGGTTTTTAACTTTAACAAAAAAAAACAAATGCTTATGATATTTTACATTCAACAGCAACCGCTTAAGCAGAGACCGGAGTCCGCAGTTTCATTCGGTGTTTCAACTTTCGATTCCAGAAAGAGTTTTTCATTTGGAAAAGACGGCCGTTTTTTTTTTGCGGCGACAAAATAAATCCGACGAAAAACGAGAAAAATCATTCAATTTCACCTGTTGCTAGGAGTTTTTAAAGTCAAAAAGCGTAAAATCCTTGTGTAACACCAATTTAACCCAGACGATAAAAGTGACTCCGATATATACATAACCGATATTTGTTTAATTTGACGTTTTTGTTGTTTTATTCGCGTGAGTTTATTTTAAAATTTACACAATGTTATCAAAATTGGTCGCAAACAGAGCTCTCGTGCGTTGTCGACGTTCGTCAAGTGTGCTACAATCATTTGCAGTAACGCATCAAGTGACTGATAAGCGCAATGTGAGCTCAGCCGAATTTCAACCAAATAACCCAATGGACTCATATCAATCGTATTTTACACATAATCCGGTTGAAGGATATATTCGAAACAGTCCATACGATGTTGTAACCACACCAAATCTTGCATTGGATCAATACGTGTGGCAGAATGTCACGAAATGGCCGAATCATACTGCAATTGTAAGTAATGAACAAAAGAAATTTTAAACGTTTAAATTTAGACTTTATGACCCAGAATGATGTATCTCTAGTCGTCCAACGCTAAAAACCATATCTTTTTGCATTAAAGTCAATGTCATGTTTTCATGTTCTTCGTGTGCTTTGCTATTGAGCTGTGTGCGACATTAATATGCGTGCGTCATTTTTTTTAAGAAGAAAAACATACATTCTAACATTCAACGAGCGCCGTATGTCTCTAGTGCATCTTGTTTTATTATGAAATTATTTGAAATTGCTCGTGACAAAATAAAATTTTGGCATAAAATATAAACGTTTTAAATGATAAAAACGTGATTGAATGGCCTTTTTTGTTATCACTTGAGATGATAACAACATGTCGTCATGTAACAATCCATATTATCTCGTTTATTATAGCTCTTTCTACAGATGAATCAAATGTACTACATCAATTGCGATGAGATGTTAAATTTCATGTAAATTTTAAAGAGTAGACTCACTTTCAATTCAGTGGATTAAATTGTCTCTAAATAAATGATTCTTGTCATGATAAAGTGACATTGTTTGACGCCATGTTTCATGCTACATTCAAATCCCAAGCCCAAACTAAAAACTTTCCAAACTATTTTCATATTGCCAATGGAAGTTATCTGAAGTGTTGTTAAGCCCGTTGAAATGTACACAGAGTTGATAAAATGCATCAAGTCCTTAAAATTAGCTGTCAGTAGAAATAAATTGAGTTAATAAGTAGAAAATCCCATTAAAACCGGGTGTTCAACGTAATCGATAGTTAATTTATTCTCTCAACTATACGATATTTGAAACAACTAATTTCCATCATACAATTGGCAATTGGCGTTAACGAACGTTCCAAAAGTAGCTAATCATCTGCATGTTTGCAGATTGAATTCCGCTTCAGATAAGCTTAGATTTAATCAGATGCTGTTTTTCAGAATAGAAAACCTCAACAAACACCGAATGTTCAGAATTGTACACGGAAAAACGGTTGTTACGGTGTAATTAAATAGGTGATTTAACAAACATGCTATTCAATCGTGATAAGATGCTGTTTCATGTGATTATCTAAAGTCATTCGACACTAAGCGACTTTAGAAATGATTGAAAACGCCTTGATTTACAACAAAAAGAACCTGACTTTGCACGAAAACACTGCAATGCGATTAAGACGAAAGACTAAAACGTGGCAGAGATGATGATCATAATCATGATACTGCATGGATGTCATTGAGATGACGAAAAATGCTTCTAATCTTATCAATACAGTTTCATAAAGTGGAGAATTTTGGCATAACCATAAAACATCTGTTCTATACTTGATAGATCACTTTCTAGGGCACATTTGTTCAAATTGAATGCAACAAATTGATATATTTGTTTAAATTTAAAGTTTACTTTATCAGCATATATTGTGATAACAATGATATGTCCAAATTTCATTTGATTGGTCAACAAAAACAATTCGCCCCGTCGGCTCCCATAACAACTAAAGAATCGTTTGCTGAGATGTAAACAAAATCATTGACACAATATCGTACCGTGCGATTCGTACGCACTTCAACAGTTTGGATTGGCCCACAAATAGCGGCTTAATTCAAGGCCTTTCATGTTTATGCCTTTAGAATAAATGGCGCATACGAATGGAGTGGATTTTTTGTTTGCCCTCTTTTATAAGTCAATCGAAACCAGTTAAAAAAACGATTACGATGTGTGCTACGACGGTAATCTCTACTGAATATTGCATGAAGCAAGACAGAAGACAGATATGGCATTTAGACAAGCAACTACGGAATCGAAACTGAAACACATCTCGAAAATAGAAAATGAATTGGCATCTGCTAAATTTGAAATTAAAACCAGCTGTTGTGATATTGTGATCAAAGAACGATAACTGCATTCTACTTGAGGTTTACAATTTTTGATTAATTTTGTTTTTCTAATTCAACTTGATTTTGCGGTTGTTTTAATCACCACTTTAGTACAATAAAATGATAGTAAATTAGTATTACTAATGCACTATTATTGATAGACGACGATAATATCATTAACAGTTGCCATTTTTATAAGGTAATAAATGACGTTAACTACCCATGAATGGTGTTTGTCTATTTTACATTTCATTTTTGCTTAAACAAACACAAGCACACACACAAATCGGTGACATTTTTCGTCACGAAACTCGGTTTCTATGTAAATTTTTGCATGTTAGACTGAATAAACAGTTGACGGGAATAAATATTCAAATATTCAAATCAAAACGTGGAATTTGAACTGTGGCTGTAAAATTCAATTCCATTAAATGTTGATATATTTGTTGTGTTCCGTTAAACGTTTTACATTGCACTTTGTCCTTAACTCACACTCTCTACAGCTATTGATTATTATGATTGTGTATTTTTTTTTCTTTCTTTTTTGTCATGTCTTTAAATAGAAAATAATTGTATTTAATCGATAAGACATGTGAATGATAATTTTTTGTTATTTTTGAACGGTTTCAAGTCACACCCAGTAGCATTGAGTATTGAAAGAGGCAACAAGTATGATTTAAACCAACCAAACAAACGTAATGAATTCACGTGCCTTTTTTCATTTATTTTATCAAATTTGTGGAGCTTTTTGAAGTGGTTTGGATTAAATCATGCAGATACTATTTTATTGCATTGCATTGATGTAAAGAGAAAAAAAAACAATGAGTTGAAATATCGGTATCAGGCGGAATATCAGTAAAAAAAAAATCGATGAAAATTAGATGTACTTTGAATTTTGAACGCGTTTAAATTGAATGTGTTTTTAATGTCGCACTTGCGTTTGTACCGTTGAACTCAGTAATCTATAAAAATGATACAATCATTAGGTTTGAGTATGTTTTATATAATACAATATATTTTGAAAAGAATTTAATGAACCTTTTTGTGAATAGAAATGAATAGATAACTGTTTTGAGGAAGACTAATAACCTGTCAATGGGCATTTATCAGTCCTGCTTTATTATCTCTTTAGATTTAAGTAAACAATTGTTTTCATCAGAATCGTTTTGAAACGGCATTTATCCGAGATCCTCTAATTATACTAATTGAATTCATGTTCTCTCTTTTTTTCCAGGAGTGTGGTATCACCGGGCGTTCGTACACTTATACTCGTTTGCGAGATCATTCGGCGGCGCTTGCAATTCGTTTGCATTCAAAACTTAATTTGCAAATTGGTGAAGTGATTGCTGTATGTTTGCCAAATATCCCGGAATTTCCAATTGCAGTATTGGGTTCAATCGAAGGTGGTCTCGTTGTAACAACGATAAATCCAATTTACACAGCCAGTAAGTTGAATATACTCCACTCTAAAAAAAAAACTTTCTAAAACACCAATTTAACGAATTCAAATGAATGATTTTCGACGAAATTGTGGACTCACCAAAAAAAAAAAAAAACCAAAATCAACCATGCAATCCGATTTCAAGTTGAATCAATTTCAAACATACCGACACTAGTAACCAGTGGATGCCAATCACTGACAGGTTTAGAGTGATGAGATTTGGTGTGACAGCGTGTGATGGTTCAATCGATTCTACCACACACACACACACACACACACACAATTTTCCATGAATTTTCTCGTTGAATGCGTCGCAATGTCAGAATCGTTTTTCCATTCGATTTTCGACTGAATGTTTCACTTGAATCACGTATACGGTCACAAATATTCATGAGCTCAACAGCAATCCAACCAAATTACGCAACGTATACATCAATGATGCCAATTGTATGACTATAAAACAACAGAAAAAAAGTGTGAGCTTGTTGAATGATTGAAATGTGTTTGCGGAACAATAAGCAAACCAATACTACAAATAAAAATAATGCCATTTTTATTGAACGAGAGTAAAAAAAAAGCAGCTCAAAAAAAAATAAACAAATCAATTTGTCTGTCTGAAGGGATAACTTTGAGAGAAAAACAAAAACAAAATAAAATCATGTTCTAAAAACGGAACGCTTTTTCACACGTTCATCAACAAGTTCAAACGAATATGGAATATTTTTATGTGATGATAGAATTAAATCATGTGGTTGATGGTTATACGAATTTTATATATTTTTCATACGTTCTGATGCATGGGGAGTTGTTTATGCTGGAAATTTCAAGAGGGGGGAAATTCGAATAGTTCATTCTTATGTAAGATGATTTCAGAAAATAGTTGAGAACCTCAGCTGAAAAATTTGATAAGGTAATTTGGGAAGGTAATCTCAGCTCAGGGGCGGTTATGGGACCCCCTAGGCGCCTCCGTCATAATGTATGCTTTTATTTAAAATGCATTTCAAAATAAAAATACTTTCCACATCACAGCATTATGTACTGTGCACATCAACCCATTGAAAATCATCACACCGAATAATTCGATGTTTTTTTTGAATAAAATTGAAATTTTTGCATGTCGAAAACATGCATTGTCATTATTGATTTAACCATTTTGTTTGACATATCGATTCAGGAAAATCGCGCGAAGTGTAAACCATGAATTTTCACATTTTCACATGGAATTCAGTAAAATTCCAGGCAAATGGAAAATCATACATCTCTATTGTATAAAATAGTGTTCGAATTAATACATCCGAACGGAAAGTGGAAAATTGTGTTCAATGTTCAATGATTTATTTGTGCCATTGGTCTGGAATTTGCAATCAATTCATCAATCTTTACAATTCAAATGATTCACATTTTCCACTGAAATTGGTGACATGACGAACATTTGCGCGAATTGAAATTGGACTTAATTAGACACATTCATGTTTAAAAATTTAACTGATTTTTTCCGCCCAGGTGAGATTCAGCGTCAATTGGAGGCTAGCAATGCTAAAGCTATCATTGGAACACCAACTACATTTGCTGTACTCAAAGAAGCCGTAAAAAATTCCAACAAAGATATTAAAATTATTTGCATCAAAACCGATGTTGATCAATCAATCCCAAGCGGTGCCATCAACTTTTTCGATTTAATTGAAACCAACAGTAAGTATTGTGTTATGAGAAGCACCAGATTGGATTTTAAACACACATAAATACAACTGTATAACCTTTTGTTGCAGATGTCAACTTTAGTGAGCTCCGTCCACACCAACGTCATCCCGATGATTTGGCATTTTTGCCATTTTCATCCGGAACAACCGGTCTTCCGAAAGGTGTTATGCTCAGCCATAATAATATTGCTGTGAATTCGGAACAGGGCAGTGTTAAACTTGGCGATTCACCCATTGTTATACAGACAACAAATGAATTTCAAGATGTTTCACCGGCCGTTTTACCATTTTTCCATATTTATGGATTTACGGTGACGCTGCTGTCAAAATTAGCGAACGGTGTTAAAATCGTCACATTACCGGAATTTAAGCCAACAACATTCATGAGCACAATAAAAGATCACAAGGCAACACTTTTGCATCTTGTTCCGCCAATTTGTAAGTATGATGAAAATAACAACGAATTTCAAAAGTAGTGAGTAAGGGTTTCCTTTAATAATCGCTTTATTGGGTTTTTGTTTTGTTCTAGTGATTTATTTGGGACACCATGATGGCGTTAATTCAAAAGATTTGGAAACAGTTCGGACTGTAATGAGTGGAGCTGCACCACTTGGAGCTCTCGATGTTGAACGATTTTATAAAAAGTAAGAATATACAAAATCACATCAAATTTCGATTGATTTGATTAATGTTAACCTTTTGTTTTACATAAATAGAGCACCAAATGCAGCAATCATTCAAGGTTATGGCTTAACGGAAACGGCACCCGTGGTGATGATGAATATGCCCGGGAATACAAAGTATGCATCAGTTGGTGTTCCAGCCTCAGCCACACGTGGTAAAATCGTTGCACTTGATGATCGCACCGGTGTTGGTTTACCGGCCAATCAAAGTGGTGAACTTTGGGTCAAAGGACCACAAAATATGTTGGGCTATTTAAATAATAAACAAGCCACCGACGAAATGCTTATTGATGGCTGGATTCGAACGGGTGACATTGCATATTACGATGATGATGGATTCTTTTTCATCACAGATCGTCTCAAGGAATTGATTAAAGTTAAGGGATTCCAAGTGCCACCGGCTGAACTAGAGGAAATCTTACGTAGTCATCCAGATATTACGGACGCTGCCGTTGTTGGTGTTCCACATCCGAAAAATGGTGAAGCACCACGAGCATTCGTTATCAAACGTTCAGACAGTCAAATTACCGAAGATGATGTTAAACAATTTGTGGCAAATAAAGTCACCGAATATAAACATCTCGAAGGTGGCGTTCAGTTTTTGGATGTAATTCCAAAAAATGCGACAGGGAAAATTATGCGACGTGAAATCAAACAGAAGTATTGCCAATAATGTTGAATCAATTGATTGAAATAATCAATCCATTCCATGGTTTTGATCTATAGTTTTTAAGTAATTGAGTAGTTGATAATCACTTAACACAAGTTTTATATCATTAAAAATATATATCTATCGTAACTTTTTGTCTTGTTTTTTTTTTTTTATTTTGCTCACAATTTTCGATTAGATCAAATAACGAAATTATTTTTATAAATGTGATTTTTTCATTCATCAAATTTATTGTAGATTCAACAAACATAAAATGGATTTTAATGTTAGGGACACATTTTTGTATAACCATTTTTACTGATTGTTAATAAATATATTTGAAGTAATGGGCACAATACAAATGATAGTTTTTATTCACATGATGATCAAAATATTCTTAATCTTTTTTGCTTTGTAGTATTTTTTTACAATCAAACAGGGATTACTATAGGCTGACAATAGCAACCTATCTCAGAATAGCAGCAAAAATTGCTAAATTTCGCCTGAAAATGGCCGATAACTTGAAATAGTGGCTGAAAATAGCTGATATTTTTCAAATAAAACAGTGGAATTCCATTGATAGTCACACTGAATCTTTAAGATCCACCTCAATTGTAAGTACCTAATCGAAGACCCTTGTCATTCATTATATTTATTAACATAATTCATGTTTAATGAATGATTTTACTTTTCAAATTCAAGAATCAATTTGAATTGATTTATCACCTTAACGAGTGATCATTGTCAGTTATAAAAATTGACCGGTGGTGCCATGAATTTTGCTTTTGAAATTTGTACAGGTACGACATCACCTTGCGAATGACCGAAGTTCACACATTTGTATTTTTATACACGTTTCTCATATTTTCGCATGAACAATGTTATTTTTTCATTGACATCAAGCTAATAAGATAAAAGTATCGTATGACACGGTTTGCCTATAAAAAATCAGTGATATGCACACTTGTACACGTTCACAGTAAATGCGTTAATCCTTTTAGCTTACGAAATCGTAATGAAACAAAAATTCATATAATTCTGAGTTACCAGGATAATCCCGAAGAATTTCTTTTATTGAAATTCAAATGATTCATAATATAATTACATATTATTATATACATAATTTTTTACATGTGATAGATAACACTTTCAAAGACTTATATTTCATGGGAACACAGTTTTTTCATATCTGTCATGGTTTCGGATTGATAGCCGAAGTGAGTTTGGAGGTTGATGTACATTTTTGGAGAAGTCAGTGAATCTAGCGAATCATTTGTTTGTTTTCATTTAGTTAATCCAAGTTGAAAGATCAAAGATAAGATAGAAACAATGACTGAAACCAAAAATCATGTTTTTGATGTTGCTAAAGGTGAAAACATGCAGTGTCACACGTTGCCATGCCATTTCCTCATTTTCAGAGCTCTGAAAATCACACTTAAAACATTCTGACATTTATTATAGTTTAATTTATGAGTATATTAATCTTTATTTATTAATCTTAGGTTTTAATAATCTGAAATTTCACAAGCGTAAATAGTGTGACGAGCCTTTGTAAAACAGCCTTTTTTTAATTTTGAAAATAGGAAAAATTGTGAAAAAGTGAAAAATCCGGATTATTTCATAAAATTTGTGATAACATTTCAAACTGACGATATGAATCAATTAGTTTCATCGAGCTCTACATTTCATGTGATATCCTTTTTTCGAAATAGAACCAAGTTGGCGTGGTATTTACAGAAAATAAAAATCGTTGTGGTATAAGTTCCCGTGGCCTTGACCATATAGGTGAAGTTTAAGTTAAGTGGATTCTTAACCACTATGGAAATTACTTTCATATTTTGTTGATTTACAATTGTGTGGCTGAGAATAAAAGTGGACTTAGCCGAAACCGCACGTGTTGATAGGTGTGCTTAGCTCATTCCCATCGAGAGATGATGGACCCATGACTTCAAAATACTTTCGACTGTTTCATGATTCACAACGATTCTCCTATAGATATGAAATTCTTATCGTTGATCAGTCATTCACAAATCACACGTATTCAAATGCGCGGTTTCGGCTAAGCTCACTTTTATTCTCAGCTACATGATTGAAAAATGAATAACTTTGAAGTAATTTTTCCACTGATGCAACAATTTCAATGAAAATATAAGGTTTTTTGAAGATTCTACAGTATTTTTAAAGCATATCAATTTCTGGAGGAAACAAATCTGGAAATTAATTTTTCTGAAAAATATTTTCGGGAATTAGTGGGCCTCTTCACGACTGTAAGTTCAACACATCGATATGGTTATTTCTTAAAAGTTACTACTCGTTCAATTCGTGCTCTATACAATTATATTTTTACATGTTCAGCGCTAAACAAATACATTCGTTCCAAAAATTGTATTGTGTTCATTTTATTTATGCACTTGAACCGCACAGTTGCTCGGTTGTTTTGATATTGTGTGCTTCCGAATTCAGTGAAATACACAACGAAATGTGCGATAAATTGAACGTTCAGCGCAAAACATTTCTCCTATCGCTGCTTTTGCTTTAACTTTTTCTTACATACCTCAAAATCCAGCTGTATAATTTTGTTATATTGATAATAATCAACCATTTCAAACACAAATAAACTCAATTCGACAATTGACAATTCGTAGCCATTTTTATCGCATTGATAAATTTTAATACTATCACCAAATTTCAATGTCCATCAAGACTTTTATTAGGAGCTGAAAGTACAAACAATATTTCAATTTATGTTCAGTTGTTGAAAAAAGAACATAATCAGTGTTTGTTCAGAAGCTAAAATATGAATCGAATCACTAGAATACTTCAAGCATCAAGATGGACATATGCGAGGCGCGTATTTAGTGTATCTTCTGAGGATTCTATATTACAATCAACACGAAAATGTTTGATTTATTGTGAGAAAAATGGTTACATTGTAAAATCACCGTATGAATCAATTGAAGTGCCTGAGATGACAATCGATCGTCAAACTTGGATGAATTTATCAAAATGGGAAAATCATATTGCAATTGAGTGCACTTCAACTGGCCGCAAATATACGTATGCAAAATTACGTGATTATTGTGCTGCATTGGCAATTCGATTGCGTAATAATTTGCAACTAAAAATGGATGATGTCATTGCGATTTGTCTGCCAAATGTTGCAGGTGATTAAATTAAGTTCTTTTTAAATCGTTTTATTGACATTTATTTAATTTTCAATTTTTAAACATAATATTTCAATAGAATATCCGATTGTATTTCTTGGATCGATTGAAAGTGGTTTAAAAGTAACAACAATGAATCCAGGCTATTTAACAAATGAAATGGCACATCAACTATCGGACTGTCAAGTCAAAGCGATATTTTGTGAGGTTTCAAATTTCAATAATGTTAAGCAAGCATGTGAATTGGCAAAATTAAATGCTGTTAAAATTATAACATTGAAAACTCAAAGTGATCAGTCGATTCCGGTTGGAGCTATCAATTTTGATGGATTAATTGATACAGCCAACTTAAACTTAAGTGAAGCCTCCAAATTCAACGATAATGTGAACTTGGATGAAACTGTCATCTTACCCTATTCGTCTGGAACCACTGGAATGCCAAAGGGTGTTATGCATTCGCACAAAACATTTATTACCAATGGCATGCAGTTTGGTGGAAAAATGTTCAAAAGTCATTCATTACCAACAACAAACGCCTTCCAAGACGTTTACCCCTGTTTTCTGCCATTCTATCACATTTACGGTCTCTGTCTTATACTGCAAGCCAAATTATCAGTTGGTTGCAAAATTCTAGCGATGCGAAACTATGAGATAAACCATTTTTTAGAGCTACTGCCGAAACATAAAGCAACTGTTCTACCGTTAGTTCCACCTGTTGCAATTCAACTTGGTCATCATTCTGCGGTTAAACCATCACATTTTGAAAGTGTTCGCCTTGTACATTGTGGTGCTTCAAATTTAGGCGAAGAGGATGCAATTCGTTTTTTAAACAAGTTGGTAGTTTATTTATTTCAATTTATAATTGAATTGTTTACACATTTTTTGGAATTGGTCAAATAAATATTGTCATGATTTTCAAATTGTAGAGCCCCAAATGCAACATTTATTCAAGGATATGGAATGACTGAAGGTATGATTGCATGTGCACCACAAGAGATTATTAACTATGGAACTGTTGGCTTTCCAATGCCAAATACCGATATGAAAGTGACTGCTGTTGACGATCTGAGCTTTATAGGACTACCGCCAAATCAAAATGGTGAAATACTTTTACGAGGTTCAAATATTATGAGAGGCTACCACAAAAATATTGAAGCTACCCAGCAAACAATCACGAAAGATGGTTGGCTGCGAACGGGTGATATTGGATACTATGATGAAAATGGTTTGTTCTATGTAGTTGATCGTCTTAAAGAATTAATCAAAGTGAATGCATTGCAAGTTGCTCCCGCAGAATTGGAAAATATTTTAAGAGATCATCCGGATGTATTGGAGGCAGCTGTTGTTGGTGTTTCACATGCAAAATGCGGTGAAGTGCCGAAAGCATTTATCATACGAAAGAACGGATCACAAATCAGCGAAACTGAAATTCAAGATTATATGTCAACAAAAGTTAGTAAACATAAGCAAATCACGGGCGGAATTGTTTTTATTGAAAACATTCCGAAAACAGCGTCCGGAAAAATTCTTCGACGTGAAATTAAGAAATTGTATACATAACCAATTGTTTGTACGATTTTTTTTTAAAGTATATGAACAAACGGCGAAGAAAATCTGTTAAATAGCTTACATGCTGCCAAAATTATATTTTATAATGTGACAATAAACTTGATGGATTCAAAATTGGATTTCAACAATTGGCGAAATTTGATTATTTTTCGTTAAATTTTGGGTTTAGGTGCATAAAGTGAACTTAATCGAAAGAAACATTTTTAAGGTAACATTTTAATTTGAATAATTCATCCGTGGCATATTTCATTTGTGTATTGTTTGTTCAATGTGAAACAGCTCTCACAATTCTATTGCCAGTCATGCCACATAAGAGATGAGGTGTTCAGTTCACTGAGTTTGTTGGCATGTAATGTAAATTCGTATGTTTACGAAAAGGAAACATGTCTGAGTGAGACACGCAACGTGACTTGTGAGACAAGCGGTATAACGCATCCAATTGAATGCTCTCCTAAATCGCGTGAACGCGCAATGCTGAATGCAAAATCCAAAACTAACAATCTAACAAACTTGAAATTCAAATGTAATATATACAATAATTTTGCTGTGGTAGTTTCCACCAGTGTACATTGGGCCTATTTCTATAGTTTGAACTATATATAGTTCCTATGAAATAGGCGCTATTGAACACACGGACTGTGTATTGTGCACATCGCTCGTTGTGTGCGTGTGAATGTGTTTGTGTGTTTGCCTGACTCACCGTGCCGTTTGTCTCGCACACAACGAGCGCAATAAACGCTGTGACGAGCGCTGTGCACAATACATAGTCCGTGTATTCAATAGTGCCTATTTTATAGGAACTATCTATAGCTCGAACTATAGGAATAGGCATACTGTAGTCACTGGTTTCCACATAATTTTCAAGTTGTGTTTGCACTCAAGAATATTTTGTTATGTTTGTGTTTCCATATTTACATTCGACCTGAGGTTTCATTCACATCAACAATTTATATTAAGTTATTAGTGATAAACAAACGAATCCACATATGTGATAAGAGCTACACTTTAAATGCCGATAAGAGCGAAAAATTACCTAATCGCTTTCATTTTGTCTGATTAGTTATATACAGTTCTTTAGTTGACTTGACATTGTAGTAGCTATTTGGATAGATGAAAACAGTCTAGTTTTACAGAAACAGGAAAAATATTTTTTTTTTTTTAAAAGCCTCAAATCAAATTCACTTCAAAAATGTTAAGCAAAGTGATTTTAAAACCATTCAACATGAAAAGTAGCATGAAACTATTATTGAGAAAGTTCTCATCGACAAGTGAATTGTCACACAGCGAATTAGGTAAAAAAAGTTTGGTGTTCAATGAAAAAGATGGATATGTTATGACATCCCCATACGGACCAGTTTCAATACCTGATATGACCATCGATCAATATGTTTGGAAAAATATGCCGAAGTGGCAAAATCATATCGCTATTGAATGTGGAACTACTGGACGCAAGTATACCTATGCCAAACTTCGGGATCACTGTGCTGCTTTGGCTATTCGACTTCGAACCAATTTGAAACTGCAAAAAGGTGACATTGTTAGCATTTGTCTTCCAAATGTACCAGGTATGTTAAACTCATTTTGCCCGGAAGTTTTTATTTTTTTTTTCTGGTGCTTCTAGAAAAAAAATTCTACCACTTAAGTGGTATAGATATACTAAAAAACCATATCATCAACGGTATTGAGTACTTTTAATGATAAAAGAATGTTTTAGAAGTGAACGTAAACATCTTGCTATAATAATAAACCATGACTAAAATGTTGAAGCGCTTTCAAAGGTTCGACGGGTAAAACAGGAACATTTTTTTCCGAAGTCTTGCTTTCGTATTACAATTCCGTTAAACAAATATGGAAATTACACTTGATTTAAAGCAACCTAAGCATGGGCTATGACTTTGATTATTCGGAACTAACTAAAACCTACTTTAAAAATATTCATTCCAAAGTCGTTGGATTTTGATTGCTTGCGATTCATGAATATTTAGGTTAATGATGAAGAAAACAATGATGTTTGCGTTTTTTTTCTTTTGAACAACATACACAAATTTAATCGAAACAATTTCAATAGATTATTTTCAAATGCAAATTGTATATACATGTACAGAATAAACCTTCATTAACATTTGAATATTTGATTTTTTCGTACAACAGAATATGTTATAGCATTTTTGGGATCCATTGAAAGTGGTTTAGTGGTAACAACTGTCAATCCTTCGTACACGAGCGAAGAAATATCACGTCAATTGATAAGCTGCCATCCAAAAGCGATATTTTGTCTAGTTGATAACATTGATGTGGTGAAAAAAGCTTGTTTACTAGCTCAACAGTCTGACACAAAGGTGATAACCATACAATCGAACGCAAATGGTTCAAACCACAACGACACAATCTCCTTCACGGAGTTGATGAATACAGCGGGTAAATAAATTGATTTCAGCTTTTCATGTTACACAACGGTAATAGCGAGGGACTTATTTTATGATACATTTTTAAGGCTTAAACCTATCTGAATCATCGGAACTCAATAAAAACGTCAAATATGATGACCTTACGGTGCTTCCGTATTCATCGGGAACAACTGGAATGCCAAAAGGTGTAATGTTAACCCATCGAAATTTGGTTTCGAATTGTCAATCAATTGATGCACCCTTGCCAAATGAACGCCTCATTTTGCCAACAACCCAAGATTATCAAGATGTACTCCCCTGTTTTCTGCCACTCTATCACATTTATGGACTAATGGTGCTGCTGATACCAAAATTAGCGTTGGGCGCTAAAATTGTTTCGATACCAAAATATGAGATAAATGAATTTCTACGGATAACAAAAGAACAAAAGGCAACATTCTTGCACTTAGTTCCACCCGTAATAATTCAGTTGAATAACTATGAAGGAACTAAACCAGAACATTTTAAACATGTTCGTAAAGTAATGTGTACAGCATCCAGTTTGGCCGAATCTGATGGCGAGCGATTTAAAAAAATGTATGAAAATTCATTGCAAATCCCGACACAAATATTACAACTCTCTTTTAATTTACTTCTTTTTTCCGAATTTCAGTGTCAACAACGCTACACTTTTCCAAGGTTATGGTTTAACCGAAACATCGCCAATTTGTACATTAACACCGCAAGGTGTAAAAAACTATGCGACAATCGGTTGGCCAGCTCCAAATGTTGAATTGAAAATTGCAAATTTAAATGATTCAACGTTTAAAGGACTACCGCCGAATGAAAGTGGTGAGATTTTTATCCGTGGACCAAACATTATGAAAGGCTACTATAACAATCCAGATGGCACAAAGAGCATGATCATCGAAGATAAATGGTTGAGATCTGGTGATATAGGTCATATCGATGAAAATGGCCTATTCTATATCAGCGATCGCATAAAAGAATTGATTAAAGTGAATGCAAATCAAGTGGCTCCGGCTGAGCTAGAAGGCATTTTACGCGAGCATCCAGACGTATTAGACGCTGTTGTCATCGGTGTTCCACATCCAAAATGTGGTGAAGTGCCAAAAGCATTTGTGATACGACGAACCAATTCTCAGGCGACTGAGGAAGATATTCAACAATTTGTTGCGAAGCAAGTTATTAAATTTAAACATTTAACTGGTGGCGTTCAATTCGTTGACCACATACCAAAAACAGCAACGGGAAAAATTTTACGTCGTGAGATGCGAAAGATTTGAAATGAAACTGTCACAAATTTATGGCTATATGTTGAGTATTTTCCGAAATCTAAGCATTTACATCGACATTCAGAGTGCGGTTGACAACTTGTAGGAAAACTTAATCTAAATTGTACAACACACACACACACACACACAAAAATCGAATGTGAAAAAATATTTTTAGAAAAGTTTGTTTTTTTTTTTATTTTTCGAAAAACCACACGAATGTGCTCCCGTAAACAGGTTTTCCACTACAAATTCGATATTATATGTTGAACGCTACAACTTTTAACTGTGGGAGGGCAGGCCACGAATTGTTTATTTATAATAAAGTCGTCGTTTTTGTTTTTAGAATAATTTGAAATGTCATTTCAATGTTCACGTTCATGCCTTGACTGGTCGCAACGCATGTTTTCTTTTTTTTTGTTCATGCCATTCAGTTGTTATTTATTACAATAAAGATTCAATACTATATTATAAAATTACATATTTAATAAACCATTCAGTGAACGAAAAACGCTTATTTCAATGTTCTGATTCAGAATCTGAATTTCAGATGTGTATTAATACTAAAACTGTTTGCGTACGAATTTATGTGTGCAAAAGTGAATGAACAAAAAGACGGCTAGACGACTGTAATCTACTGTGCGTGTGCAAACACAGTACAATTCTCAACGATAAACACATAATTCAAAATGGCCTTATCACTCTACTCACAGTCAGAGTAATCAATGTGTTCAATCTTTTCTCTTGATTTGAACAGAAACATTTATCTCCATTGAGAGTGAGAGACGATTGTGTACCAGTAATGGTTTTTTTTTTGTATTGTGCGGACTATCAGTGTAGACGGTTTTGTAGAGAGCGCAGTGCACAAATTCCTTTAGACATATAAACAAGTAAACATAAAATCCAAATTTTGGTTTTTGTTTTGTAAATTCAAAATGTATCACAGTGTAGTATTAAAATCTAGTGTAAAAACTAGTGCAAAATTTTTATTCAAGCGATTTTTATCCACTAAAAAACCGTCATTGAGTGAATTAGGTAAAAAGTGTATAGTTTTTAATGAAAATGATGGATACGTAATGAAATCACCATATGAAACAATTTCAATTCCTGAAATGACTGTCGATCAATATGTTTGGAAAAATATGCCAAAGTGGCAAAATCATATTGCTGTAGCTTGTGGTGTAACCGGTCGCAAATTCACCTATGCTAAACTGCGTGATCATTGTGCTGCGTTGGCAATTCGATTGAGAACAAATTTAAAGTTAGAAAAAAATGATATTGTCGGAATTTGCCTTCCAAATGTTCCAGGTAAAGAGAAATTGGAGTGTTTTTTTTTTGTTTTCAAATAAAATGGTTTCTTAAATGCACGTACATTTCAATACTAGAATACATTATTGCGTTGCTGGGCTCAATTGAAGCTGCATTAGCTGTAACAACGGTCAATCCATGGTATACAAGTGAAGAAATATCACGTCAATTGATTAGCAGCCGACCAAAAGTAATATTTTGCTTGATTGATAACTTTGATGTGGTGAAAAAGGCATGCGAATTTGCTCATCAGCCAGATATTAAGGTGGTAGCAATCAAAAATGGATTAAGCCAGACATTTCGAAGTGATATGATCAATTTCACCGAGCTTGTTAACCCAAAAGGTAAAAAGAACACACAAATTTACTTACTTGACAAGCTCATTTATATCTCGTTTAGTGTTGTCTCAATACAAATACAAATACAATTACAAATTTATTTTTAAATTGACAAATATAACCGTTGCATGTTCAATTATAAATACAGATTTTATAAATATAGTTGAAATGCCATAGTATTTGTGAAACTAACTGCACACAATTCCAGTTTGGCGACCTTGAGAAAGAAAGGCGTGTACGACGTCAAGCAGCCATATTAACATCATAAATGATTATAATGAGAATAATAACCTTTTTAATGTTGCCAGCAAAGTGGTTTCATATACTTTCACGTTGCGATTTCACCATTTAAAAAATCTCTTGATTCAAACTCTTTTTTTTGAATAAGTGAGTGATTTTGTAAGAAAAACCAATTAATTTGAACGATTTTTGTAAATTTGTCTCCTTCTAGGCCTCAATTTGTCTGAATCTTCGAAATTCCACAAAAGCACAAGCTATGATGATCTGGTTGTCTTACCCTATTCATCTGGCACCACTGGGTTGCCGAAAGGTGTTATGCTATCACATAGCAATCTGACATCAAATTGTGAATCATTAGACGTGAATGTACCGTATGATCGTTTAGTATTGCCAACCACAGCCGACTATCAAGATGTGCTCCCATGTTTTTTGCCATTCTTTCATGCATATGGTCTGATTGTGTTGTTGCTACCGAAATTAGCACGGGGCACAAAAATTGTGACAATTCCAAAATATGAAATCAACGAATTTCTTCGCATCACAAAAGATCATAAGTCAACATTCTTACATTTGGTGCCGCCGGTTGTGATTCAGGTTGGTAATAACCCGGGTGCAAAGCCAGAACATTTTAAACATGTACGTCTAGTGATGAGTGCTGCTTCAAATCTTGCCCAAGCAGATGCTGAACGATTCAACAAAATGTATGTTTTTGCGAGAAAAAATAAACGGAAAAAAATAATTGATTAATTGATACAATATTCTTTCAGTGCTCCGAATGCAACATTTTTCCAAGGCTATGGTTTAACAGAAACTTCACCAATCGCCACTTTAACACCCCTGGGACTTCAAAATAACTTTGCGACAATTGGATGGCCCATTTCAAATGTTGAAATGAAAATTGCAGACATAAATGATTTAAGTGCTAAGGGTTTAGCGCCAAATGAAACCGGTGAATTATGGGTCCGTGGTCCGAATGTTATGAAAGGTTATTTCAAAAATGCAGATGCCACAACGGCAATGATCACTGAAGATAAATGGCTGCGAACCGGAGACATTGGTCATTTCGACGAAACTGGTCTATTTTATATTAGCGATCGTTTGAAAGAATTGATTAAAGTGAATGCAAATCAAGTGGCTCCAGCTGAGCTAGAAGGCATTTTACGCGAGCATCCAGACGTATTAGACGCTGTCGTGATCGGTGTTCCACATCCAACATGTGGTGAAGTGCCAAAAGCATTCATTGTTCGACGAAGTGATTCAAATGTCACCGAAGAAAATATACAACAATTTGTTGCGAAGCAAGTGATCAAATACAAACAGTTAACTGGTGGCGTTCAATTTGTACAAGAAATTCCAAAAACCACAACTGGCAAAATTCTACGCAAAGAAATTCGAAAAAAATTTAGTTAAAACTCACATTAAAGTCAAAGTTTTTATTTCATGTGTTTCTTCCACTAAAATTTGTTATTCGGAATTTTATACTAAAAACAACATTTTTTTTTTTAAAAAAAATTTTAACAAAGAAAAGAAAACAACAAGTATTTAACACCTCAATAATTGTTTCATTTCATTCATATAGAAAAGCAAGAGAAAAAAAAATGTAACGATGTGAATTCAAATTCGATTGATTTTACTCCGTTAAGTAAACATGGCTGCTTGGCGCCGTTTCAAATGTTTGTTGTTTGACTAAGTCACGGAAAATGCTGGTTCGATTGCTCATAAGCTCGTCGTATGATCCTTGTTCTAGAATTTTTGAATCACCAACCACAATAATTTGTTGTGCGTTACGAATTGTACTCAGGCGATGTGCTATCGTCAATACGGTTCGATGTTGGGAAAATGTTTGCAATGATTCCTGGATTGCTGCTTCTGACATACTGTCCAATGCTGTAGAAAGTATTCAATAAAATGAAAAAAGCTGCGAAAAATTCATTGATAAACTCAAGCAAGGGGGGACTTACCTGAAGTGGCTTCGTCCAAAATTAGTATTTTTGGATTCTGAAATGAATGATATCATTTGAGTGATGAGTGTAAAGGCAATCGAAGCACATTGTAATTGCGAGTTGCTTACCCTAATTAAGGCTCTAGCTATGGCGACTCTCTGCCGTTGCCCCCCTGATAATGTTAATCCCCGTTGGCCAATCACCGTTTCATAGCCATCCGGCAGCGTTTTTACAAAATCATCTACATAACTCTGTCGAACAATTTGATCGAATAGTTGATTGGCTGAATTCACATCATCGTCTGAATTTAAACCGTACAATATATTGTCACGAATTGTACCACTAAATAACACTGGCTCTTGACTAACAGCCGCTATATGCCTGCGTAGCCATTTTAAATTCAATTCTTTAATGTCAACACCATCCAAATAAACACCACCCGATTGAGGTTCATAGAATCGCATTAAAAGTGATGCAATCGTTGATTTTCCACTTCCACTTCGTCCAACAATCGCTGTCACCGTATTTGATTCAATATTTAGGTTGACATTTTTCAAAATTTGTACATTCGATCGGGATGGAAAGGAAAAGCAGACATCTCTTAGTTGAATAAAACCTAAAATGGGACATCATTGTCGTAAATTTAGAATGGATAAGAAGATATTTTGGGCAATTTAAAAAAAAACACACATTTGTGAGATTACCTTTCATTGGCTCCGTTGGTATGCGACCTGAATCAACAGGTATTGAAAGTGGCCGATCGAATATTTCCCATAATCGTTCAGCAGCTCCAACTCCCTTATTCAATTCCGTATAAAATTTTGTGAGTCCAGTCATTGCCATCCCAGTGTAACCGGCATAAAATACAAATGATGTTAAATCACCGATTGTTATTGCATTTGATGCAACCAATGAACCGCCATAATAAAGCACCGATATAATTATTACATTTCCAGATAAACCAGCTATACCATAAAATGCAGCACGTGCATAAATATCTTTGTAACCTAAATCTAATGCATTCACCAATTCTTTTGTGAATAAATGATTTTCTTTTTCTTCTTTGCAAAACATTTTCACCGTTTTTACATTATTTAAACGCTCTTCACCGATTCGCATCACTTCAGCCAATTTATCGAGCAGCAATTTGGTGATATTTTTTACATATGTACCAAATAAAATGGCTAAACCGCCAATAAATGGAACAACACAGACAGCAACTAGGGAGAGTTGAGGTGATGTGTAAACCATCATTGATGTTCCAGCTCCAATTGTTATGATGGATCGTAAACCGTCTGATAGATTTTGACTCAATGAATTTCCAACAAGAGTCGTATCATTTGACAGCCGATTTATAAGTTCACCGGTTCCTTTTGTGTCATACCAGCCGGGCTCCTGGTTTAACATTGTACGATATAAACGTGATCGAAGATCTTTTACGATTCGGAGAGCTTTAAGGTAAACAACAACAACAAAAAAAAATGACACATGAATAAATATTTTGAAACAATCGGTTCACGCTACGTTCATGCGATCGGTCTACTCACTTGCACTGTTCATTAGATAAATTCGACCAAAATTCGCTAGCCCACCAGCGACAAAAATTCCAAACAGCAGAAGACAAAAAGCGTGTAATTTCTCTTTGGGAAAATTATCGGTAACAATCATATCCATAAGTTTGCCAATGGCACGTGGAACACCTAAGGTCACAACCGATGATACAACTAAGCAACCGATTGCCGCTATTAAATACCATTTTTCATTTTTGGCCAACGAAAATAGACGTCGAATCTCTTTTCGTGATTCTTGATGCTGTTTTCGCAATGATGACCAACTGCGATCATTCTTTTTTGCTGGTTTTGTACAATAGCCTCGTCGGAAAAGCAATCCATTTAACTTTGTTAAATTGATACATCTAGAATTTAACTGGGTTTCAATGCGTGCGGTTAAATTAACACATTGATAACGTCTAGTTGAATTGAATATTGGTGATTGAGGTTTTAATAGAGAATGCCTTGTCATTAGCTTATCAAATTCTCTGTAATATCGGAAGCCTAGCAACCGATTTGTACAATTTTTTATTATTAGGTATTTTTGTAGCATGTTTGTTTTTTTTTTGTTGGTTGGCTCCAGGCAATCGCAAATTTTATTGGCGAGGTGATGAGAAATACGGTAATGTTAACACAATTTTTTTTCTTTTCTAAATTCTATTTTGTATAAATTGATCACAACAAGATTTGCAAATTAAGCATGATTACACGATTAAATTAAGTTCCGAATTGAAGCGCATTTTCAATGAATTTTTTTACTCGATATTTTGATCGCAATTCATGACACTAAAATGTGACTTTTGTTGGAACTGTCGTCGAATGTGAATTAGCTAACAAAACAGACTATCGAAGTACGAGAGAAAGAGAGGGAGTATATTATTTGACAACAAACCTGAAGTTGGCTACAAATGAAACTACATAGCAAACTGCTACCAACAGCGATTTGCGCGTTGCTTGGCAATCAAAGTACAATTTATCTTTGTTTCTTTTTTCTAATTGTTTGTTTTTAACAATCCTAATTGGTCATAAAAGTATTCGATTCATATTTCTTTAAATTTAAATGAGGGGCATAAGAATGAATAACACCGTTGACACTTGCCCACTCTCACACACCATTCAATTTCTCTCTCTCTATCTTTTCTGACTCTCTTTTCGTACTGTCATTTAAAACGTCACTTAGTTTACGTTCAACATCAAACACAGAAACTTGGTTAGAAAATTTGTTGGTTGATAAAAAATAAAAACATTTCCAAAAAATACAAACAAATCAATCACAAAACTGCCATTCGTTTAGATGCGGATGCATTTTATGCAACGTGATTGGAAAATTGTGAGCGAATAAGTTTCAATGCCTTCATTAAATAACGAAAACGAGAGTGACGGTGACGGTGAAATGTCGGAAAATGAATCACAACACTCGAATTCAAGCCGCGATGCAAAGGCAGAGTCAAGTGAGGCGGATGAGCCTGATTCCGATTCATCGGAACTCGATGAGAATGAATGTGAACGTCGTACAGCCAGTTTTATCAAGCATATGGGTGAGAATCGTAGTGAAACATTTATCATTTCCGTTGTATTCAATTGTTGGCATTTTTGGCCATTTGGCGCTTTCTGTTACGATTTACAGGCGATTTAGAGCATCAATTTACAATTTTACGTGAGCAATTGTATCAAGAGCGTATCAAACAGAATGAATTGCATTTAAGTGATGTGCGTAATGGGCGATCTCAGGAATATTTGGAGCCATTAAAGCAGCTAACCGATGTCATGCAAAATCGTATCGAAGTGGCTGGTGTTCTAAAACGCTTTCGGCTGGAAAATATCAATCATAAATTTTTAGCTGAAGAGCAAGCCGCACGTCAACATTTTGATGTAAATATACAACATTTCAATGTTTATGCATTTTGATTTTCGTGATATTTGATTTGTGAATTTCATTGTATATTATGCAGAGTGAAAAAGAATTGGCAAAAGATGTAATTTATGAAGAGTTGATGGAAAAAATTCGACGCCTTGAGGAAGATCGTCATAATGTTGATATTTCATGGGCTGATTGGAATACAAGTACAAGGACAAGCAAAGTTCGAGGTCCGGGACGAAAGAAACCCGTCACAGTTACCGGCCCATATATCGTGTACATGTTATCCGATGAACAAATTCTCGATGATTGGCGTCTCATACGAAAAGGCATGAAAAAATCCTCACCATCCGCATCATCTTGAAAACCGCAAGACTCAACCGTTTTTATTAAGAAACAACCGAACTTTAAGCCATTTTTTAATATACAATTTAAGAGAAGTCCTTTCGAATTTTGCGTTTCTGATTGTTTTTTTTTGTCACTTCTCATTTTTTGAACTGAAATTCACTTTAGATGTTTAAGTGATATATGTGAAAATGATAAAAAGAAGTGTGTATCGAATTTTGACACGTCGAATGTTGTGAATGAAATTTTGTGACGATTTTTTTTTTCTGTTTACTATTTTTGGTCCGGGTTCGATTTTGTTGTTGGGGAAATCCATTAAAAACACCTCATAACCAATTTCATGGAAATATTATGTAATGAAATCAGCTCAACCATTTTCATTTGTAAATAAAATCCAAACAAATGTTTTCATTCATCAAATTCAAATGAAAATTGCTATCGATGTTATAGTATTTTGAAATTGATGAAAACAGTTCGATAAAATAAAGCAATGAAACGAATGTATATTTGGGAAATGATTTATTTTATTTCTAGTGTTTTTTTTTAAATGAATGGTAACAATAAACAATGACTAAAAACCTTTTTTAACCAGAAAATCTTTAATTAGATTCACATAGTCACCATGTACGTAGATTACTTGCGTAAATTCATTGACTCTAGATCGTTCCTTTTTCTTCATAAAATATTCAATATGATCCATTATATCCTTGTGCAGTGCCCAAATATCACCTCTAACGTGCCGAATAACCGTTTCTTTTCTCGTGCCACGATGACCAGTCAACATATGAACAGGTACCATGTAGTTGCGGTTTCGCGGAACAAAGTATGGATATTTGAAGGCTGCTTTGCTCTGTGGTACCCAACCCGATGGATAGTCCGGTTTTGGTGTTGGTTTTGGCACGGTCAGTGGTGGTAAAATGGCTTCCACATATTTCCATTCGACGGGATCTTTTACCATTTTTATATTTGGCTGAGCATTTAAATCAACCTCATCAGTTGGCATCCATTTGGAACTTGGAAATGATGAACAAACACGCAAAGCCTGCAATTGAAAAGAAATTAGATTTATTATTTTGTATTGTTCGCTGTGTACTGAAACTGTCTAAAATTTCTACAAATTGTTTTGTTTTACTTTCCAGTCAAAATCGATTAGAAATAAAATGAAAATGTTTGCGTGAAACAAAACAAAAATTGCGCGAAAACATAGGACATAACCCAAAACAAGAATTGACATTCGATCAAATCAAAACATTGATATCTCAATTTATGACGAGCTTCTCCTGTGACAAACTTCTCTTGGTAGTCATTGATAAAAAAAAAAATTAAATCAAACTGATTTTTTTATCAATATTCCAAATTCTGTGAAATTTCCACTTACCGCTGAATCAAATCGTGTGCATGGTAAAAGTTGTGCTGTTGAATTTCCAAATGTTTTCTTGAAAATCGCAGAAAACGTGCGATTTCGTACGAGAAACGCCATGTTTTTACAACTACTGCTGTCAATGTCGCTAGCTCACCGTATACACTGGTTTATGGTTGTACGGTATTGGTGCGCATATTGGAGAAAATAGACACATCGAGAGAGAATAGTATGAGCGTATACGATTCATGCTACCATTCAATTTGACATTTCACTGTGTATCTCTGTGGCGTTCACAATCATTTACCCAATTTTTTTTTATTGTGTGAGTTAGTCTAATGATAGACTACACCGCATTCAATTCAATGGTAGCCGGTATATATGACATTCAAAAACGGATCCAGTTAAAACTCAGCGTAATTAAATTGCAATTAGTTGTAATGTTTGCATAATAACTTGATCGGAATTCAATTTTCCTGCTGTGACATTTTGAATGTCATCGGTTCTAGTCGATGCATTTTCTTTCACAATGAAGAAATTTTTATAATTTTTCCATACAAAGGAAGTAGAAGGCTTTGATGAGATGGGTTGAATCTAGATGAAAATTCCAATTGAAACCAATCATCATACTCATTAACCAAAGTCAAAAAAAAAAAATCAGGATAAACAATTTGCTAAAAAAGCATAATTAACACACAAAAAGTCGCTCATCGAATGCAGCGCTACCGTTTTCGCATCAATTCAATGGATGAATAAAGCGCGCTGATCTGGTTGCTGTCAAGATTTGATGGTGTTGGTGTGGTTGTATGAGCCTATTAGTGTGTGTGTGTGAATGTGTATTAGTTCTCATTAACAAAAGCCTACCCGACCGAATCGCAGGAAAGAATTATCGTAGCTCATCCACCATCGTAGCATCGCCGTAGTGAGAGAGTCAAACATTTACAATTGGTGTAATGATGTTGCTATGAAAATTGAACCACGAAGCGGAATTGAGAGAGAGTTAGAGAGCACGAGAAGAACGTGAGAGCGAAACCGGAGAGTGAGAGAGAATTTTACGCGGCACCTAAATACAAATGAGAGTAAAGTCTTTTGAAACACGCACGCAATATGAGCGATCGTCTTGTTTATTTGTGATGCTGTTGTGTTTTTAATAGGGAACGCAAAACTTCGTTCTGCTTCTGATGATTCCTTCATTTTCATTCTCTTGCTCTCTCTCTCTCTCGCTTTGTCTGTCTATCTCTCTCACGCTCGTTTTCTCCATCTCAAAATTGGTTCGCTCTCTTTTTCGGTTGTACCATGCACGCACACATGCACACCGGTCACAATCGCATGTACGGCACAATATATTTGTGATTGTATGGAATAATAACAGCAGCTACGAGCGCATATTATCAACCATTTTATATTTTATTTAGAAAAATGTTCACTTTTTTTTCTGCTTGATGACAACGGCTACGGCGGCAAAAAAACATAGTTTTTCTTTTTTTTAGTTTATGTGCATTATTTTGATTTTCCGCTTAATTTTTCCAAATATATTTTTTTTTACAAATCATTGAATTATCAATTTTGTGAAGAAAATTCTTTTGGTTTGAATTGAGCAAACAAATTTGTGTGTTGTGTGTTGTGGTACGAAAGAACCAACAACTCGATTCCAGCCAAATAGAATCAAAACGAAATATATACAGAGCGTACGTGCGACAAAAGGCATAGATTGGAAAAACAGCAAAAATAAACTTGTTTGCATAATTGAAATTTGGTTTTTTTTGTAGTATTTAAAACAATTTTCATGTGTAAATTGGATATTTTCTTTTCATTTGCATAGTGTTTGATGGATGATGCATTTATTGTTATAAATAAAACTGATTACAAAACAAGCGATTTGATTGCATTTCTGCTGTAAGTTAAAAGACAAGAGAAAATTTGTGTGAAGTTTTAGTGTTTTTGCGTGCAAACGTAGCGCACTGGATTTTATGTTGACGTTGGTTTTGTGTGTTGCTCTTGGTGTAAAATGAGAAAGACATGAACTAAATTGACGTTTCACTCGTATGTTTTTCGAGACACATTTGTTTTTTCTACTCTAATTTGATGCGGCCTGGTTAATTACCAAATTTTAAGGGTTCGAATGGGTCAAGTGGTGTTTTGTTAAAGGATATTCTTGTTTTTTTTTCTATCAAACGCGAAACATATAAATTAACATTCCTTGATTAATATTGAAATTTGATGTGTGAGTCGAGAAAACAAGCTCGTGGAAAGAAAAGTGATCGGTTTGCTGTTTAGCTTAGTGAATTGTGTGTATGTGCTTTTTACGGTGAATGTTCGAATAGCCCAAGCACTTTTTGACGTGTCGAGCGTGCCACTGCTCTTTCGGTAAGAGATATTGTTTTTGTTGTTGTTGGTTTTTTTTTCTTTCTTTGTTGCAGTCCATATTTTATTCTTTTGCAACTTTCATTCCCAATTGTGACTTTGTGAACAATTTTATTTTGGGTTTTCATGTAAATTCATTTTAAGGTCATGAAAAATTCTGTTTTTTTTTAAACAATAATAAGGAGCAATTCAAGTGAATAAGAAAAAGAATTGACTAGAGAATTGAACTCAATTTATTATATTTTACCCAAAGCGACTCAAGGGTGAGATGAATTTTTCATACATTTTAAGATTTAAATGATTTTTAGATTTGTTTTTTTGATCAAGTTATCATAACTCAATTAAATTACATGTTAAATAAAACATCTAGAATATGTGATAAATTGGAATGGAGAACATTGTCTCATGGGATTGGAATTTGTGAAAGGCTTTAAATGTAGATGTTGTGTGTTGTTTTTATGTCATCAATAAAAGTTGACTTGTTGTTTGACATAATTCATTAACCTAATTCAAATGAAGCAATTTGATTGCTGTGAAAGTCCAATATGTGGTTTACATGCAAATTCATTGCTCCAAGGACATTATTTATGCATGTGAAATAAGGATGGGAGATCAGTAGTCAAAGTTAACAATGTCAATTAGATTCAATCATAGCTCCATTGCTCCATGATATGTGAGTTGTGAAAATGTAAATTTTCAATGTACTACACATAGAATATCCAAGACTTTGGCATAATTAGCTCTCAACCAATAGAAGGCAGATATTTTGATCCTGATTTACATAGAAATGCGAAGCTACACGAACCTTTTCAATTGTCATAAGCTATTTTCAATGGCAAGTTATCATTGAAGTAAATGCACTTGAAAATATTTTTTTCAATTCAATTGGATAAGTTTACACATAAAGACACCAAACAAACGTTCTGTACAAGGAACGCATTAATATGGAGGACATTGTCGCTGTACGACTAATGTGTACATTGTATGCACCATCGCATGTTGACTATCACAACAGAAAATATGGTTGGGCAATGGAGTGCGTGTGTGATGTATACACACGGAACGGATACTGTTGCTTCTGTTGTCTCGGTCGTACACTGATATCGACAATGCGTTCCCGTTGGTGTGGACGCAAACATTTTCGTATGTGCATTTTTATATGTGTATTATTTTTAAATGAGAGAAATCATTGTGCGTGTGTGTGAGGTCCTACTAAAATGTGTGCAGATCGTATATTCACAGTATGATCCTTGCGTTCGCCTTACATGTGTTTGTGTGTGGATTCATGCATTCTTATTTCATCAATAATTTTCCTTTTTGAGCCAATTTTTATGCTGCTGTGGAAATTGGATCTCAACTCAATGTGCAACTGCAGTAATAATTGCACCATTTAAAAACACATTTTCGAAATTCAGTATGCACAAACATTGAACGCATTACACCAGATGAGCCGAGAGTTGATGTGAACGCAATGCTTCGCATCAACTGCAGATGTCTTTTTTTTTGGCCTCCTTGCTGTTTATATAAAATGAATGAACGTACACAGGATTAGATTGTTGTTTTTGTTGTTGCTACCAGTTTGTGCGTTTATTTAGCGACTCTTTCAAAGGTTTTCAGTGCGAATCGATTGAAACAGGATACTCAATCATATGCACATCTAGAGTTGATTAACTACGGTTTCAATCGACCTTGGTACAATTTTTGTTTCTCTCAACATAACAAATCTCCATATTTTGTACATTCGATTCGATTTGTAAACAAATTGTAGCATTTTGTCAATTCTTAGTTTATTTTTCGTGATATTTAATTTGTTATGTATGTTGTTGAATGCCATTTGGGATTTCTTCTTTTACAGTGTAATTTGGGTGATTTTCCTTCAAATTGACAACAGTTTTGGACCATTCCTCATATTCATATGTAAGTACTCAAATCTATACATATTTCAACAGGTAGAAATCACAAATACAAGTCACACTTTTTTGTTGTTGTCGTATTTAATGAGATTTGTTGGTCAGCATATCTATTTTAAACGAACTAATATTCTATAGGTTAACGAAATAATGAAACTTTAGTTTTAAAACGAATGAAACAATTATACGATCTACAGATTCGCTCGAAGAGCAAATAAGTGAAAATTAAAATTTAAAGACAAAACGCATCCAAACAGTAGTTTGGGTTTTTGACGCGTTGGGTCATTAGGAAAACACTGCACTATCTTAAAATGATAATGGTTTGTTTTTTGATGTCTTCAAAGATGCACCACTGGGAGAACTATCGTTCTCCGTGATAAATTATCACTGATAATTAAAAATTCGTTGATTTTCTTACAAATCATACACTTTTACGGAGTCACACTTATTGTAAATTTCGGTATCAATGCAACCATCCTCAGTGAGTTACAGATCAAACTTATCACTGTATCACAGGACTGAGGTTTGCTTTTGAAATGTGCAATAAGTGTGACCTAATAAAAGTGTATTATTCGTAAAAACTCGACGAGTTTTAAATTAAAAGATGAATAATATTTATTAAAATTTATTACATTATTTTCAAAACATGCAATTACTATTCAATTAGTAATTAAACATGTAATTTAATCCTTTTCCCCATAATTAAGGAAGGAATATAGAATTTTAAATTGGATATATTTAAATATCGGAAAACCATAGAACAACACACCAAACGTGGTATATGCAGATAAAGTGCAAGAGCTTCTCATTTAAAATAGGATTTTAACTTTGATACAATGAGTGTACAAAGAGATAGGCGACACTTTTAAAGTGCCTGTTTAATCACGGATAAATCACATATCAAATGAAAATTACCCAATTAAAGCTCTTTGAGTTCGAAATACATGGTTTCATTTTCAAATTATAATAAATTCTAAATATTCTGTTGATTGGAAAAGAGACCAACTTTATTTGGTTTTTCTATTTTTTAAGAAAGGATTAACTGTGTCCTGTCCAATAGGACAAATCACTTTTCCAGCATTACCCTTGTGAAAATAAAACGATTGAACAGACAGTCGTTTGGCAAACGGCTAAATTGGGACAAAAAACGACTGGCAATCGATTGGAAATCGATTAAAAACGACTGACAATCGATTGAAAACGATTGGAAATCGATTGGCAATCGACTGAAACCGTCTGAAGTACATAAAAATCGGTTTCAGACGTCTATTGTCCCAAATTAATCGACTATAGTCGTCTAACAGTCGACTGGCTGGCAATCGCTTTTTTTCACAAGGGTAGTTATTTAATTAGATTTATAGAAGATTATAATCAATCAAAACCAAGATCAACACAGATCGCGAAAATGATTGATTTGAGTTCTACAGATATAATTTTCTTTTAGCTTAAAAAAATGAAATTTTTTGATTTCAATTTAAATACAGCTCAGATATTTTCAATTTCCATCCTTTAATTGCTAAAATTTTTGCATTTACTTGACATTTTTGGATTCATTTTGAAGTTCATAAAATCTTCAACTGTTTTTTTCGTATTTCCTCGTATTCGATTATATGGAAAAAGTTCTGCTGAAACAGAAGTTTATTCCCAGGATCTTATTCCCATCACAAATGTATGTCAAGTGCTAATTCTTCGAGCATTTTTGTGCATCCTTTTTTCACTCAACGCATATTTTCATATTAAAATTGATAATAAACATTTGTTTGTTATTTAAAAATAATCGTCTTGATTTGTGACACATTTCTGAACACATTGATATGATGATGTAAATAAATTTACTAAATATAACACACATCTCTTTTTATCCCGAGGAGCAACAAAAACACGTTTGTTTTTTTTTTGCTGAATATTGTTTCAATTGCTAATTTACAAAATCCTCGCAAAATTGACAAATGAATTTTTTCCAATGTATTGAATTCAAACATCAGCAAATACGACACAGAATTGAGAGAATAAATAGCAAATCAGCATGAATTGAATGTAAAATGAGTGAGCAAATATGGTGTTAGCCAATGAAAGAGTTAGTAATTATGTGAATGGCGATAGTAGCGTCAATGTTGATGTGTGGCGAAAAATGTGAAGCAACGACAATAGCGACAACAATCAACTGAGGCGAAAACGAAACGTAAGCGAAAAGCGAAGAAGAATCTCTCATCTTTAGCCAACATTTTATTTCCGTTTTGTGTTTGATTCGCTGATCGTGTTTTTTTTTATTCTGTATGTGTTGAGTTTCATGCTGCTCTTTCTTTTTCTCCACTCTCAGCCATGACAGTCATGAATGTGAGACGCATATAGGTCCCGCATTTTCTGCACACATCACATACGCACGATACAAAGCGACAAGCTAGAAAAATAAAAATCAAACACAAAACCAACATTGACAATACCCACACATAAAACAGTATTCGTACATCAACAGTTTTTCAACACTTAAACGTCACGCAAGTGAAAAATGCTCGGATTTCTTTTCTTTTTGATTTCACGAATATGGCAAATTTTTTCAACGAAAAAAAAATTATTGAATCGCGTCACATGTAGAAGAACTTTTACCACATTATAAAATGTTCCCTTGGACTAAAAAAAACAACAGAAGCATTGCAATGCCGAGGATTTATTTCATTTCGATAAAATAAATACATAAGGTGCGGTCATGTGGAAATCATTCAAAATAAATATATTTAAACGCCATTTTCTATATTAATAGCATCTAGACGATCTTAAATCTCGAACTATAAATGAAACGCATCGAAAGCGTATGATCGAAAACTTTTGTACAATTCTTGGATCAATAGATTGCAATATGAGTTATGGAGACTGAATCGCGAATCACTTAAAAGTGATCGATCGCATACGAAATAATATAGTTTTGCTACTTCAAGACGATCTCGAGAATAAACTCTTTGTGTATTACATAAAATCTCATTGCTCCACAATATTTGTAATGTATATTCAGACAAGAGTTTGTGGCAATTGTTGCTCTTGTTCTTATTTCGTGAATATTATTTTCAAGCGATGAAGAATACTTGTTTCCGTCAACAAGTCTCTTTGGTTTTACTATAACGAATGTTACCGCAGTGTTATAAAAGCATTAAATTCATTTTACAGTTCATAGAGTGTGTTTTTTTTTCATTTTCCAACAACGTTTCGCAATTTGTTTTGGCAAATCTTTAATGTATCCGATTCTTTTTTGGCATTATTTTGAGGTACAGTTAAAGCTTATTACTGCATAGTGTTGATTCGTTTTGCCATCATGTTTTAGATGGTTTTACTGCTTACGATTAATAGACATAAATTACAATTATTTAGATATTGACCCATTGTTTTAAAATCTGTTTCTTAAACTGTTTCTGCTTGAAAATAATATTTTGTCAATATATTCGCTATAAAATATTCGTCGTTACACATGATATAATGAATACTTAAGGATTTTAATCCCTACTCATAAAACTTATCCGTGTAACAGTTAGACTTTGGTTCTTATTTCAACTGTTAAATTACAATATCCATAAATAGGTATATTGATGAATTTGGAGGAGACGTTAACTAGGTTACTTGCGCTTATTAAGTTACTAGGTTATTGCGATTGGGATTTCAAGCTACATTTTCCGAAATCCATCGAATGTCTGATATTATTGGGTCGGTAAATGTTTTTGGGTCTGTTCTATTAACGATAAAAATGAATTTATGGTCGTTTTCGTTTGACATCTGCAGTTCATCTTTTTTATCAATCAAATTAATGTTTCTTCTTAATGGTTGCAAAATGTTTAATGAATCCACTGTTTTACGCACTATGTTTATATAAGCTGAAAATTTGAGTAAAACTCACTGAAAACTCTCTGTTGAACGTTCTAAAATATTATAAGAACATTTTACCTCGTAGATAATTGAAGACTCAAATGCTGCAATCTGTCATTTCTAAGCTATATAAAATACTTTACACTCTCCCATGAAATGTGAAACTATTGGCTTTAAAATACTACCCAGTGAGTCTTATGACCATAAACAGGTCCTTAAAATCATTTTAAAGGTGGTTTGATCTATTAGATTATGACCTGGCAATATATCACTTGCTGTAAATGTTTTCTCTTTGCAAGCATAATTTATTTAATATTTCAACACCTATGTGCAATAAAACTGACATCAATTTGCGAAAACCAGTCGTTTTACCAAAAGGTGGGCATACATCATATCCATCATATGCAGTCGTATGGTATACTGGTAGGCTAGTAGTACAAAGTGTTATTGATCTTCATTTAATGATTGGTTTAATCTGCTAATGTTTAATTTCAATAGAAATATATGAAAATCATTTGTCTAACTAACTGCAAATAGATCATTAACAGCAACAAAGCTAGCAAGTTATCGGGAGGCAAATGAATTCTCTAGCCATTACCTTAAGAAGTTTAAACCAGAGTTTAAAATGAAGAAAATCAGCAGTAAAAATACGATGCTGTATGTTCTGCCCCCATTACCAAATCAAACATGGTTAAAAATTCAAAGAAAATGCTAAAACATTCAATAAAATCGATAGAAATTTTCATATACAAAGAAAATTATATATTCTTTTGATTCTTTTCGTTCATATTGAATAGCTGATTGTGAAATTCAATCCCGATTGTGGTTTTGTGGAAATTGATTGTTCCATTTATGGTATTGCATATTTGACGTCACATATAAGATGACACACTTGGGCTTAACATCACAATAAATCAATCGAAGGAGTCAAGAACTACAAGCACATACTGTTTTGAGGAAATTAGAAGGAATTCTAGCGAAACTGTTTTATATGTTCACTGGTGGTCAAAATAATGTTCGACTAATGGTTTATTCCATGAAATATTAATAATAGCAGCAAGAATTCAGGTGGAACTACGCATAGATCCATTTATTTTTATCGAAAATTGTGCGATTTTCGAGATATTTGAAAATGACACTTAATTTAATTGCATTTTAAACTAGTGCATACATTCATATAACAACTAGTTTTATCGAAATACCATCGTAAGAATTTCAGTAGTAAATGAAACTCCTAATGTCCTAATATCCGTCAAAAGTATCAATTCGTGAAATTATTGTGGAATCGCTTGGGATTGTGCTATGAAAATTGAACTGTACTAACGTATGCAATCGGGAAAAAACGATTTGAGTAGGCTCTACCATCTAACAAGAAGCTAAGAACAAACCCTTTTTGATTCCACAATCAAATAATTAAAAGATTCTTTCATGAATCTGTCATACAAATGACATCGATAAACTAGCTTCTTCTTTCGGCTAATTACACCAAATATTGTACTAAAAACTGTGTACCGTCGTTTTATTTAAGTAAATGGATGTTAAAATCGAATAAATGAAATCAAATAATGTTCACGTCAAATCCTTTCGTATCGAGTATAATACATTGACATATAATATGTATAAATAAAGCCAACAATGCAAGCTACCTGAAATATTTGCACCAATTTTCCAGTAACTTAAGTGTTTAAGTGTAAGCGTGGGTTAAGCATATTTTTGTGGCTTTAGTCTGCGTCTCTATATCATTCTATAATGTTGCACATGAACCAAAAGTATATGCATAAACAGTATAGTCATATTTGATCGTGAACTAAATTATTCATATTCACAAAATTGCAAGAAAGTCGGCGAAATAAGTTCTTCAATTACATTGATTTAGTATCTATAGACACATCAAAGTTCAGCGTCTATTGGCTACCGACTTCAAGCAGACACCAGTCTATTTCTGTCTGATTTGTGGTAGCAACCGTTTCAATATTAAAATGATTGTGTACGACCTAAATTCAGCATTGAAGTGACAGTTAATGATAACCGAATGAAATGAAAGCGTGAAATTCCATTGAAACACTTTAATTGGAAAATTCTGCTTCGTGATGTAATCAATAAAAAAAAGCACAAACGTCCACGTAATACACATTCATTTAGTCGATTAGAGGTCGATTGAAGTGCATGTTAAAAGCTCGAATGAGTGACCCCAAAATAGAGCATAATAACATACGAGCATATTTTCTTATTTTATTGAGAACTAAAGGCGTTGATTTCATATTGTTTGGATATCAAAAGCATTTATGAATTTCCTCTGACTCCCTCTCTCAAATAGTCCATTGATTAATGGACGGTCTTCACTAATTCTAGAATTCTAGAAATAGGATAACGTTTAATCAAATATTAAAATCGATGAAAAATATTAACTCAACTTATGGAAAATTACTTAAGACTGTGTCTGCTAGAAAGCTTTCATTAAAAATTTACAGTATTTGTTCTATATATGCCAACGGAAATGTATTATGTGAATAAATTCGGCTTCCATCATGTGGTCATGGTGTGTACGAGTGCTATTTTTTTCCATGATTGTCATTTGATACAGAAAGTCATTTACGCCAACCAAAAATCACATATAATGTACAAGAATATGAGAGTACAAGAATACAATTACAATGGTAACACTATAAATGTATTGCATGGCGAGAGCAAACAGAGAGAGAGAGAGAGAGAGAGAGAGAGAGAGAGAAAGAGAGAGAGAGAGCGAGACCTGAATTAGAGTTGCCATTACACACTTACCAAAGCATACACATCGATAGAAAAAAATAATGCTCAAAATGTACTTACTTTTTTTTGTAGTTCGTGTGAAGTGAACTTTCATTTTGAAACTACGTGAAACAAATGACTTTTACATAACTCAAGACACGAACACAAACAATTTTAACAATCTATATCCATATACATTGAATTTCAGCATAAATCGGATGTAAATCGTGTGATGGTGCTTTCTATGTATACATTTTGTTTAAAAAAAAAAAAAAATATGTATGCCATTTTTTGCGGCAATTTCATGACATTTACTTCGAATGGAAAAAGGAAGTAATTTTGTGCCATACACACGTAAATGGATTTATAAGCCATATGAATGCTTTGTTCAATACACAAGCCAGTTTACCCTATGACGCAGACAAAACAAATCAAATACGTAGCTTTCCATAGCATCGGTGGATGCGAGGGACGAAATATAAGTACTTTGCATGGCGTGTATGAGTCATACGCTTCGAGATGGCACTTATGTATATTACGTATTTTGGTATTGATACGAATGGCTGTTTTTTGGCTTTTATAATACCAACAATCAACACCACCTTTTCACGGTATGGTTTTCACAATTTTAAAGGTATCCTTTGTTTTGTGATGATGTATAAATGAGAATAGATAGAAAATTACATAAGCAGATACATTTGAAGCAATGCAGTACTGTGAGAGCATAAATTTCGTCGGAGAGAACGACACACAATCTGATTAACAATTTCTTGTCTGGGGTCATTTGCGTGATTTTTGTTGCCTGACACTAAGCAACCCTTAAAATTATGAGTTTAGTCTGTAATTATATCGATTTTAAAGACTGTTCAAAATTAAAGTATGAATCCACCATTCAGGATAAAAATGACTGAATTCCTTGAGTGTATTGGTATGTCTTGCAAGTAATTTCACAATGCAATCCAATTTTGCACCATTTTAGTATTAATTGAACCCAATCCCACCACAACTTATACAGAATTCGATTAACCATGCATCAATTTCAAATGTGACCAATTAAATGTCCGAAGAAAGTTTCAATGTGATGAGTTTAATCATCATTATTTTATGCTCTGAGTATCAAGAGTATTTTCAATTTGTAATTATCTCTCAGTTGATTATGACGTGAATGCTTGATTTAATTTGGTTAGCTTAAGCAGTCTGACATCACTGTACTGCAAATCGGAAATGATTCATCATATGAAATTCTCATAAATTTTGAATTATCGAAAACTGATTCGATGAAATTCAAACAGCTACAGTAAAACGGAGTAAATGTAGAATTCGCATGTTTGATTGCAATTATTGTACTTATTTCTGTCATTGTCCCAAATGGCATGACACTCGAACAAGTTTCACTTATTTCATTTAATAGAACAGCAATATAAATCAAAGCTTGCTAAAATTATATTTTTTCGTTGCAGTGTTTTTATCTATAAAAATGTATGTATCATAAACTAAATGGAAGCCTAAATAAGCTACCTCATTGAAATGTGGATAAATATGAGGATTTATTTTCACTTTTTAGTAAAAAGGGCTGACAAAAATTGATTTTCATCCAAATACAGATTGTTAGGAATGTTTTCATCTAAACTCAAAACTCCTTATCTAATATTTGAAACATAGACGGTTGCAATATGCGTTGTTCAAGCGATAGTTGAAGCAGCAATAAAATCATCATAATATAGATATTGAGCACAGAGAAGAAACATGGCGATAAATCAAACGTAAATCCATGGTTATGGTACGTGTCGAGGCGTACGGTGCATAACGCATCAGAGAGAATAAAAGCCGACGAGGACAGAAAAGTTCGAAGACACACTCTAAATCGTCACACAATGCCGAATAAATATGTATAAAGTCCCTAATATAAATGTGCTCTTATGTGGTGATTGCATCAACCGAATAATGTGTACGAATATACATCAAACGTGCAGCCAGCAGCAACCCTAATCATTTTAGCGTTTTCCCATATATTTTCGTTGTTACTGCGCCATACTTGCTGTTGTTGTTGTTGTTATACAATTTCACATAACAATGCAATCGAATATCGAAAATGTTGTCGGGTTGCGAAGCTATGTATTTAGCCCCAATTTTACAGTCGTACTGCAACTCTGACTGAATACATGACAACAAATCGACAATATAAGCACCCCGTATGATTATTCTATGTACTTTTGGTTCTTGGTTTCCAAAAAAAAAAATTACGCAACATTTATCAAACTGTATCCCATTTTGGATAGCAGTAAGTAGACACTGTTCCATGACAAAAAGGAAACGCATCACATACGAAACCTAGGCAAATAGGGGGAAAACGAAATATGCTTTTTTGTTCCGTCTCTATATTCGATGGCCCCCTAAACTGCAGCCGACACTTACATAAAGTCTTCTGAATAATAATATTCAAGTATGTAGTCGAGCGCTTCATGTAAGCCTCATCGTTTTTCATCCGAAAAACACAACATACACATTTGCTCTTCTTGATATAATGAGAATTGCATGCGAAACTTCGACTGCTTCGGTCAATCGATGTCAAAGAGGCAAAGAGAGTTTATTTATGTGTCCAATAAAAGTTTATGTAGATGGGCTTGAAAACTAATTGAATTGAAATTGAAAATACATGAGACACGCACAAGAAGCAAGTCTTTCTTTCTCCGAAAGAGAGCGAAGACTGGTGAAATAATTGAAAAATATTTTATTTATGAAAATAACGTGCAAATGGAATGAACTGCACAATTTCTTCCAAAAAAATACCACCCAAAAAAGCATTAAAACGGGCGTTTTATAAAATATTCAATTGTCATCAATTCGATTGCATGATCAAAATTGGTTAGATTTGCTCATCGCAACCATCAATGTGTTATGTGCATATCCATATCATTTATTTACTTTTAAAATATTTATTTTATAATAAAATATTTTGTTGTTTCGGTATAAAAGTACAAAATACAAAAGAGCAGAAAGAGCACAACAAGATCGGCATGAATGAGGATTGAAGAGGAACGAAAACATGAGATATAATGTGCGAAAAAAAAGTGAATAAAAGAAGAAGACAATTTTTAAAGCATTTCATGTGTGTTGCGAAATGAAAAATCACTTGATATATAAGGCAAAAAAATGAAATACGCCCGTATGATTTTGCTTCGAGATGAAATTCTCGTCTGTTATTGGTGTTTTTGGTTGCGGATGAAAACCAAAACTGCATACATCACACTGGGTTGTCAGTCAGGAATATTCATAAAATGTTGGTGGAAAAGAAAATACATTTTGAAAATACTTACGCTTACCAGAAATGCAAAATAAAGTCCGATCGAGTGTTTTAGTGTGGAATGAAATTTCAAAGAAAAGACTAAAAAAGAGAAAAAACAACAACAACAACAACAGAGAGAATCATGTACACGATGTCTTTTATATAAATATCGGTGCAACAGCCGCGTACACCACATAAAAGAAGTAGAGACAACAACAAAAAAACACACACACACACAGAGTGAAAGAGAGCATCAGCGACGACGACGGCAACAGTTATTGAAATTTGTACATAACACACATTTATACGTTTTTGACTGTTGCTGCTGATGTTGGCTGCGGATACTGCAAAGTTGAGCTGAGTGTATGCGAGTGCGTGTATGTATGTGTGTTTGTTCAACATACGAACCGAACGACAGACACAATCGTACCCGAGCACCAATAGACGCATACATAAATGGCGTGGCGCGCGTACATAACGAATTGCATACACTGGTATTGGTGAATGAAAAAAAAAAAAAATAAAACACCAACAGCCAGGAATATACAACATCATACAAATGGTTCAGTGAAACGGGTATCTTTTTTATTGTATTTTTCACTCTCTGCTCATTTTGCATTTCATGTTGATTTTTCTTTCATCAAGTTGATGATGATGAAAAAGAAGTCTAACTATGTCTCATGATCAACGGTGTTTTAGCTCAACAATTGATAAATACATTTTATTTAATATATAAAGCGTATTTTACCATTCAAACACACACACACACACACACAGAAAAAGAGAACACTGAGCTGAATCTATGCGCTCACTTCGCATAAGCAAAATGGCAAAAGAAAAGTTATTTGGTGTTGTGTGTTTGGCCGAAAAAGAAAGGGAAGCGAAAATTTTAAAAGCATAGCACAAAATTCATTTGTGGAAACATTTTACAAAAACAAATACAACCGATAGAGGCACAAGATATGCTGCATTGTCTATTCATTTTTGGTGTGTACACAATCACACACCATTATAAATATATATATAACGTTGAAACATGATTTTAATTTTTCATTTGTATATCAACACCGCAACACAAATCAGCCCACGTCTACAAAATGTATATATACATAACACATTCAAAAGAGTCCATTCAGAATATGCCACTTCATGGAAAATTGGTCGCATTTTAAATTGAACATAATGAAGAAATTGCAGAAAAAAGCATTCAACCATTCTTTTTTTTTAAGATTGAAAGGTGTGAAAAAGTATACACAAGGAATATTTCAAGTGAAATCAAAACAAACTCCATGAAAAATGCTTGCAATTTTAGATGGTGGTCGCTTGATCGCTTTGAAATTGGCTAATATATAATGTGTTGGCTGTTCGGGCACTAGCTATTACATGTCAACTGTATATAAAAGTGCTGGCTTAAGCGAACAATACACATGCATCTCCGCACATTGAAACATTTTCATTGCATATTTATCTCGATGCTTTGAATATATTATTACTCGATTTTTTGTTGTTGTTTTTGGCTCTGGACTCTTTTTCCCGTTCGTATGAATGCTTTGTACAGTACACGCACCACATCGCTTTTGTGCTATCATAACGATCGCCTTCCTTTATCGTCGCTATTCACTTTATGTGGTTCCGTCTATCTCTCTCTGTGTGTGTGTTTTTTACTTTTGTCTATTTCGGGGAATTTTTTTTCATTCTTGATTCGCTTGCTAATGCTGCTTTTGCTGCTGCTGTTTTACACACATGGAAATTTTATGTTGTGATTGTAAATAAGCTGTACATGACCAGTAAGTTTTAGTTAATTGAAACATTAATGAATGCATGTTTCAAGCGATCATTGCCTGGGGCTGTACAGTATCTTTTCGGTTTAAAACCTATCCAGTTATCTTGTTTACAGGCAACAATCGCTAGAATTATTCACGAAAAGTGGGGAAACCTATTGTTATCGGAATTTTCTAGCTACACATTATCATATCTCTGCTAAAATATACTAGGATGTGTTCAATTTATTGTTGATTCCATGGTTAAATGGCCTTCATACCCAAGAAGTATTCAAATGACATTATTTTCGCAATGAAATTAGCAAAAATGTGATTGAGGACATTTATTGTGATTTAATGAAACATGATAAATATTTCAATTGAAAAAATCACATTCATAAAGAGAATCAAAATATTGGTAAAGGTTGCCAAGATCACATTAAAAGTAGTTCTTTTCTCGAATGTTGTAAATAAATTTAAAAAAAAAGCGTTCAATGAGAATTAAAAGGTTAAATACATAAACATGATCTTATGAAATGTCCTCCGAAATTCAATGTGACTCCAAATGAAGAGCCCACTTGAAAAAAATCACAAAAATAAACGTGATTCAGTTTTTAAAAAGGCTTTAGGCTAGTGTGAAACGATTTTAATAAAATGTAGTACATAATGGTAGAGATTCTGATCGCTTTTTTAATAATATAAAAGCCTATGTACAACCAAAAATCCCACACAATGACAGGCGCGATAGCACATGAGCAGCCAAGAAAATAACACATGAAAAATATAAAATCGCGATATACCCATCAACACATTGATAAATGAAACGAATGAATGAAAAAAAAATGAAATTTCAACAAGACCCAACAATATATACCAGAACACTGTAAAGCAAATAATTTGTGTTCAACGACAAGTGACGAATCGAGCCGATTCGATGGAAGTCGGCGTAGCAGCAACAGCAAACGACAACAACGGGGGCAACAACAACAACAACAACACCGAAAAAAAACGCCGCCCGATAGAAAGCAACAATGAAATAAAATGCCATACGCGCAATACGATCGCGCTGCGCATTTAAAGCTCTGGAATAAAATTCCATTTGATATGCACAATAGCCCGAACCATGTAATACAACTCAGTTGCGCCTAGTGTTTATGTGAAACTTGGCTTATTCAAGTTTGTTGTTGTTGGTGTTTGTTTTTTTTTTCTCTGTTGCGTTTGTATTTTTTTTTTTTTGCTTTTTAATTTTCGAGGCGAAACATTAAAGCGCAGATTTGCGCACGCAATCCGATTTCTATTTGTAATGTTCTTGTTGAAGCTAACGTTGTGTTTTTATTTTACAACCATTCATACAAATGACGTCAAATAAGCCATAAATTTCACAGTCGATTCAACACGAAAAGGATCGTAGCTTGAGCTGATCACTCATCTACCGATAGAGATAAATGAAATGCATAGATAAAGAAGAAAGACAGAGAGAGAAAGAGAGAGAGAGAGAGAGAGAGAGAGAGAGAGAGAGAGAGAGAGAGAGAGAGAGAGAGTAAACGACAATGAATAAATACAATTTGCCATATGAATATATGACGATTCAATTGACTGTGATCATTTGGGCTTAGATCGAATTGCTTTTTCCCATTTTCACGAATATCGCAATGCAACCAGCAGCAACATTCGATTGAAACGAAAGAAGCAACCAAACAAACGAAACAAAAAAAACACACAGCAACTTTTTCATTTGCTTTGAAATTATAATTGAATCGGTTCATTTGTGTTGAAAAATTCGCAATACACAAACACATTGGCGGGTGATGGTAGTAGCCGTCGGTTTTTCGATTCACCGAGCTCTTCAACGCATACACACAGAGACAATCATACTCACACATGCTTCTACACAACCGCTTCGGATGGTTTGTGTCTGATGCATGGAAATATCGCATTTTATTTGATTGTTGTTGTTGTTGTTGGTTTTCATGTGTGTGAGCGTCGTCTTTGCGTCGGTATTTGTTTAATCATCTGCGTATATATTTTGTTTTCTAGTATATTGTTTGTTCGATGCTTGTGTGCTTATATACCAACTTTGGGTAGATATGCGCATGTTAATGTGTCTGCTTTTATATTTTATTTTATTTTTTTTTTTCGTTTGGTTTCGTTTTACGCCTAAATTCGTTCATTATAATTACGGTCAACGGATGTGCTTTGGCTTCCATCTTTGCTCACTTCGATCGAAATCATTTGTGAATGCCAGTGTACAGCTACACATAAAAGAGAGAAGAGAAAAAATACTAAAAAAACCAGAAGAACGCACACACAAACTGGTGAGTGACTGGTTCCGTCCGACATTTTGATTTCAATCATTACCTTCGTATTGTTCACTACTGTCTCTCTCTCTCTCTCTTTCTCTTTAATGGACCCAAATATACGTAAATAGATTTTACGCGACGTCATTCAATGTACATGAAAATTGGCATATTACATTTTATGCAAACGTTTGCAAAATTGTTTGTTTTCATAATTCAATTGTTTGCATGTTTAAGCTTTCTTAATTTCCGTCCAAATCAATTTCGATTCGTTAATAAAATTAATTAAATTAATTGTTTTGTATCCACGACTATTTTTATTTTCGATTGAAAATTGTATCCCTTGAAAATGATTGATGCAAAGCATTTTTGCCATTTTGATTACTTTCATTTTTTTTCTCGTGAAATTTGTAAAGGAATTACAAACACAAACGCATTGATCATGATTAATTGATATTGTATGCAGGACATGTTTAGCATAAATGCGATCGCCCGTTTGATTGCCCGTTGAGATTGAATTCATAACGAAAAAGCGAATAAAATATAGAACAAAAGCAAACAAGACAAGAAACTATATTAAATAACGCATTCTTAGTTTGGTTGTTGATGTAGCGCGTCGCGCTGCTGCATATTACATTGAAACAAACCAGCAGCTTACGTTATGCTTCGAATGTATTCGTGTCAATACTACCCATTTTGGCTACCGGAATCGGTAGTGCTTTTTATTGTCGGTATGACGGTCTACCATTGCAGCTACCATCGCTTCGATGTTCATTGTTGTCTCTGTTCGACTAGTCACATTCAATCGTTTATAGTTTGTGGTGTTTTCCTTGTTTTTTTTTAGTTGTTTTTGTTGCTATTTTTCACATTTAAATACATATACTTTAAAGTGTTCGTACATCAGTTTGGCAGCGCCACACATTCACACAAGACAAGACAACCTAGAGTGACGAGGCAAACACAAGGCAAAAACCTACACATATGTGTAAGCCCCCATCAACATTTCAGCAAAATCCGAGTAATGTTGCATTTGTGTTGCTCTGTGTTGTCCGATTTCTCTCTTTCTCGCATCGTACGCCAGAAACATTTACTCGGAGTAACCCGATGTGATGGGTACATAAGCGCATTGCATGCGTATGCGTGCGTTCGTTGTTTGTTCGGTTTATACAGCTCATGCATATGGCCCATGGGCCGTATCGTTGTATGCGTGAATTCGATGTTCGGTTAATGTATTCGTCAACGGATATAGATGATGAATGCAGAACCAAGTCAGTACGATTACGGTATCCGAAGCGAAAAGGTATACACATCTCCACGACACCAAAATAAAACGGAAAAAAAAGAGAAATATTGTGTGTGCGTTTTAGTTTTGTTTTTTTTTCTCTTCACTTTTCTTGTGTTCGGAACGAAACGAACAAAAAAAAAATATTTCTGTGTGCTTCGCCGTCGTTCAGTTCGCTTCGCCCGTTTCAGGTTCGTGTATTCATATTCTCACTCTCTTCTGTAGTACTCACTATTATATATGTATCTTTCCTGACTTGTTCACATTTCTTCTTTCGTTCGGTTTGCCCGTTTCGTTGTTGTTGGCTTTCGCATTGTTGCTTTGGGTTTTTGGTTCTTCAGTTGCTTTTGATTCCAAATGTTCAATTGGATGGTAGTTTTTTCTTTTTCTTTTTTTTATTTTGTACGATTTTACTCTACACTTCTCTCATCTCTTTCGCAATTTTGTTTGTGTTTGGGGTTTTTTTTCACTTTGTTTCGTTCCATTTTCTTGTATGTGTGTGTGTTTTTTTTCCTAAAAAAATTTTCTTCGTATTTTAATTTCAAATCACATTTTCATCCAGTGGTATAAAATGAAATTGATCACAATGCAATCGTTTTGACATTCGAATTAAATGTTAATGCAATGTTGAGTGTGTGTGTGTTTGTTGCATTGATGTTTTCGGAATCAGGCCATTTGTATACGTGCTTTGAGTGACAGTGTGTGTTTGTTTCACTGGTGGCAAAATCGTGGCATGGCACAATCGGAATACGGAATATATACAAGTTTTTGGTAGTGTGACATATTTTTTTGTTGTTGTTCTGCTGTTCACTCTCTCGTTTCAATTCGGGTACGTTTTCCTCCGAGAGTCGCAGGACCTATTCTAAACTGTTTTGCCGTGTGTATGATACGCTTTGCCACACAAACCGTGGCAACGTCTGTGCATATGCATTGACAGTGCACATTAAATATATAAACATGGATAAAATGTTTCGAATGCATTGTTGAGTATGTTGTCGTGGTAAAATCGCGTACACGATTCGTTCGGCGAAACGGTTGACGATGGAAAAAAAATAAGCATTGATGCGCGTATTCATGTTGAGTATTGCAAGAGCTAAAACTGGAGAATTTATATATTCATGTTGAAATGTATGCTGATGCAAGCGAGAGCGCCACATGCAAAATCCAGTAACAGGGGAAACTTTACCATTGACAACAAAATATTGTCAAGTGAAATTTCATTAAAAGTGACAGTATTTGTGCGTCAATTAATTCATATGGACAGCTGACCCAACATCCAACATGATACTTATACACTTATGTAGAACAGGGAGAATGTGCTTCCATTGTGTGCTGCCATGCAAGTTTTCAATGCATACGCTGACGTCGCATTTGTTGCAATTGTTCATTGGTTGTTGCATGCTTGCCACCCACTTTTTATTTCTCTTCACCTCATCACACACACACACACACACACACACAATAGCACTCCACTATGAGAATTTGCATATCAACACTTAATTATTCATTAAAATCAATTTCATTAAATTCGGTTTTTCTTTCGTATTCTATTGGTGTGTATTTGATTGGCATTTGGTATGCGCTTCTAGTGTTGTTGGTTTTTTTTTAGTGTGTACTACGATTCGCTAGGCATACGCATTTCAAGCGAATTTTATTTGTATTTACTTGTTATTTTCTTCATTCTTCTGCTTTTCATTCCATTTGTGTTTGTGCCACTAGTGAAGAATATGAAAAGCAAAACATCTTGATGCCGATGGTCGATTAAGACCATTTCAAGTGGCTTCAATGGTATCACTTCAACAACGTACTCTGCATTCCAATATATAAATATACATTCCAGTGGCTTTGCCTCCATCAAATGTGCAAAAATTTCTATTTACTTAGCCGTATTTTATCTATTTACTTGGCCAAGCCTTGTGATTAGCCAGTTTTATCTCATTCAATTGAAATGAAAAAAAAGTACAGTGAACGGAACGGAGCTGAATTCGATTAGTAGGAAAATTCAACATTATCATAAATTGTTTTATTGTTGATTTTCACGCGCAACGAAAATACTCGCAATTGAAGAATGAATAAATGAACAACAACAACAACAACAACAACAACAATGTGTAAGAACATGAGTTGTGAGAGTGGTTGAGCATAAGTGAGAGGCTTATCTGTTCGTGTACATAGAAAAAAAATATTATGAAGGAAATTTTATTCCTTTATCTGACATTGTTGTCATTTCTTTCATTTTCTACTTCTGTTCTACTTTTGTTGGTCAATCTTTCTCGCTTACACTCATCCACTTATCCAACGCCTTAATCTGTGTGTCGTTTGCAATGAAAATATCGTTTTCTCTACTGTTCTTTTCGCATTTGTGTTTATTTAACCAGCCAACGCATTCAAAGTCATTTCGTATTCTGATACTCATACTGAAGATATTTTACAATTTACCTTGTTTATGACAGAGCGAGAGGCAAGTTAAGATGTTTAAGTCGAAGTTTATGTAACATTCGTGCAGGCAAAAAGAAAAAAAAACAACAACCAATTGGAGTCAAATTGTAAACAAACCCCAATTTCATTTGAAATCTCATCGTTCAACTTGTTGATTTTGAAATATGAAATGCGTGGTATCGCTATCGTTTGATACACAATTTTCTCTGTCGTTTGCGCTGCTCATACGATCCAAATAGGATCGGAAACGACATTGGATTTTTTTCTGAACATTGCTCGATTGATTCGTTGGAGTATTGCGAATCGGTTTGCAATATGTATTTTGTTGTTGTTCACAATTCAATTTCAAGATTTATCTTACTGTAAAGTTAACACTTGCTTATTCACTTTGTAACAATAACTGAAACCAAGATTTGACCGCAACATTTCTTCACTGGATTGTTGATCAATTTGTATGTCAATTCATTTTGCATTTTTGTTGATAAAATAAATCAATTCATTTTCGTTTCTTCTTTCATTTCACAGACATTAGATTTCGAATGCAACGTGGGCGAAAGATAACGTTCACAATTGGTGACGATACACACGAGATCGTAAACACGGCTTCACCATAGGATCAAAACAAAGCAGTCAAGTAAATACAATGGCAACTCGAAAAAGTCGCCAAAATACCGAATCTCCAACACCATCTGGAACGGAAAGTGTGCCAACCACACCAACAACACCAGCAACACGTAACACCCGTAGCATACGTAATAAGCAATTACAATTGGGTAAAACTGAAGAAACATCCATTCAAATTAAAACGGAAAAATTAGATGAAGACGATGAGGCTGTGAAAGAAACAATTAACGATGAGGAGATCAGTGCTGCGGTCACCGCAACAACAACAACGATAACAGCAACAGCAACAGCAACCGCGACGGCAACGGTGACATCCGAAACCATCACTGCAACACCGGCACCTGAAACAGTTGAAACAAAAACCGAACCACCAGAGCCAAATGATAAAGAAAAAGAAATTTCACCGCCGTCTGCATCAACAAGGAAGCGTCGCATAGCTGCTGCCAAAGAAGAAACGGCTAATGAAAAATCGACCACTGTCAATGATACGGTCAGCCCAAATGTACCACCGGACGATGGTAAAACATCACCAACCAAAATAAAACGCTCACGGCGCAGTGCATTTGAACTGTTGACCGACAGTAAACCCGAACGAACACCAAGCAATTTGAACAAACGACGAAACAGTACCGGTAAAATTGAAAAACCCACACGTAAATTGTCTAGTCGTATAAAAAAACTCAAGCAATTACGAAAGACACCATTGAAGGCGATGCTCAAAAAGCCGGACAAAACGGTGGTGGCCGTAAATAAACCGATCAAACAGCTGATTGAAAAGCAAACAACAAAAGTGACCAAGGTGGAAAAAAGTGACAGTGCATCCGATTCCGAATTGATAAAAATGTCACGGCGTCGTTCGGATTCGGTATCAAAATGCTCTGATATGACTGATGCATCGAGTTTTCAAGAGACAAAAGATTCCGTTGAAGATTTGTTAACCCAATCCGCCGAAACAGCCGATGGAAAAGTGATTGTTAAAGAAGAACGCCCGGAAAAAGATGAAACCGAGGAAAATAAAGTGGCTGAAAATGAACATGAAACACCAACCGAAACCGTACGCATTGCAAATGACAGTGGAATTGGTGGTGATAGTGATAATTCACAAGTGGTAAAACCGGAAAATGAGCAAAGCGGTGATGGTAGAACATCACGTTCATCACGATTTACACGACGAAAACGTCCATTGAATCCAACCCGTGTGATGAACACACGATCACGCAGTGAAACACCAAGTAAAGCGGCCAGTGAACCATTGGATGATATCGATGAAGGGACAATTACAACAAAAGAATTAAAAAAAGAAAAAACCGAATTTCCATTACAAATTGATACGGCAATGAGTGAAACAAATACCGATGAAAAGCTATCGCCTGAATTAGAACAAATCGATAAAGAGAATGTAACCGATGAAAAGGCAAAATCGGTCAGTCCGGTTCTAGTCAGCGAAGGTGTATCGGAAATTAGTGTGAAACAATTTTATGGTCAAGCGGATTTTCTTGAAAATAATTTGGGCATTGAAAAAGATCCAAAATTGGGTGAAATTGTTCAAATTCAAGAGCAAATCAAAGCCGGCAGCAAAGAAAATGGTGATTCGTGTGAAGCGAACGGCAAACAACTAGAACAACAAGACTGTGCAAAGCCAAATGAAGAAATTCAGGCAACAATTGAAACAAGCCTTGCAAATAATGCAATTGAACGAGTTCCAGCAACCGAATGTATGGATATTGATGAAAATATCGATAATAAAATGGATGGTGCTAAATGTGATGAACAAAATGCAACGGATAAAGTAGACTGTTTTGTTAAGCCAATTGAAATTGTACGACGCGATAGCGCAACAATTCTCAACGAAAATCGATTAGTATTGAATGGTGAAATTGAGCTAACATCGAAAAAAGAAAAAAAAGATGTGGTTAAACCGGTTGAAGAAGATGTTGGTGAAGTGGTTTTATATAAAATTTCCAATGGAATGCGAGTAAATCCGGAAAAATTGGAAAAAGTACTGGAAAGTCAAAAGCTCAAGGAAAAAGAACGCAGCAGCAGTACAGAGAGTACTGCTGATGGTCAAATCATTGAAACAATTGAAATAAAAGACACACATGAAATCGAATCGGTTGATAGTTCCTCCACAAAATTAATTAAGGAGATTGAGGAGCTTAAAAAGGTGAAAACAAAAATTGAGGAGCCTGTTCGAGCGAATAGCACTGAAACCAAAGTGACTGCTGATGGTGATATGAATAAAGAAAATGTGGTCAAACCAGCTGCAATTCGAAGCAACTCATCAAGCAAAGACAGCCGATCGAGTAGCCTTGATGATGAATCACCGGAAGAAAAAATTCAAAAGGAATCACATCTCAAGACA